>CM045495.1:11991513-12445131 GCA_024704745.1 Rosa lucieae | reverse complement strand
ATGATGATGCAAAATATCACAGCAAGAAACCACAGCACACGAACACAGAATTTTATAGAGGTTCGACAAAAACTTTGCCTACGTCCTCTGTGTGATCTCTCTTGAGAATCACTAGCACTATGGAGAATAACAACTTGATTACAAGTACTTATTGAAATCCCTATGCTAATCCCCAACCTCTTTGCTAGATCTCTCTATCACCCTTGGCTCTCCCTGCCCTGTGTTTTATGTTAACTGAGAACTCTCTGAGATCTCTCTTTGATCTCTTCTCTGATCTGATCTGAGGACACATTATATGAGCTCCCTGCAGCCCTATTTATAGATTATAGGTGCTGGTTACAAACATGTCACATTAGGATTCCTAAAACTATTAGAACAAGGAAAGAGAGCTAGCTTTCCTATTCCTAACTAGAATAGAACTTACTTTCCAGGTCTAAATCAATAGGAATAACTCTTCCTATTCCAAAACCCATTAGGATACTAGAAGAATTCCTGTGCGCACTAATCTTCACTTACCCATCTGGTTTTGCCTTGAATCCTAATCAATTTAGGTATATCAACGAGCCAAATTCACAACAATCTCCACCTTGGTGAGTTGATACCAAACTGATTGCTGCAACCTCCAGGATATCTTGTACTTCTTGAAGTAATCCCGAAACCTTCAAGAACCTTCACCTTGGCAAGACTCTTCTTGCCTCAACACACCTCAAGTGAGAAGGTGCTCCACCTCAATCTCAACATGCTGTAAGATCGAGCAGGTTCAAGTAACACTTGAACTCCTCCATGGCAATGGTCCTGGTCAAACAATCTGAGACATTCTCCCTTGAATGAACTTTCTCATTTGTTATCTTCCTTGAGTTGACCCAACCTTCGTTGCGATGACCACGAACATCAACGTGTTTTGTCTCTGCTTGGAACACTTGATTCCTTGTCAAATTGATGACCCTATTCTTCACCACAACTTCTTGTTGAATTCCAAACTCACTTATTAATCCATTAAGCCATAATGCCTCTGCGGAAGCTTCTGTTAGTGCCATGCAATCTACTTCAGTGGTAGACAACGTCGTAGCGATTCCATAGTTGTTCTACAGCTCACTAAACCTTCACCACAAGTAAAAACATAACTTGTTGCAGGTCTTTCTTGTCTATGTCTCCTGCCAAATCTGAACCCTAGGACCAGCGATGCATGTTTGTCTTGTTGTCTTTCAAACACAGATTCATGCTCCTTGGTGTCTCTCAAGTAATACATAATCCACTTCACTGCTTGCCAGTGTCGTCTACCCGGATTCGCCATATACTTGGACATAATGCTCAATGCTTGAGCTAAACCTGGTCTTGTGTAGATTCTAGCGTAGATAAGACATCCCACTACTCTTGCATAAGACACATTCATCATCTCATCTAACTCCTTCGTAGATGATCTCTGCACACTCAATTGGAAGTGTGCTACTAGTGGAGTAGACATGGGTTCAAATAATAGCCATATTTTTCCCGCTTCTCTGTCCCTCCTTATCTTCACTCCTAGGATCTGCTGTGCAGCTTCTAGATCCTTTATGTCAAATTCCTTCCCTAGTTGTGTCTTTAACTTCGGAATTCTAGACATATCCTGACATGTAGTAACACGTCACCTAAATAAAGTAGCAATAGTAAAACCATACTATCCGAACACATGATGATAAACGCAGCTATCCACTGGTGAGATTTGGTCATAATCGACCTTTACTTTCTGCGAATACTCCTTGGCCAAACCCGAGCTTTGAATCTCATGGCTTCCTTATCATGCATTCCTTCCATTTTCCTATAAACCCACTTACAGCCAACCTGATTTCTTTCTTTGGGCTTAGGAACCGACTCCTGAACCAAGTCCTTCTGCATGGACTTCTTCATCTGTTCTAACATAGCTCCCATCCAACTTTCCCGTACATCATTTGCTATAGCTTCCTGATACGTGGTTGGATCTCCTGGACTCAAACTTAGAGCATACTTGTCCAATGCTATGCTTCTCTGGAACTCCTGCCCAAGTGACTGACGAACCGAGTCGTAGGTTCGCAGTGCTAATTGCTCCACCTGAGCTAGTATTAATGACTGTTGTTGTTGCTCTAAGACTTCTTCCTCGATAACCCCTTTATCATGCTCCACTTGCTCAATTTGCTCCACCTGAGCTGGAGTTTCTTCCATGATCCCTTTGGTTAGAGGAACTTCGGTTGCTTTCTCTACAACATCAGTCTTCTTCACCTCACTTGTCTTGACTTCATTGAACGGCATTGTCTCCTCATCAAAAATGACATGTCTACTTAGAACCCTTTTCTTGCTTACAATATCCCATAACTTGTAGCCCTTTACTCCTTTCTCAACACCGAGAAATATGCACTTGCGTGACTTTGGCTTGAGTTTGGTTTGCTCATTGTTGGAAATATGAGCATATGCACTACAACCAAACACCCTTAAGTTAGAGTAGTCAACTGGTTCCCCAGACCATACCTCCTCTGCACACTTGAAGTCCAAGACTTTTGATGGTGACCGATTAACCAAGTAACACGCATGGTTAATTGCATCTGCCCAAAACGTGTCCGGTAATCCTGCATGCAGCCGCATGCTTCTTTCTCTCTCCAAGAGAGTTTTATTCATCCTTCTAGCAGCTCCGTTTTGTTGGAGATTCTCCTTCACCGTGAAGTGTCTCGTGATTCTTTCATCCTTGCAAAATTGTAAGAACCTTTTCATTCTATATTCACTGCCACCGTTACTTCTCAAATACTTGATTTTTCTGCCTGTTAGATTTTCTACTTCTGTTTTCCACTCCTTGAACTTGGTGAAAACCTCGGATTTCTCCCTCATAAAGTAGACCCAAATCTTCCTCGAAAAATCATCTAGAAAAGTAACAAAGTACTTGAAGCCTCCCATGGACCGTACTGGTGCTGGGCCCCAGACATCTGAGTGAATATAATCCAGCAATCCTTTGCTTTTGTTCTCACAATTTGCTAACTTGAATGCCACCTTCTGCTTCCCAAGAGTACAATCCTTGCAGAAGTTCAGTTTGCAAACACTGACACCTTCTAGCTTACCTTTCTTGTGGAGTTCTTGCATTCCTCTTTGACTCATGTGCCCAAGGCGATGATGCCATAGCTCAGTCTTGTCTTTTACCTCAGTAGACATTGCAACTCCACCTATTATTGCAGTCCCTTGAAGCTTGTATAAGTTGTTCGGTTGAATGTCGCCCTTCATCACAACAAGTGATCCCTTGAGAACTTTGAGTCTTCCCTCTTCAGAGCGATACCTATATCCGGCCTTGTCCAAAGTACCCAAAGATATCAAGTTCTTCCTTAACTTAGGAATATATCTGACATTCTCCAGGGTTCTAACAACTCCATCATGCATTCTGATTTTCACTGATCCAATACCTAGGATCCTACACGGTGAGTCATCTCCCCTAAAAACCTCTCCGCTGCTACTCTCCTCATATGTGTCGAACCATTCTCGGATTGCACACATGTGGAATGTACAACCGGTATCCAAAATCCAATTTCTGAAAGCATTGGAGCTGGCTGCTACCACAAAGAGCTCACCGTCATCTTTATCTTGTTTGATGACTACATTGGCTGTGTTTGAACTCCCTGCCATCGCCGCTGCTTTCATCTTCCCTTCTCTGCAGTTTCTTTTCAAGTGATCGGCAGCACCACATTTGAAGCAACCTTTCTTGTATTTTTCCTTGGATTTTGATGTACCCTTGTTACCAAATTTATCCTTCTTACTCGTCAACTGACCTGTCTCCTTGCCTTTGACATGAAGGCCTCCTTGAGAGCTTTTGGTCTCCCTACTCATCTTAAAATAGGATTGAATAGCTTCGGTAATCTCATCGTACTTGAGAGAATCCTTACCGGAAACGAGTCTGGTGATGAAGTGCTTGAATGAAGCTGGTAAAGATCTTAGCAGCATAAGTGCTTTCTCCTCATCTTTATACCTCACATCCACCTTTGATAAATTGGCAACACAAATCTGAAATTTATTCAGATGATCCTGCAGATCCCCGCCTTCTTCCATCCGAAGACTATAGAGTTCGTCTTTCAAGAAAAGTTTATCCGCGTCAACCTCTTTGACATTGTCCAATGTCTTACTGCTGTCCATATTCTCACCAATATTCACCTTACCCGCATAAACCTTCTCGAGATAATCCCAGGTCTCCTTACTGTTCATATTCCCACCGGCACTAGCCAATACATGAACCAATACATGATCAGCAAGATGTAGCTCTATAAAGCTCCTTGCCTTCTTGTCCATCTTCTGCCAAACCTTGTCTGCCATATTAGCTGCCTTATTCTCTATCCCGAGAATAGCCTTGTACAGACCTTGTAGAATCAGGACACTTTTCATCTTCCTTTGCCATAATGTGAAGTAATCCTTCCCATTCAATATAATGGGCATCACATTTTTGCCTGCGTCTGCCTTGTCATCTGCCATCCTAGAAACACCTTGAGCCTAAGCTCTGATACCACTTTGTAGTAAATATGCACCTTTTACCCCAGAACCTTGTTTCTCATAATAGACTTATGACTGCAAACAGTAATAGGATGATGATGCAAAATATCACAGCAAGACAAACCACAGCACACGAACACAGAATTTTATAGAGGTTCGACAAAAACTTTGCCTACGTCCTCTGTGTGATCTCTCTTGAGAATCACTAGCACTATGGAGAATAACAACTTGATTACAAGTACTTATTGAAATCCCTATGCTAATCCCCAACCTCTTTGCTAGATCTCTCTATCACCCTTGGCTCTCCCTGCCTCTGTGTTTATATGTTAACTGAGAACTCTCTGAGATCTCTCTTTGATCTCTTCTCTGATCTGATCTGAGGACACATTATATGAGCTCCCTGCAGCCCTATTTATAGATTATAGGTGCTGGTTACAAACATGTCACATTAGGAATCCTAAAACTATTAGAACAAGGAAAGAGAGCTAGCTTTCCTATTCCTAACTAGAATAGAACTTACTTTCCAGGTCTAAATCTATAGGAATAACTCTTCCTATTCCAAAACCCATTAGGATACTAGAAGAATTCCTGTGCGCACTAATCTTCACTTACCCATCTGGTTTTGCCTTGAATCCTAATCAATTTAGGTATATCAACGAGCCAAATTCACAACAGACCCTCGTAACGTGAGGCCCGAGTTTGTTTTGGGATTGAATTAGGAAGAGATGGGAATGGAAGAACCCTAAAAGTGATGGGATGGGAAGGGAAGCGATTGCCAAGTTTGGTCAAAGAGTGATGGTCCGGTTGGGTTTGTCGAGAAAGGGTTTCTTGCAGAGAGAGTCGACATAGCAGCGGCCAGGCTAATGAGTTTTGCAAATGGGGTATATGCGTTGGTTGCCTCTCTCTTCTAGGGTTATTTTTTGTCTAAGTGTTTTTTTTTGTCGCCGCTGTAATTATATTGGGCTCATTTGGACAGCATTCAGCTCCCTCATTTGATTTATGGACAAGCGCCCTCAGACAATGGTTTTTCATATTTACGTTGTCTGAATGCCTAATTTTAAATTTTCAGTTTGCCTCTTGTTGTTGTCTGGGTGGAGGGAAATGGGTTTGGAGGGAGCGATTGGGGGGAAATATTTGGAGAGAATGTTGGTGGACATGTTTCACTTGCAAACTTATGGATTCATACCACAGTTTTAAACAAACCGTCGTATAACCACTACGTGTTGTGGAAATTTAAGTGCTGCCAATGGTGGAAAATTTGGCACCCTATTTCCATTTTAAACTCACACCACGCTTTCATTTATAAACGTCTTCTGAAATAATTAGTAAGTTTAGCATGAAAAACACCCGTTGGTTGAATTCATATTAGAAGACGGAAATTTTACAACCGTCGTCTCAAAAATGAGAAATGATTCACACCACCGAAAACAGTATAGCGTCGTATGAGAGGTGTCATGTGATTCATTTTCTGTAGTAGTGGACTTTCTACACTCATGAATACATCAGCAACGATAAAGGAAAAGTACCAGTAAAGACCATGGAGAAGTGACCAGCAGGATACCTGAACTTGATGCTCTCCTATCGTCGGGTTGTATTCTCCAGGTAGACGCTGTGCACTATTTCTTTTCTCTTGAATGTTGTCTTACTTTGATGCAGAAATTTGACTCACCCTTCTCTCTATTTCTCCCCTCCCTCTCCTTGTGCAGCCTTGTGTTCTTTATACAGGAGGCAGCGAAGACTCTGGATGCTTGGATAAATGTTCATTTGAAATTTGCATTTCCCGAAGCTTACGTGGATAAGTTTCTGGTCAGAGACTTCCTCCTTGACTCCGATATTGGACTTGGACGCACTCTGCCACTTTATCCTTATCTCTCTTTGAGATATTTGATTCAAAATTTGAATGCCGCCCTTTTGTTTCTGTTTTGCAGCTTTTCACGTTGAAACTAGGTCAACATTCAACTTGTTTTGAATTGGAGAAGGAGATCATTTGTAACTAAAGCATTTGTTTAATTGCTTCCATTATCCTCATCTTTTGAATAATGTTGCGACAGCTACACGCGTTGTACATTATGCTATTAGTATATCATACTTAGGGAATAAAAAAAAACAAACCACGTTTAGGAGAGTGTTTGTTGATGATGCTTGTGAGGAAACCGATATCAAATTGAGAAGATGTTGATCAATTGAAGAAGAGATGAGAGGATTGAGGAAGGGTGAGAGGAGTGGAAAAGAAAACAACGTCTGATAGATGAAGACGTTGCCCAGATAAAAAAAAAAGATGTTGCCCAGATAATATCACAAAGAAAAAAAAAGGGTTTAAAAGATAAAATCAAGAAAGTAAAAAATTTAAAAAAAAATTCGTAATTAAGAAAACATAGAAATATAAAAGTCAGAAATAAGATATGGATATGCCACATAAGCTGCCATCTAAGGTGGGCTCTAAGTGGTTCCCTAAAAGGTGGTTCACCTAGCATTACTAAAGTTCAATGCCCTTAACACACTAAAGGAAGGACAAATTGTCCCAAACTATTTGTAAAGTCCCAAACGATTTGTAAAGTTAAATATATGGTGGTGCTATTCACACACCCATTTTTTCTATTCACACACCCCCTCTATTTTTCTATTACTTTAATTTAATTTTTTTTACAAATTACCCTAACTACCCTCCCTTGAAATTCTAATTATTTTTCCTTTTTCTTTTTTCCTATTTTGCAAGTCAATTATCGTCAAATTCTAAACCCTTATTTTGCTGCAAACGAGGACTTCAAAACCCTTATTTTGCAAGTCAGTTTGTGTTCAAGTTTTGCCTTACTTCCCAAACTCCAAACTGCATGAAATTTTAGCATGCTCTACCTTAATGTGTTTACTTTGATTCTAGAAAATTTCAAGTTCATTTATGTACAAATGAATTTTTAGTAAATCTCCAAAGATAAACTATTACTACCTTAAGGTTCCACTTTAAATTGTGTTAAATTTGGTCTTATTCTAAATTTCTCTTTCCTAATTTCTCTTTAGATTTAGCATGAACAAGTTAAGTTTTGAGTGATGAGGAAGTAATCATGGAAATTGAGTGTTTTGTCTTATTTATTTTTGTAGAGCAACTAAACTATTAACTGAAATGAGGAGCACCTTTAATTTGTTTCTTCCTGAACGTTGACGATTTTAATGAGGTTAACTATTTTTCTAGGTCATTAGCTAATGTGTTCTTATAATCTTATGTAGGGTTGATGATTCAATTTTTTTGCTTACAACAGAATTTTGACCGTGATCTTGAAAATTTGCACGAAGAAGTTAAGTTTTGACTTTTGAGTGATGAGGAATTAATCAAGAAAGTTTCTGTGACTACTAATACCATTATAAAACTCTGTATTGACTAACATTTTACTCTTTATGTTTATGTTTTGTTGCAGATTCGTAATGCCATTACATAACAACAATCTTTTTTACTAAAGTGCTATTGTATTTTCTTTGGATGCTATTTTGCAACGTTTGAGATATTACTGCATAGGATCTACTTGTTGCATATTGGAAATAATGTTCCAAAGTCTAGTGTTGTTTTTAGCCTAATGTTGAACTTTTATTTATGGGTGAGTGCTCTTTCAATACAGTTATCTAAAACACGATCGATTCTGCATGTGTCTGCATTTGTCTAGCCCCTGAGGAGTCTTGTTCAATTAATTTTGAACCATACTCCATTTTTTTTTGGGTACCTAGAAAATTTTCAAATTTGCAGACTGCGTCTGAAAATATCTTATTGCCAATCTTTACGAGATGAGAAACTTTAATAAGCTAGGTGCAATATAGCAACCCCAGACAACAAAGGAGTAAAGTATGCGTCTTACCCCTCCTACTCGTATGAGGATAAACTTTGCGATTTAGATGATAATTGATTCATGATTGACTTGCCAAATAGAAAAAAGAAAAATAATCAGAATTGCAAGAAAGGGTAATTAGGGTAATCTATAAAAATAAATTGAATTAAAGTAATAGAAAAATAGAGGGGGTGTGTGAATAGAGAAAATAGGTGTATGAATAGCACCACCCTAAATATAAAACAAACTAGTTAACTATCAACATTGAAAGATTTTTTATCAAAATTTTAATCGACATTCAAAATTTCAGTCAAAATACTGAAATCTTCATCTAATTGAAATTTGTAACCTCACCTCCGATTAGGTATTTAAGCATAGTACAACTACAAGACCAAGATGGCCGGCATTTCAGAACACCCCAATCGAGGCCCATACTCCAAAAAAAAAGCTCTATAAGCAAAAAAAAGGTCCATTTTAGGATTTTTTGCTCAGTTTAGAGCGACTCTCTCAATCTCTTCTATCTACGCCTCCTGGTCTATAACTCTCAAGTCACCAATTCCGGCAACCGCACTGAAACAAGAAATGGCCTTCTTTGATTCCAATTTCAAATTCAGATTTATTGCCAATTTCCTAATATTGCAAATGCAACCATCCTCCCACTCCAAGTCATCGACTTCTTTCTCATTTTCTCTATCTCACATTCTTACTCTTTCATTCATAGAACAAATTTGACTCAACTGTAAAAACAAATGGGAACTTATCAGATCAATCTTCAACTTTGAGTGAAATAAGGTAACTGCAAAGTTAAGTGTGTGTGTGTGTGTGTGTGTGTGTATTTTAATTTTTTAGAGAGTATTCAATGCAACGATGTACACTTGCACAAATAAGAATGGACGGTTGGATAACATTAAGTATATTTTTGTATTATTAAAAAAAGATTGCCTATAAATATCATTTTCCTACAATTTTTAATACAAAACTAAAACCATGAGAACGCTGTTTATGAGTAGGCGTTTATGTACCTACCTCCATCTTCGATGGAGAAAAATTCCTGCCCTAGTGTCGCAGCTATCGAGTACAGTTCAGGTCATCGCTCAAGTTTTTTTGTTTTCATCCGTGAAGTCGAGGTCCATGACCCTCTTTGAGGTTGAGGCTAGTCACCTGTTCGTCTGAAAGACCATGACAGTCTGCACGTGAGTGCGGCCTATAACTGGAGGTCTTATGCTTAGGGAAGTTTACGTAAACATTTTGGTAAGGGTTTGCGCTTGGCGTCCCAATGGTTGCGATCGCATCGCTATGTAGTGTCCCACTGGGCGTGCCAAAATGTTTGGCTCCAAAACCAGTCTGGGTGCAAATTGTCTCTTTTGAGCGCGTGAGCTTGCCAGCACCACAGGGTACAGTCGTCGGGGAGTCTCTTGACCTGAATTCTTCTCAAACATTGTAGACGAGGAGAGCACCAACCTCATCACAAGGTTCTTTTCAATGCCTTTCGGAAAAGGACTTCTTGCCTTACAGGTAATGACTTTGGTTGTGATCTCTTGTGTTCACCGAATCGATACTTAATGTTGTAGACTAAGTAGAGCAATCACTGGGAAGTTGAATTGGGAGAAAGCATAGGGTTTGCCAAAGCGTGACTTTAGCTTCGCTGGGTTGCGAGGGCGTTACCCTTGCTTCATTGGTTTGCAACTAGGTTGCAGGTAGGTTTGCTCCGGAGGGGCTTTGATAATCGTTGAGATTGATTGATTGAAGAGTTGTTCCTTTTTTTTTTTGTCCTTGAAACCTGGTATTTATATCCTAGGGTTTCGACTGTTCCTTACCATAGAAGGATTATTGATTGAAGTTTCCTATTCAATCTCCGCAGCTTGAATCCAATAAGGGCTCTTTTTCCTCATGGATTTTGGAATGGGTGAAGCTATAACCCAAACCCAAGTAGGCTTATTTTTGGGCCGTAGGTATCGGCCCGCTATGCTTAACCCCCTAAAGGGATCTTGCCAAAAATACTTTTGAGCTCAAACAAAATCTAACTTTTATTGAGTTGTATTCAACTATCATTAGATTCAAATTTAAGATAGGAGAACAATGTATAAGTTGAAATGAAGTTTATTTGCCCCATTATTCTCCACCATTAGATTAGATAAAATGACAATTGAGTACAACTGTGTAAAAAATTAACTAAGTAGGTTAAGCCCCTAAATTAATTGGCTATGTACTAGTTCTTAACATAACTATTAATAAACTAACCATAATTGTCTCTTTAAAATTTTATTCTATATATTTTATTACCTTGATTTGGAGTTGCAAGAACTTCACATAAATATTGACAGCTTCCTCAAGCATTGTGCTAATATCAACTTGTAATTCCACAAGCAAGTATGTACAAATAACTAGTTAGTTAATGTGAGAATAATTTGTGAACCTTTTTTTTTTTTTTTTTTTGAAATAGAAGTTGAATTCATTAGATCAACAACAAGAAGGCTGAAGTCTACCAAAACTTACATAAGAAATCCGACAAGAAAATCTGGAGTAACCTACCTAAGCTAAAGCAAACCTTTAAAGATCACTGGGTCGCTCACATTTAAGCGAGCCTATATAAGAATGAAAAAACATCGCCTCCTATAGAAAAGAAATCACCCAACTAGCCCTCACTTGCCAATTAAGCAATTGTGGTACAAGCAAGAAACTAGAAAGAAGACTCATAGAAGTTAATCTAACCTCACAAAGGCTTATACCCTAAGACATTAGGGCCCCATTTGCCTGGACCGGAGCCCAAGCCCAAGTCCAGTCTTGTCTAGCAGAAACAAAAACAAAAGCAAACAGGCCCAGTAGCCCAAGCACATACCCTTGTCCCATCAACCCAAGATTGAGCCCAGGCCCAAAGACCCATGCCCAAGCCCAAGCCAACAGCAGGAGAGCCTCATGTTACTCCTTTGCATCTGCTGTCATCCTATCCTTTGGCGGCAAGCCCTTCGACCACAGCTCTAGTGGCCGACCTTTCCAACAAAGCAACACTATCAAGACCTGTTGCCTCTCGTAACAGAGAATCTCCTCAATCAAAAATCCCCGTCGCTCTGAACTCTGACCCATCCAAGCCTAGATCCGACAAAGACTGTAACTTGTTCCGCCACTATGCTTATCCCAGACACCATCAAGCCCTACAATCTAGGCTATACCGGAAACACAATGATTCTGATCTACACCTCCGATTGCCAGAACCAAACCGCCGCCAAGCCCGACTCAAAGCATTGCGACCTCAAGCTCAGATGCTGCCGTCAGATCCGACTCTTGCTCGCCCTCTGCAGCCCAGAAGACAACCACAAAGACTCCCCAGCCGCTCCCACTACTGTCGCCCTCGTCACTTATGACCTGGACTGGAAGACTGCTACCACGCACTGAGAAAACCCCTCGCCACACCCACGATCGCCGCAGAGATCTCTCCCTAAGCCGCCGTCGTCCACGATCGTAGCCTTTCTCGGAGGAAGAAGCGCCGCCGCAAATCGAAACCTAGGTTTCGAAAGCCAAGTCACACCGAGAAGCTCGGAGACTTCTAGACATGCTTTCCAGTTGGACAAAAAGCACAGGTTTTTTTTCTTAAAAAAAAAAAAAGCACAGGTTTTACAAGTAACTAGTTAGTTAATTTGAGAACAATAGTGAACCTTGGACAAAAATCGAGGGTTTCACTATTTTCCTTCTAAAGCCGGCCAGGGGAGATTCTTTGCCTTGCAGGGAGTCCTTCCCCGAGCAGACAATATGAAATGGTCTGTAATAATTGTCTTATATTCTCTGCCAATAATTATTTTCAAATTTTCCATACTAAAACAACATTTACAAGCACGGTGTAAATAAGCCAAAAAATTACAGAGAGAGAGTATGAGCAACAAATTTTTGTTAATGGCACCAGAAGGGAAGAAAGAAAATATGTAGTTTCGTGATGATTGCTTCATGTTTATCACCATTCTCTTCCTACCGCCACCTCATCAGCGACTCTACAATCACGTAACCGGTAACTGTTAAATAACCATATACATGCTCACAACATATGCACACAATCATAAAAGGGATTAAGGCATACCTTCAGCAATCACTGGCATGGATTCCATCTTAGGCAGCTGCAAAAACGAACACTGAATATAGCCTTCTGTTACTTACCAACTTGCTTCTCAATGGACAGAACAATATGCAAAACGTCGGTAGTAATCAGGGACCAATTCATCTGTATATATAGGTGACTTAAACCTCAAGAAGCTTCCCATTAAAGCTATCCATATCGGTTTAGGTTTCCTAGTTAGATTCCTAATGTAACACTTCATTGTAGTCTTTCTTGCAGACTAAGAATAGGATTACTTACCTTAATGAATAGATACACTGCTTCATTAAGTTACAAGTATTGATTTATAGTTTGTATCCATGTTAAGCTAGGATTGATATTAAGCTAATCATCAATTACTTTATGATGATATGTGTTATGTCCATATTTGATCTTACAATCTCCCCCTTGGACTCACACATATCATGCTCGATGATTTGCACCAGAGAACATCAAAACCTACTTAACTTACTGAAGTGCGCGCCAGATAACAAACTCAAATCGAAAATCCATTCCAACATGGTCAGATCACAGTTACTTATGCAGAGCAAGAAACAGTATACATTTTAACAAAAATGCAGAGTTTCAAAACCACAAACATAAGCTCCTGCAATCCACATATGTCAAACCAGAAGTGATACAATATATGTTAATGTGTATCAACAAGTAAACATATATTAGGTCCTACTTTATGTTTCTAAAACCAGAAACTCAAGCAAATTTACTGAACACTGATGGCTTAAAATTATTGCTTGAACCTCAACATCATGCTATACATGATTTAAGCCATCTGATAGCAAGTATGATATTCAAAACAAGATGATAATTTCCAAAACAAAACAATAAAGCTGCAGCAAAATCATAACTGGAAATACCTCAAAATTTTATTGATAATCAAAACTGTCATTACAAATAAGTTGTGATAAACAAACAATAAAAGATCACAACTAAAATACAAGAACTCAAGAACCTTAAAATTTTAAATTGCTCCAATTGGACTAACTCTCTACTGAACCTAAGCATCTAGATTAGCTAAAACTCCAATGCTTGTTGTATGCTTCTGGAATGCTGCTACTGACAAGGCCTTGGTGAAGGATCTGCTAGCTGTGAATTTGTGTCAATACTCAAAACAGCTATTTCACCATGCTTTACTCTTTCTCTAACACTGTAATACTTTAGATCAATGTGTTTAGAATTATTTGACCTTTTACTGTTCTTGCTAAAGAAAACTGCAGCCTCATTGTCACAATAAATCACAAGTGTTCCAGCCACAATGTGACTCAATACTTTGGTCTGCATGAGAAAATTCCTAATCCAAAGTCCTTCACACACAGTTTCATATACTGCAATAAATTCAGCTTGCATAGTAGAAGTTGAAACAAGTGTTTGTTTATGGTTTTCCAAGCAATAGCACCTCCTGCAAGCATGAACACATATCCACAAGTCGATTTCTTGGAGTCCGGATAATTCCCTGCAAAATCCGAGTCTGAGAATCCAATGAGTTTCAGATCCTCCACTTGCCTATAAACTAGCATATGGCTTTTAGTTCTCTGCAGGTATCTCAACACTTTCTTCCCAGCTACCCAATGTTCATGGCCTGGATTAGATTGGAATCTTGACAAAATCCCTACTGCAAAAGACAAGTCTGGCCTAGTGCAGACTTGTGCATACATGAGACTTCCTACAAGTCTGGCATAAGGCTTTGACTCCATATTTTCCTTTTCAACATCACTATTGGGACTTTGCTTCTTGGTTAACTTATCTCCTTTGGACATGGGAACTTCTCCAGCTGCACACTTCTCCATACCAAACCTCTTTAAAACTTTGGTAATATAATTTGTTGAGACAAACCAAGTAGTCTCTGTGCCCTATCTCTTTTAATCTCAATACCTAGTACATAGGATGCTTCTCCTAAGTCTTTCATGTCAAAATTCCTTGACAGAAAACTCTTGGTATCTTTAAGCAATTTAATGTTACTGCTAGCCAAAAGTATATCATCCACATAGAGTACCAGAAAAATAAAATTGTTCCCAACTGTCTTCAAATAAACACTCATCAACAAGATTTTCTGTAAATCCAAAAGTAGAAATCACAGAATCAAATTTCTTGTACCACTGTCTAGAAGCTTGTTTAAGGCCATAAATTGATTTTCTTAATTTACACACTAAGTTTTCACTTCCAGCTTGTACAAAACCTTCTGGCTGCCTCATATAAATCACTTCATCTAGTTCACCATTCAAGAAAGCTGTTTTAACATCCATCTGGTGCAGCTCCATATCAAATGAGCCACTAAAGCCATGATTATCCTAAACGAGTCTTTTGTAGAAACTGGAGAAAAAGTCTCAGTAAAGTCAATGCCCTTTTGTGTAAAACCCTTGGCAACTAATCTTGCTTTATGTCTCTCTACATTGCCATTTGCATCTCTTTTGGTTTTGAAAACCCATTTACAACCTATAGGCTTCTGTTGGGGTCAGGTTCAACTAATTCCCAAACTGCATTTTGACTCATGGAATTAATTTCTGCTTCCATTGCTAGCTGCCATTGATGAGATTCACTACTTTCAATGGCCAGATTAAATGTAGTTGGATCATTGTCCTCTGCACAATCCATTTCAATTTCTGCTTCTTGTAGATAAACAATGTAGTCACTCTCTTCCCCCCCCATAAGTTGGTTTTCTTGCTCTCTGTGATCTTCTAGGTTGAGCCACTGGATGATTTTGAGGTTCAGTTACTTGACCAGTTACGTGGTCAGTTACTTTGTTAGTGACATGGGCAGTTACATGGTCAGTGACATGGGCAGTGACTTGACCAGGTACAGTTACTTGGGTAGTTACATGGTCAGTGACATGGGCAGTGACATGACCAGTGACTTGATCACATACAGTTACATGGTCAGTGACTTGGGCAGTGACATGGGCAGTGACTTGATCAGGAACAGTTACATGGTCAGTGACTTGGTCAGTTACTTGGCCAGTTACTCGACCAGGGACAGTTACTTGGTCAGTGACATGGTCAGTTACGTGACCAGTGACATGATCAGTTACATCTTGTTCTAAAGGCAATGCTACACTTAAATTCTCATCTGACACAATTTCCTCAAAAACTGAGGTTAAATCCTCAAGGTTTGTATTGTGAACTTTTTCACTTAGAAACTTTACTTGATGTGTTTCAAAAATTCTAGGTGAATGATGAGCAGAATATAATTTATAGCCTTTAGATTTATCTGGATAACCTATAAAATAGCAACTAACAGTTTTGGGGGCAAGTTTATTCAAGCTTGGATTATAAATCCTAGCTTCTGCATGACATCCCCAAACATGACAGTGATGAAGACTAGGTTTCCTGCCACACCAAATCTCAAAAGCAGTATTTTCTATGGCTTTGCTAGGTGTCCTGTTGCAAATATAATTTGCAGTTTTTAAAGCCTCACCCCACAGAAATTTAGGCAAACCATTTGTACACATCATACATCTAACCATGTTCAAAAGAGTCCTATTCTTTCTCTCTGCAACACCATTCTGTTGTGGATTATAGGGTGTTGTGTATTGAGCTTTAATTCCATTGTCTTGCAAAAACAAGGCAAATGGACCCTTTTGTTGGCCGGATTCAGTGTACTTTCCATAGAACTCCCCCTCTATCTGACCTTACTGTTTTGATTTTCTTTTCTAGTTGATTTTCTACCTCAGACTTAAAGATTTGAAAGGCTTTCAATGCTTGTGCCTTTTCTGAAAGTAGATAAATATAACTGTATCTAGAAAAGTCATCAATGAATGTGATAAAATACACATTCCCACAGATAGTTTGATGCCTAAATGGTCCACATATATCAGTGTGTATGAGTTCTAATAAATTTTGGCTTCTATATGCATTTTCTTTCTTGTGTTGGTTATTTTTCCCTTAAAACATTCCACACAATCTGTTAGATCAGAAAAATCAAGTTCATTTAGGATTTTGTTTTTCACCAATATTTTCAGTCTCTCTTTTGAAACATGGCCGAGTCTTCTATGCCATAAAAATGCAGACTTTTCATTTATTTGGTTCTTTTAACACCTGTTAAAGTGCTAGTACTGTTTGTGTTATCTTCAACAAGTAAAATTTCTTGTTGAGCCATTGAACAACTTAACTGTAAATAATCATTCGAGATAACACCAGAACCAATTTGAACAGAATTTTTAGAAATAAGAATTCCATTACTATCAATAACAAGTCTACAACCAGATTTTACTAAAAGAGAAACTGAAACCAAATTCCTTCTCATGGAAGGTACATAAAAAACATTGTCCAAAACTAATTTTCCTAATCCTAGATCAAGCTTTAAGGTTCCAATAGCCTTGACTGCCACTCTCATGCCATTGCCTACACACAGGTTCACTTCATCACTTTTGGGATTCTGCTCCTTATGAATCCCTGCAAAGAATTAGTAATATGAATAGGTGAGCCTGAATCTATCCACCAAGACTGTGGTTCAACATTTATAAGATTAATTTCTAAAGAAAAAACTGTATTAGAAAAAATCTTACCCTTTTTGGCTAACCAATTTTTATAGCCAGTGCAGTCCTTTTTCATGTGTCCTACTCTTTTGCAAAAGTAGCACTTGAACCTAAATGGCCTGTTTTCCTTGGCCACTGCAGCTGTTGAACTCTTAGTTATGGCTTTGGTAGGCTTGAGCTTATTCTGGGGCTTTTTCTTCTTAGGCTTCTCTATGAGATTTATGGCTGTAGCAGGTTCTTTTTCTTCCTTGATCCTAGCTTCCTCATCAACACAGATGGATATAAGTTCATCTAAAGTCCAGTTTCCCTTTTGAGAGTTGTAACTGGTCCTAAGATGACTAAAACTGTTAGGCAAGGAATGAAGTGCATAATGCACTACCTGCTCATCCCTAACCCCCATCAAGAGCTCCCTGAGTCTGCCATTTATATTGATCATCTTCATAATATGTTCTCTAACTCCCCCTGAACCCATGTACTTCAAATCATGAAACTCCTTGGTTAGTCTAGCTGCTTCTGCCTTTTCACTTTCTTTAAACTTAGCACCTATGAGTTCCAGAAAATCTGATGCTAGCTCAGGTTCTTCTATACTTCCCCTGACAGTCTTGGACATAGAGGTACGAATGAGGTTCTTAGCCATTCTATTGGATCTATGCCACTTCTTGTAAAGGTCTGTTTCTTTCTTGGTGCTCTTTTCATTCAACTCTATAGGCTTATCCTCAGTAAAGCAATAGTCTATATTCTCATGCATTCCCATATAGTTCTCTACAGAATCTAGCCAAGCTCTATAGTTGGTTCCAGTTAACATCAAGACACTGTTCAAGTTCATGTAGGAGTTACCTAAGGAGCAAAACAAAAATTCATGTGAGTTCTTAATTTGTAAAGAAAATAATATTAAGTTTTCTGCGTTTTATTTAGCTTTAAGCAACCAAAACAAGAACATACAGAAAACCTAAACAATCCATACTTGCATTCATATCAGTCCATAACCAAAAACAATGTTAAGCAACACTTTTGAGCAGAAGCATAACATCCTGGAGTTCTTTATCAATATACCATATTCAATGAAAACAAGTTATCCAAAGAAATTTATCCACATCTTTAGACAGAAGAAAAATTTCTAAGTATCCGTATTTATTTTCATCAAGCATGCATATTGCTGTTTTGTATTCTAAAACATACTTGACCACTTCTTTGGAAGATAAAACTGAAGCATAGTTTTAAAACACAAAACACAATTTCAGTTTTGTCACTCGATCAGGTACTTGATTAGTTACCTGACCAGTTACATGGTCAGTGACCTGGCCAGTTACATGGTCAGTGACCTGGCCAGTTACATGGTCAGTGACCTGGCCAGTTACATGGTCAGTTACCTGACCAGTTACATGGTCAGTTACCTGATCATTGTTTTCTGCCAACATCAATGAAGAATGCTTTGTGCATCATAATCACTTATGCCAACAGAAAACCACAAAACCCATGAGCTTTTAACTTTATATTCTACCCAGATTCATCCTTGTAAGAAAATTAAGCTCTCGTATCTGTCAATTTTAATAATGTGTAAACAAAATCTGGGAGATTTTTGTTCTTCATGCAATTTTACACAATCACAGATACAATACCATATCATCAGTCAATTCAACATGCATATTCAAGCATAACCAAAATTGTTTCGATTCCAAGAAACCACAGAACAATCAAGAAATTGTAAATTTCATCCGGTCACCATCTACTCTAACCTAACGCACGCCGGGAATGCAACTAGGGTTCTTGAGCACAATCAAAACACAATTATCATGCTATGAATCGAAATCAATTTCACAGAAAAACCTGTTTTTGCTTTTTCCCCAATTTGCTGCTAAAAATCACAGCGGAAGCATGAACTTGATATTTAACCAGATGCAGCAATTGACTTAAGTAACTTACCTTGGTCAGTTACATGACCAGTTACATGGTCAGTTACCTGATCAGTGACTTGGTCCGTAAAGCAAAAACCCTTTTTTTTTTTTTTTTTTTTTTTGTGTTTGTTTTGCAAAACCCTAAAACGATTTTGATACTTGTGAGCCTATGCTCTGATACCAATGTTAAATAACCATATACATGCTCACAACATATGCACACAATCATAAAAGGGATTAAGGCTTACCTTCAGCAATCACTGGCATGGATTCCATCTTATGCAGCTGCAAAACGAACACTGAATATAGCCTTTGTTACTTACCAACTTGCTTCTCAATGGACAGAACAATATGCAAAACGTCGGTAGTAATCAGGGACCAATTCATCTGTATATATAGGTGACTTAAACCTCAAGAAGCTTCCCATTAAAGCTATCCATATCGGTTTAGGTTTCCTAGTTAGATTCCTAATGTAACACTTCATTGTAGTCTTTCTTGCAGACTAAGAATATGATTACTTACCTTAATGAATAGATACACTGCTTCATTAAGTTACAAGTATTGATTTATAGTTTGTATCCATGTTAAGCTAGGATTGATATTAAGCTAATCATCAATTACTTTATGATGATATGTGTTATGTCCATATTTAATCTTACAGTAACTTCACCAACTTACTGGCTATCTCACTAATTGATAAGATATTTCATTGAGATTAACCAATTGGAAATCTCACTAATCAGTAATTGACCAATTCGCCATCTACCAATTAACTAACAAATTACCTCACTAGATGGCAAGCTCATCGACTAACTGAAAAATCTCACCACTATCGACTCCACAACCATCTGACTGGCAATCTCAATGACCAACTAACTATCTCGCTCACTAATTGATCAGAGATACCACTAACCAACATGAGACTTCACCGACTAAACAATGTGTATCGCTAGTAACCACCACCCCCTGACCTTCTGAGCTGCGACTCCCTTATCAAATTAAGATGCCAAACAATAAATTCTTATTTTTGGTTTTAGAATTTTTTTTCAAATAATCTACTTATGGGTTTAAATTTGTTCTTAATGCATGGTAGCCAAACTAAAAACTCACCACATCGGAAAAAAAATTATTGCGTAATTCCGGACCACCATAAGTAGCATATATGGTTCTTCTCAAAAAAAAAAATGTAGCATATATGGTTGATCAAAGATGAAGCCAACTATATATACTAACAAAGTTGAAGGACCAAAGAAATGAAAGAGTAATAGTATGGAATCATATATTCGGATCGTATTGTCCCTATATGAGGGTGTCTGAGGCATGGACAAAAAAGAAAAAAGAAAATGAAGAGTAATAGCTAGTATGGAAGAGAGTCCCTTCTCTTTCGGAGTTAGGGTTTGAGAGTACACGAGGGTTTTGTTGAAGTTTGATCACAAAGTTCCGCCGCATCTGCATAACAAGGAATCTCAGGTCAACCACGGTGCATGTGAGGGTTCCTTCTCGTTCTGCAGTGGGTGTGGTCGGCTTTTGGATAGTTTTGCTCAGAATGGAGGAAGTAGTGGGTGACTTTTCTCTGCGCCTTGCCATTGAAGACGACGACGATCTGGAAGTCATAACAGTGGATGATCCCAAATCTTTGATTGCTGAGAGATTTTGGCTTGTGGGGAAAGTCCTCACTAGCAAGAAGATTAACGTGGAATCATTCAAATGGATTATTAGGAAGATTTGGTTGACGAAGGAGGAATTTATTTCCATTTTTGAGTGGGAGAGCTTGGAGTGATTTGTCTTCTCCTTCAAGTCTGATGGGGATCGACTCCGAGTTTTACCAGGAAGTCCATGGTCGTTTGACAATTCTTTGTTGGCTTTGGTATCTTCTGATGGTATGGTCGATCCGGGTTGTTGACCTAACAAGCCAAGACTTTTGGATAAGAGTAAAAGGGCTGCCTCCTGCGCTATTGACAAACAACATGGAAAGGAAGATTGGCAGTAGCATTGGGAGCTTTGTGTTGACGGATTCTATTGTTACTAGAGATGGAAGTGGGAGTTTTCTACGGTTGAGGGTGAAACTTCGTCTTTCTGATCCTCTAAGGAAAGGCATGCGTCTTCAATTGAACCCGAGAGATACACAGTTAAGCAAGCTCACATTCAAATATGAGCACCTGCCTCACTTCTATCTATTTTGTGGACTATTGGATCATATGGGTGCTACGTGCAATGCAAGAATAGAGGGAAGGATAACTGAGGAAAAATACAGTAGGTGGAAGACGCTGTCTAAAGATGTCTACTCAATTGATTTGTATGGTCAGTTACATGGGAGATCTTTTGGCCTACTACTAAGCAAGAAGGGGTGGTCAGTAAGAGCCCCTGAGATCACTGTGAGTGGGTCAGTACGTGTTAGGGAGGAAGCAGAAGACGGGGTGGATGAGTTGGATGAAAGAGGGGTACGAAGCCAAGGGTTGTTTGATTCCTGTTATGTCAGGAAGCGTCGGAAACTTATATGGTAGAATCATGTAGAGGAAGTGACAATGACTGATACCACTTTGGAGAGCTCACAGAAAGGTGGTGAGGAGGTTGGTAGGAGTTCAGAAAAGAACCAGGCAGACAATTTTTTGTTTAATGTTCCAATCTCGACCTATAGCTTTGGGTTGAATAGTATTGGTAAGTCTACAACTAGAGAGAAGGGTGTTAGAGGTGGGGCAAATATTCAAGATGGGGAGCACCTTAGTTCCTTCCCAAAGAAGAAAGGCCGAGGGAAGGGTGAGAAGATATCTGAAGATCCTGTAGACTTTAAAAAGAGCATGAAGAAGGGATTTTCTTCCCCAGGGCAGCGAAAGAAAGGTACAAGCTTTGCACTTTCCTGTTCCCCAAGTAAGCGGCTTGTACTTGGTTCTCCGAAAAAACTTTTGAAGAAAAAGAGTGGAATTACTGAGAGTTCTAGTTCCGGGATGGGGACGAAAGTGGTGGGTTCCAACACTCGGACCCACTACGAACAATGAGTCTACTAAGTTGGAATGTGCGCGGGCTTGGGAACCCGTCCACATTCAACGCCCTTAAGAAACTTTTAAGGGTACAAGATCCCGATTTTGTCTTCCTTATGGAGACAAAAACGAAGAAGGCTGCAATGAAGAAGATTTGTGGGTCACTAGGGTATGTGAACTATAAAGTGGTAGAAAGAATGGGGAAACAAGGAGGGGGTATGGTGTTTTTCTGGAAGGACAACTGGACAGTTCATGTGATTGACACTACGACATGTTTTATTGATGTACTGGTGTTAATTGAAGGAAAGCAAGTGAGATTGACGGGCTTTTATGGTAACCCAGAAACTGGGGAGAGACATCATTCTTGGGAAGCTTTACGTCGCTTGTCACACTTATACCCTCATGTTGCTTGGTTCGTTTCGGTGACTTTAATGAGATTATTAACAATGAGGAGAAGAGTGGGGGAAGACTGCGACCAACATCTCAAATTAACAGATTTAACCAGGTTATTGATGATTGCCTTTTACAAGGTGTTTCTTTTTCAGGGCATTTGTTTACCTGGAGTAATGGTAGTGTGCATGAGAGGTTGGATCAAGGGTTGATGAATAATAAAGTTGCTGATGATTTCCCAAAGGTGCATGAATATCATTTGGAAGTTGGAGCAAGTGATCACTTGCCACTAATCTTTGATTTAGTTGGGTGCAGGCTTCCAAAGAAAATTATAGGACGAAGAAGATTTCTTTTTGAAGGGTTTTGGATTAAAGAACAAAGGTGTGGGGAAATTGTCAAAGACTTTTGGGAGGATGAAGCAAATATGCACACTACTCTAGTCACAAAGCTTAATAAGTGTGCTGAGGAGCTTTCTAGGTGGAATAGGAATGTCATAGGTCATGTGCCAAAAAAGATTGCAGCTTTGAAAGATTCCCTGCAGAAGTACCCGATTGATGTCCAAAATGCTGAAGACAGAACACAACGTGCTTTAATTAAATATGAGTTGGAAAAGTTTGCAGAGTCTGAAGAGGTCATGTGGAAGCAAAAATCCAGGATCGATTGGCTACATAAGGTGGATAAAAATACAAAATTTTTTCATGCCTATGCAAAGGGTCGTGGAAAGCAAAATAAAGTAACCGGAATCTTTGATGAACATGGTAAGTGGTGCGAAGATTTGCAAGAAGTTTAAGATGCTTTTGTTTCATATTTCTCAAATCTTTACACTACGGAGGGGTGTGCCAACCTTTATCTGATTTTGGGTAAAATCCCTCGGCGGGTCTCTGATGAGGTAAATGTGAAACTATTACAGAAGTTTGAAAGATGGGAGATTGAGTTTTCTTTGAAGCATATGGCAGCACAAAAATCGTCGGGCTTCAATGGTATGTCTGCATTATTCTTTAAAACTTATTGGCCTATTGTGGGTGATTTGGTTTGTGCTTTTTGTCTTGAGGTCCTCAACGATGGGCGAGCTATTTAGGATTTCAACCATACGCTCATATCTCTTATTCCTAAATGTCTGTGTCCCAAAAATGTAACTGAGTTTAGACCAATCAGCTTATGTTCCATTATCTACAAGCTAATTTCAAAGACGGTGGCAAATAGACTAAAGAAGTATCTTCCTGACATAATTTCATGTACTCATAGTGCATTTGTACCAGGAAGAAATATTCAAGATAATGTGATTGCGGCTTTTGAAACTATCCATACAATCCGAGTACAGAAGACCACGACATCACCAAAGATGGTTCTCAAGTTAGATATCAGTAAAGCTTATGATAGGGTAGAGTGGGGGTTTCTAGAAAATGTCATGCGGAAGCTTGGGTTTGGGGAGAGATAGCTTGAATTGATTATGAAGTGTGTCAATTCCACTTCCTTTTCGGTTTTGTGGAGAGGACAACCGGTTGGACAGTTCAGGCCAACCAGAGGCATTCGTCAGGGGGATCCTTTCTCTCCATATCTGTTTCTGTTTGTCTCTTAAGGGCTTTCAGGTCTGCTTCACCATGCTGATTACTCATGTCTGATTCATGGAGTGCGGGTTGCTCCTACTGCACCTTCAATTTCCCACCTACTTTTAGAGGATGATAGTCTTTTATTTGTGATGCAACTATAGAAGAATGTGTGTCTTTGAAACAATGTCTCTTCCGCTATGAGTGTGCGGCTAAACAGCGTACAAACTTTCAGAAATCTGCCCTTTCCTTTGGGCCGAATGTTCCTGAATGGGTGAAAGATGACGTCAAAGTTATTTTGGATGTGCCAGTGGTTGATTTCCATGAAAAATATCTTGGTTTGCCAACAACACTTGGAAGAAACAAGATTGATGCCTTCAAGAAGTTGAATGAAAGGCTTGATGAACACTTACAGGGATGGCAAGGAAAGTTCATCTCAAAAGCGGGTAAACTTGTGTTGATCAAAGCGGTTGCTCAAGAAATTCCCACTTATTCTATGAGTGTTTTCCAGCTACCTGTCGGTGTGTGTAAGAAATTTCAATCCAAGCTTAGCAAGTTTTGGTAGGGGAAAGGAGGTAATACTAGAGGCATTCATGGGTGTAGTTGGGATAAGCTCTGTAAAAGAAAAGATGAGGGAGGACTTGGGTTTTGAGACTTGCAAGCTTTTAATCAAGATATGTTGGCTAAAACTGTGTGGAGGATCTTCTGGGGAAACGTTCTTTAGTCAGCTCTTTATGGAAGCCAAGTGTTTCCCGGATACTTGTTTTCTTAATGCAAGTCTAGGACGAACCCCTTCGGCTATTTGGAGATGCATATTGTGGGGTAGGCAGGTGATTGAGTTGGGAACTAGATGGAGAATCGGAGATGGTAAGAGAGTGAGTATCATGTCGGATAAATGGTTGCCATGCCCGGTTAATTTCAAGGTTGTGACTCCCTTGCAAATACCTGCTCAGCAGAAGGTAGAATCGTTATTCACAGACTAAGGAGCTTGGAATGTACCAATGGTAAAGTCTCTGTTTCTCACACATAAAGCCGATATGATACTAGGAATGCCACTGGAACTTAGAAGCATCCCTGACAAATTGGTTTGGCACTACACAAAGAATGGAGTTTATAGCGTGAAGTCTGGTTATTGGGTAGCTAGAGATCTTCAGATTCGTCAGAGTGGTTCTGGAGCTGGGTCTAGTTACAATGGAAGTAAAGGAATATGGGAGAAAATCTGGGGAATAAATGCACCACAAAAAATCAGGGTATTCATGTGGAGAGCAATACATGGCTTTCTCCCATGTGCAACAAATTTAAAGCAAATAAGGATTCTTGATGACCCTAGCTGTTGGTTTTGTAGGGGCCCTCTGGAATCAGCTTTGCATGTTTTGTGGGACTATCCAAAAGCCAAGAAGACATGGAAAAAGACTTTTTTTAGTGGGGTGTGTAAGGTGTGGCAGATGCCTACTTTCTCGGACCTTGTTCACCACGTTTACGCTATAGCAAATGAAACAGAGTTTTGAGTCCTTTTGCTTTACTGCTTGGTGGATTTGGCGTAACAGCAACCTTGGTAGACATGGTGAGAAAATAATGGAACCAGCTGAAGTTGCACAATTGGCGTCTGAATGGCAAAATGAGTATGTGAGCTTGAGTTGCACCAAGTCAGGGGGAAAAGCTGTGACTGACCAAAATAAGGTTGTCTGGAACCCACCACAACATGGACATATTAAGATGAATTTTGATGGAGCTTGTGACTTGAAGAATGGGATATGTGGGCTGGGCGTTGTCTTTAGAGACCACCTAGGTGGTTTGAAAGGTGCATTGGCTGTCCCACAAGTAGGAAATCTCTCTCCTAGGTTGGTAGAAGCTCTAGCACTTCTCCACAGGCTTCGTTTTTCCGCTCATGTTGGCTTCTCCAATATCGAAATCGAAGATGATGCTCTCTTAGTCATCAACACATTGCATGATAGTTCGGAGGATATTAGTTCTGAAGGTTATATTATTGATGAAGTTAAGTCTTTATTTATTTGTAGTAGTCACTTTGTGAAAGTGTTGGCAATCAGGTTGCCTACCGTTTGGCAAAAGAGACTTTAAAAGTTAGTTCTCCTTTGCTTTGTTTGGAGTCGGGGCTGTTGTGGCTCCATGAGTCTGTCAGTAAAGATTTCCAGTGTGGAGTCTAGTATGGTCGATCTTGTGTTTTGCAACTTGACGGTTGTTTGCACAGATGATTGATCCTTAAATCGTTGTAAGCAGTTCATATTAATGAAGTTCTCTCTTGATCAAAAAATAGCTAGTATGGAATGGTCAAGAAGAAAGGAAGGAAAAAAGAAAAAACCTTCTATAATAGCTTTCTCTCTCTAATTTTACCAAAAATGAGTTGTCACAAGAGAACAATTCTGCCCTACCTTTGTTCCATTGGGCACAAGGTTTTGCAGGACTTTGAGCCTCTCGTTTATTCTCTCTCTTCTTCGATCTGCATGATATAATAAGCCCAAAAAATATGTTGATGCAACAAAACCCCTAATCAACATAAAATGGATCTCAATTAACTACACTGACTGGAACAGTCGGACAATTCATGTATACAATATATGCTATGCTAGAGTCTAACTAGCTATCAGCAAGTAGCTAGGAAATTACCCTTGCATAGACACTTAGGGCATCGGTGGCAGTCCCCCTAGTAGCTCTCGTCTTTCCATTCAAGTTGAGAGCTGCAGCCTCATTCCGACTCATCCCTCCACTCGGCTGAAGCTGAGAAACAATATTAATATGATTCCCATCTTCTGCGGTGTTGCTGCTCTTCTTTGACTTTCTGCTCCTCTTATTCATTTGATCCTACAGCATGCATTGATTTTGTATCAGCTAGTGAATTATGAATAATCAAGCAAGCATTGATTTGGAAATGTGCAAGAAAAACAGTTAATGCGGTTGTTTTATATGCACTCAAATTTTCTGAAACTTTCGATCTCTTCATAGAGTTACTCTTGGAGATGGGGTTACTATTTCCATGATTGCTGGCTGGTTCTTCACGCTGGTACCTGCCGGGCTCTTCCACATTGCAGTCAATAATCGCATCACTTTCTCCTTGAATGAGATACAAACTAGTGTTTTTCGCCTCCGCAGCACAAAAGTCAGTCGACATAGAATTGTCATTGCTGTTAACGTTCTTTATTACCAACGTCATTGAGCGAGAACCACCCAAGTTGTAGAATGGATCGCTTGAAGTGGGAACGAGATCAGTCTCTTGTGAGCTGCCGTTCACATGAGAATTAGTTGTTTCTAAAGAATAAACTAGACTTCCATAGTTGCCTGAAATGTCCATCAATGTTGATTCTTCATTACCAGGCCAAAAACCATCCGGGATTTCCACGTCTGAAATTATTGGATAATTCTCAAGCAACTGGATCATCATGAAATCTGCCTCCTGATCACCAGTGAACATCCCACCAAGAGTGTGAGAGATCCATTCTCCCTCTGGAATAGCTCCGGTTTGCTCCATATGGGCGTGTGGTATCTTTGAAATATTGAACCCTAATTTTTTTTTCTTTTTCCGAACAATCAAATCAGGAGATAATGCTCGGCTGATCTATGCATGGGAGAGAATGAAATGAAGTGACAAATTTATACCTTGTCGCGGGAAACATGGATTCATTTTTTAAATATTAGTTGTTTGAGCCCAAAAGTATATTAAGCATAGCGGCCGATACTTGCGGCAAAAAAAATAAGCCTACTTGGGTTTGGATTACAGCTTCATCCATTCCGAGATCCATAAGGAAAATGAGCCCTTATTGAAATCAAGTGGCGATTGAATAAGAAACTTCAATCAATAATCCTTCTATAGTAAGGAACAGTCAAAACCTTAGAGTATAAGTATCAGGTTTCAAGGACCAAAAAAAAAAAAAATTTAATCAATCTCAGCGATTATCAAAGCCTCTCCGGAGCAAACCTACCTGCAACCTATTTGCAACCCAACGAAGCAAGGGTAACGCCCTCGCAACCTAGCGAAGCTAAAGTCACGTTTTAGCAAACCCTGTGCTTTCCCCCAACTTCCCAGTGATTGCTTTGCTTAGTCTACAACACTAAGTATCGATTCGGTGAACGCAAGAGACCACAACCAAAGCCTTTATCCGTAAGGCAAGAAGTCCTTTTCCGAAAGGCATAGAAAAGAACCTTGTGACGAGGTTGGTGCTCTCCTCGTCCACAACACTTGAGAAGAAGTCAGGTCAAGGGATTCTCCGACGACTGCACCCCACGGTGCTGGCACGCCTGTAACACGCTCAAAAGAGACTGTTTGCAACTAGACTTGTTTTGGAGCCCTCGCGCCAAGCAAACCGAAGAAGGGTGTGAAGCCACCCAAGGCCGAACGCTCTTCTTCGGTGCCCTACCTGAGGGGTTTAACAAACAGGCTTCTGTTTTTCCCCTGAGAGAGTTGAGGCAACTGGGCTGCGCTCTCCTCATGATGACCACCTTCATCCCGGAGGATAAGGTGCTCCCCGCAGCGCTCCTAGTAATATATATATTCCCAACAAACTCGATTCTTTCTGTAACCTGTTTACAGGAACACCCCTAGCTAGCTGCTGCATTACGCCATTACGTCAGTGACAACTCAGAGGAGACCGAGTTCAGGCAATGATGGATTCGATCAACAACATAATGTCAACATAGAGACGAGCTATGCTACACTAGAATTTTCCGTCAACATATTCTTCAGTAAAATTAACCACGCACAGAAAGATGGATTCAAAAGTAAACCAAGGACTAATACGGAATATAATGGGATTCCAGTACAATTAGCTAGTACCAATCAGAAAAAGATCAGAGACAGATCCAGATCGATCAGGAGATTGAGATTGGAATACTATATTGCTAATAATAATATGCATTAGATTGAGATTTAGTGAAGTTGGGCTGAGAAAATTATACATGCCAACCCAGACAACGTGGGGTGGGGGGTATAGGAAACTACTAGGTATATATAACAATGTACACTCGAATAGATTGATAATGACATCAACAAATAGGCTGAGATCCTGTAAATGGTTTACTATTTTTTATAGAGTTCTATTCATAACTTCTAAACTGGCATCGAGACCTGTATCAATTTTTTTAAAATTTTATTCCCGTAATACTCTCTAAAAAATAAAAAGATAGTAAGAAAAATTAAGTTGAGCCCAGGCGCCACCGTGTGGTTCTACGCTTTCTTCTAACCTTCATCGTACTCTCTTTTTCTGTCATCTTCATCTTCATCATCACATAGTTCCAATTATCCCACCATCTACTTCCTCCTTTGTCCCAAAACCATAATTTCCACTCTCTTCCCTCTTATAAACATTAATGTTTGTTTGTTTGTTTTGTTTTTTGTTTTTTTTTTTTTGTAGTTGATAGATTCCAAGCAATCAATTGAATAATATTTATAGTAGAATTTTATTGATTGTTTATGATGGTAGAATTTTATCATTGATGGATAAAATACCAATGGTGCACTTGGTTGCTTAGAATTGAGATTGCTTTACAGTAAATTATACAGAAGAGAGAAAAACAAAGCGATGGAGAGAGAAATAGACAGGTGTTTAAGTATATTGGTATTGAGAGAGATTGATGAGAGAAGTGTATTTCATTATAGAGAATAGGAGCCCTATATATAGGGATTACAAAGTGCATAATCTAAGAGTACAAGGATTCCTTATCTAACTTGGAGTAGGAAACCTCCCCTATTACAGCTATAGAACTTATCCTAGTTTGACTAGGCACACTAAGTGTCAATATCCTTCAACACTCCCCCTTGTGCCGCTCAAACTTGGTGGTGACGCTTCATCCGTTGCCTCGTTAAAAACCTTGCTCAAGTGAAAAACCCTTTGGGATAAAAATGAACTCGAGGAGGAGAAAAGAGTGCAACACGTCCTTGATCCTTCGAGACTGAGTAACTCCCCCTGATGTCGAAATCTCCCCTGATTGCTACAATCATGGGAGTTCGGATAACCTTCTTAATCCGATACTCTTCACATGTTTCTAGAAGGTGGATTTAGGTAACGACTTAGTGAATAAGTCCGCTACATTATCCTCTGATCGGATTTGATTCACTTCAATCTTTAGAAGTGATTGTTGTTGCTGATTATAAAAGAACTTAGGCGATATATGCTTGGTGTTGTCGCCTTGATGAAACCTAACTTCATTTGTTCAATACAAGCTGCATTATCCTCATAAATGCATGTAGGTTCATCTGTGGTAGACTTCAAACCACAACTTCCTTGAATGTGTCGAATTACAGACCTTAGCCATACACATTCACGTACAGCTTCATGTAGAGCAATAATCTCTGCATGATTTGAGGAAGTAGCAACAAGGGTCTGTTTCGTAGACCTCCAAGATATCGCAGTGCTTCCCATGGTAAAGACATAACCTGTTTGGGAGCGACCTTTGTGAGGGTCAGAGAGGTACCCTGCATCAGCAAAACCCATCAAGACATCATTGTCGTTTTGATGGAGGGAGATAGGAGGACGCCGGCCACCATGAGCGGCGGCAACATGGCCGGCGGCCATTCCATGGACGGGGGCGTTTTGCCTTTTGGGGTCCGATCCCAATTTTCCGTCATTCCTTTTCTCTCTGTAGGGATAGAATAGGCCCATATCAATCGTACCTCTTAGGTATCGAAAGATGGTCTTTACACCAATCCAATGGCGGCGTGTTGGTGCAGAGCTGTGTCGAGCTAACAAGTTCACTGCGAATGAGATATCCGGTCTTGTGCATTGAGCTAAGTACAATAATGCGCCTATTGCACTTAAATAGGGCACTTCGGCCTCTAGGGTTCTTCGTCCTCATCCCTTGGACGAAACGGATCTTTTCCGGGCTCAAGACTACGGCCGATCATGGGAGTACTCGCAGGCTTTGCTTTATCTTCATTAAAGCGCCTTAGAATTTTCTGAGTATATGCAGACTGATGGATCAAAATCCCATCACTACGGTGCTCGAGTTCTAAACCGAGACAAAACCGTGTTTTCCCAAGATCTTTCATCTCAAATTCGGATTTCAAGTAATTAGCAGTTTCCTTTAACTCATTTAGAGTTCCAATTAGGTTCATGTCATCGACATAAACTGCTACGATTGCAAATCCGGAACTTGTTCTTTTAATGAACACGCATGGGCATATTTCATTGTTAATATATCCCTTCCCAATCAAGTAGTCACTTAAAGTAGTCACTTAGACGGTTATACCACATCCGTCCAGATTGTTTTAATCCATATAGTGAGCGTTTTAATCTTATTGAAAACGCGCTCCGTGGTTTAGAGCCACTTGATTTGGGTAATTGAAGTCCATCTGGAATCTTCATATATATCTCTGAATCTAGATCCCCATAGAGATATGCTGTAACCACGTCCATAAGCTGCATGTCAAGTTTTTTGGAAACTACCAAATTGACAAGGTAGCGGAACGTTATAACGTCCATTACGGGAGAATATGTCTCCTCGTAGTCGATTCCAGGGCGTTGTGAGAAACCTTGCGCCACAAGGCGGGCTTTATATCTTACCACCTCATTTTTCTCATTACGCTTTCTAACAAAGACCCATTTATGGCCAACAGGCTTTACACTTGAGGGTGTCTGCGTTACAGGCCCAAATACCTGTCTCTTTGTTAGTGAATCCAATTCAACCTGGATCGCATCTTTCCATTTAGGCCAATCTGCTCTTCGTTGACATTCTTCAACAGAGCGAGGTTCGATATCATCATATTCTATAATCCCTTTCGCAATATGATATGCAAATGCATCATCAATCGCCATAGAATTTCTATCCATCATCTCATGTACACTAGTGTAATTTATGGAGATCTCTCTATTCTCTGGAGTTGGTTCTGACATTGGAGCGTCCCCCAATGATGTCTCTTGGACATAACCATAATCCGGAATATTCTCATGAGATGGATTATTTATATCGATGATTAATGGATTATTCTGTGCCAAACTCGCTTTCTTTCTTGGGCGAGAATCCATCGAACCTATGGGCCTCCCGCGCTTCCTGGCAGGAGCCGTGGGCCTAGCCATAACGTCACCATCATTGAGAGATGGGACGTTGGCGCCATGCTCATGCATTCTTGAGTTGGCGTCATGTCCTCTACTTTTAGGGACATCAATCCTTGCAGGCACGTTTGCAGCAGGTATGTGTGATCTCGTCACTTTAGCGATATCAGAAAACGCATCAGGCATCGATTCTGCTACGTTCTGAAGATCGAGAATTCTCCGCACTTCAATTTCGGACTGTGCGGTTCGGGGATCAAGATGAGACAGAGTGGGGACAGACCACGACAATTCCGGTCGTTCCTGTTGAACATTGTGTTCTTATCTCCCCCTAACGATGGGAAGACTGTCTCATCGAAGTGACAATCCGCAAATCTTGCGGTAAAGAGATCGCCTGTCAAGGGTTCTATGTAGCGGATAATCGTTGGAGAATCATAACCAACGTAAACGCCTAATCGTCGTTGAGGACCCATTTTGGTGCGCTGTGGAGGCGCAATTGGCACATAAACTGCGCACCCAAATATGCGTAAGTGTGAGACATTGGGCTCATACCCAGTCACCATCTGGGACGCAGAAAAGGGTTGAGTGGCAGTAGGCCTCAGACGAATAAGCACAGCTGCATGCAATATTGCATAGCCCCAAGCAGAAATAGGGAGATTGGTGCGCATCACCAATGCTCGAGCAACCATTTGTAGTCGTTTAATGGTGGCTTCTGCGAGACCATTTTGGGTATGAACATGAGGAACAGGATGTTCAACATCAATCCCAATGGACATGCAATAATCATCAAAAATCTTTGATGTAAACTCTCCAGCATTGTCTAATCTTATAGACTTAATAGGATGATCAGGGTGGTGAGCCCTTAACTTAATTATTTGTGCTAGGAGTTTAGCAAATGCAGCGTTCCTTGTGGACAATAACATGACATGTGACCAGCGTGTCGATGCATCAACCAATACCATAAAATATCGAAATGGTCCGCATGATGGTTGAATAGGTCCACAAATATCACCTTGGATTCTTTGCAAGAATGGTATATTTTCTTTGGTGTCCTTTGCATAGGATGGTCTCGATCCTAACTTTGCTAAAGAGCAGGCTTTGCAGAACGAATAATGGGCTTTAGAAATAACCAATGAGGATTTTGGTTGAGCCATGAAGTCACATTTGACTTTAGAAGCAGAAATTGGAGTCAGGGGAGCAGAGGTGGCGTCAAAGCCACCCTGGAGCCGCAGGGGGATGGCGGCGCCGGCTAGTGGTGGCCGGACTTGAAGGGGGAAGGCGCCGTGAGGCGCAGGTGCTCCTCCTTGATCCAAATTTCGAGTTTTACTTCCTTTCGTTCTGAAAAAGGGATGTCCGTGTGAAGTCTTTAATATACGGATCATCATGTCACGACCTGGGTGTCCCAAACGGTCGTGCCAAAGCCTATATGTGTCGGAATCCCATAAATCATCTCTCATGACATGGTTGGATTCAATGACTCGAATAGTGGTTGCATACAACCCACTAGAGCGACACATAAGTTTCTCTAAGACTCGTTTATGTCCGTAGTCATTAGAGGTGATGCAAAGGAACTCTTGTCCATTCTCACAATGTGTTTCCACATGAAAACCATTGGCTCTTATATCTTTGAAGCTCAATAGGGTTCTTCCTGCCCTAGGAGCATAAAGAGCTTCGGTGACATTCAAAGTAGTGCCATTAGGCAACATAAATTGAGCTGGTCCTCGACCATGAATCAATTGAGATGGTCCAGCCATCGTAGTCACAGAAGATCGAGTAGGCGCCATCCATAGGAATAGCTGCCTGTTTCGAAGGATGGTATGTGTAGTGGCACTATCCACGAGGCATTCGAGCTCTCCGGGAAACATACTGAAAAATAATAAAGTTCGAATTTAGAATATGTCCAAGACATTTGAATAAAATAAGTCGATACTTTATTAATGATAGCCAATGATTACATCAAAATTTCTTGACTAAAATCTAATCCAATATAAAATCAAATAGTAGGCGAATCGTAGTCACTTAATCCGTTCGGTAATTTCAATTTGGTTGTGACCAGGTAAGGTAAGGCGAGATTTTGGTGGAGCGTTGCTCACTTTTTAAAACCGTTCTCTAAGATCAAACCTTGCCTAGACATCACAAGTACTCTTGAGTACGCCTAGAGGGAAAAAGTTAATACAATAAGTCATTTTATTGATTTAAGGCATAATTGCCATTACATAATTCTTGGAAAAGTAAAGGACTATAGTAATCAAAATCTGCAGCATCCTTGTGCAATTCTTTGTCAGATTTGAAGTCCGCTATGGTGAGATTGACGTCGGCATCATCACCATCTTCTTCTATATTTTCGGCAAAATTGGCTTCATGCTCTCTGAAGTCTCTAAATGCCTTGTAATGCGCAGCCAATTGTTTGCTTGCTTTGCATTGTTTGAACCAGTGCTCACTAGATCCACATCGATGACACATGTCATTGTGATTTCCTCCCTTTAATTGAGGTGCATTGTTTGCACTTGGGTGGCGTCCCCCATAGAAGTTGGCGCCATTCCCACGGCCCTGGTGGTTCCTCCATGTCCTGGAGCCCCACGGCCTCCTCTCCCACGTTGCCATGTATTGCCACGTGATCGTCCTTCATTCTGACGAGTACCTTCCTTTGTAGGGCGGTTATATGGACCAGAACGTCCGTTGTGTCCCTTATTCTTAGGGTTCCGCTCCTTGCGCCCTCCTTTGGGTGCATTATTATAATTCGCCTCATGAACGCTCTTAGTTCCGATAGGCCTTGAATTATAATTCTTCACGAGGATATTATCATGCTTTTCAGCTACAGACATAATAGTAATGAGCTGATGAAATCTCGTGATCCGTCTAGTATCGAATTCCGTTCGATATTGCTTTGAGAGCAAAATTGCTGAGACGGGGAAGGTGGAGAGAGTTTTCTCAATTAGTTCTTGCTCTGTGACGGGTTGTCCACAGAACCCCAACATGGTTTTGAGGCGTAGAACTTCTGAATTATATTCAGCTACAGACTTGAAGTCGGCGAATCGTAGATTGCCCCATTGAACTTTCAAGTCAGGGAGGAGGGTATCCTTGATATTACCAAATCGCTCTTCTAGCGCGACCCATAATTCTCTAGCATCCTTGATTGCCATGTACTCCAGTCGGAGTGATTTATCCATGTGGCGCCTCATCAAGATGAGGGCGGTGGCATTGTTCGTAGCCGTACGCTCAAATATGAGAGTAGGATTAGGAGCTTGAATTAAGGGTAGGATCCCTTTTGAAGTAAGATGGTGCTCAACATCCGTGGCCCAACTATGATATTCCGAGCCAGTTGAGGTAAGTGCAGGAAAGTCAAGTTTCGACATCCTGAAATAAGAAGAAGAAATATATTAGTTTCGGAGTTTAAAACTTCCACGACAACTAAATATTAAGATTTCCGAGCTATGCTACCAAGAAATCGATTTCCAAGAAAATTGGATTAGACCGAAACAATGATGTTTATAAGGTCATAAATCGATGCTTGCGGACGCTCTTAGTCCGAAGTCTTACGAACGCTCTTAGTTCGTTAATTGCGTGAATCCCCACGATTCCGCATTGAATCGAACCCACGTTCTATGAAAGGTGGGATGAAGAAGAAGGGAGGTTTTTAAGTCCCCGAGAAAAAGAAGAAATATTCAAATTTCAAATTTTAGGAACTTCAAAACTTACTCTTGAATACTTACTTGGTGAAAATTCGGAGCAGATTCTGTTCTGAACAGCTTGTACCTCGATTGGTTTACAGATCTCAATATGGCTCCGATAAGGCTGAAATTCGGAGGTTAGATGGAAGAGACAGAGACGAACAACTTTGATGAAGAAAGTTTTTCGATCTGAGCTTCCAAACTAGACGTTTCGAGGCTTGCAAGAAGACGGATGTGCACAGGAACGGGAAAAAGATGCAGTGGGTGTGCGTTGGCTTGTTTGCGCAGCAGGGATGCTTCGGTGGCAGCAGGCTGGAACGCAGGGCTGCAGGAAGGGGGGCAGCAGGGGCTGCTGTGCAAGGTTGCAAGCACACGGGTGCTCGGGCTGCAGCGAAGGCTCGGCTAGCTCGGGCTAGGGGCTGCTTTGTGAATGAGTTTTGGTTTTCTGTTTTGTGGTTAGAGTCGTGCTGATAACGTGTTTAAGTATATTGGTATTGAGAGAGATTGATGAGAGAAGTGTATTTCATTATAGAGAATAGGAGCCCTATATATAGGGATTACAAAGTGCATAATCTAAGAGTACAAGGATTCCTTATCTAACTTGGAGTAGGAAACCTCCCCTATTACAGCTATAGAACTTATCCTAGTTTGACTAGGCACACTAAGTGTCAATATCCTTCAACAACAGGGAGATGAGATCGTGACTAGGGAGGTTCGAATAGAAACAACCAAGTGTCTATTTCTAGTTGCTCTAGAGCTAATCAGTTAGCTTCGTAAAAAGAAGCTAACCATCTTTCAGACAAACTTTTCGGTCATATATCGGCTAAATTGGTTAGCTTCGTATTAGTTCCATACAAGTAGACCAATTTCTACAATTTGGGTATTCATAATCGTGATTTATTAATTATAAACAAAAACTGTTTACGTTGGACAGATTCGGTTCATCCATTGATTTGATCTAGTTCGGTGCCCAAACAATAATCAACTTGTCTGAAAATTTGCAGTAGTGATCATCTACTTATAGGGATCTAAAAAATGAAGATGGAGATGCCGATATGTGACTGAAAGTTAGTTTAAAAGATGACTAGCTTCTTAATATGAAGTTAACCAATTAGCTCTAAAGCGCTCCTCTTTCTTTTAAAAATTTTATTTTTATTGACCTGCTTTTTTTTTTTTTAATGCGAATGAAGAAATTCATAATAAGGAACTATTAAAATCAAATATAAGGACATTCTATTGGATGAGATAAGTTAATGCATGAAAGGTTAGATCATTTTTTCTCTAAAAAAAAGCGTAGCGTTCAGCTAGGGTAGAAAGTGGCCACTTTCGCGGTCTGTATCTGAGTCTTTTCTTCATGAACATGGAGGATCTGGAAGGATCGTGTGGCAATGAAGAGATCAAGCTTTGTGGCGGATCAGGTGTTTGCTCGCTCTAGTTGTCTTGCTTGTGGCTGGGTCACCACTGTGAAGTTCGACACCATTAGAGGTTCGAGTAGTGAAATAGTCAATCAAATCTAGTAGTGGAAAGGTCTGGAATGGTGAATACGGCAGTGAGCAAGTCGAGCGAGCGTTAGCCAATAGCGGAGGCTAGAGCTCAGAGGCCTAGGTGGATCCGGATGCTATTTTAGGTTTGGAAAGCCAAACTGGGTCGATGGCTACTTGGGTGGCGGTGTTTGGTGGTGAGATGTTGGAGTTGGACCATCGACCGAGGAGCAGAGGGTCTGAACCATTTCTGGGTTGAAGACACTATACGGCGGCGTGGCGAGCCAATGTCCTAGGGTTAGGATCTGGATTTGGCATCTAGGTGGTTTCTGGATGTGGACCTGGAAGAGGGTTTGGATCTAGGCGCTGGGTCGGATCTTAGGTTGGGCTAGGTCAATGGATCTAGCCTAAGCTTGGGTGGTTATTTTTATTTGGCTTTTACTTTTTTGATTAAATGGATACGTTGGTGGAAGATGTTGGGACGGTCACATCACCAGTTATATTGTTAGAAAATAGCCCTTTCATGGTCGGTCAAACTATCGATAACATAGGTGGAAGATTATCCTCTTTTTGACGTATGATATATATGCTTGGTCGGTCATATCACCGATTACATTAATGAAAAATTGCCCTATTATGGTTGGTCGTACCACTGATAACTTTTTATATAGCTCGGTTTGTATTCAGTGCATTATTATATCCAGTCGTATCTTTACTAGGTTTTATTTTTTATGCCTTTTGATATCTTGTTTTATTTTTGTATCTTTCATTGTGATATAGTTTCTATATCTGCTAATTGTAATATTTCTTATTATTAATAGAATTGTCATTTCCCTAAAAAAAAAATTCAAATATAGGGCCACTATGTGGCCTCAGTAAAAACTTTTTTTTTTTGAATAATTGCCTCATTAAAAACTTTACTTAACAAAATAAGTATAGTAGAGTAGCACACCCCTCCCATCAACTATGACGTATCCTCCATTAGAACTTGAACAAGCTTCCTTTTCAAAAATCTGCTACCCAACCAAAGGCATGGCTACACGCCTACACATGGGCTCCATTGGGCTTCAGCACATCCCAAATTTTGAAAAAAAAAAAAAAAAAAACATAAATTTATAGCTTAATTATGGTTTAAAATATTAAAAATTAGCCCACCTCAAATTTCTAAACTTAGGCTGATTAACCCAACTCATTCAAAACTTCTCTAAACCATTATATATGCGCACTAATTGTTTTATAATTTTGAAATATTTAAACATGTTATAAAGTAGGAAGAAGATGGAGAGAGAATAATTGGGAGGAAATAGAAGTGTATCATTCAATCTCATTAGCCTCCTTTATATAGAGGTAGGGTTTACAACAAAGTACATAACTAATGAGTATTTACATGAACATCCACATAGATAATAATATTTACAACACTCCCCCTTGGATATTCATCAATGAATGATGGTATTAGACGCGCTTATTGTTGCCTCGTTAAAAACCTTGCCAGGTAACAAAAACCCAGTGGGACAAAAATAACCCTGGTCGAAGGACAAAAAGAGCACAACGCGCATATGTCCTAGGTAGCATGTTTCTGGATGCTCCCCCTGATGAGAATCTCCCCCTGACTGTTGCAAGCCTCATTTATGTATGCGATAAGCTACATGTACAATATATAGTAGATTGATGTGTCTATCACCGAAGTGAGACCATGTGTGCTTTGCATATAGGGGCTCATCACAAAATTTCATACCTGCAAAGGTTAAGCAATACCAACAAAACTAGACGATTTTCAATAAGCCTTACCTCATATGATAAGGTTAGAAACAATCTCATATGCTCAAATTCATACACAAAGTAAGAGCTAAACAATATAAAGAAATTGACACATTTAACTTTGTATAGTTTAAAACATTGAAAAATCATCATGGCATACCTAGCCATACTCATCAATATCTTATATGTCCATATAAGCTCTTCAAGAGCTCTAAGTAATTCATAACTTTATGAAAGTTAGAATATGTTGCAACATTATATTCATAATTCGAATTTGATAGTAGCCTCTTCATAGTACTCATTAAGGCAATTTAGATCTCGTTGACTAGAACGAAATGAGTACATATGAGCTAGCTTTAGACTCTTTGATTCCATGAGTGCGCTTCAGGCTCTTTCAACCTTTCATGGACTTGCATTTGAATCATTCATGTATTTGAATCCCTTGAGGATTTGATAAGAAATACACTTATTATAACACTTTGCTTTTAGCAATGTGTCTTCCTGATGACAAAGTGCCATAAATCTTTCGTCAATATAACAGCTATACGTAACACTGTACTTACAGAAAATTGTCATTCATATAAGGGAAGATATTCATAATCTCATGTCTCTATAAATAGACATTGTGTCATAGTGATTTATCTTCACTTTTGATAAATACCCTTTTGTACCATGTAGGGTTAAAGGTCCAAGTATTACATCACGTTTCAAATATTCAATTTCATTGGAATTGTTTCTTTCCAATTTGGCCAGTAATATACTTTGTCGACATTTATAATGAAACGTGGTATAGCATCAATACAACCCTTAATGATTTTTGGTAGCTACCAAATGTAAATTATCATCGATGTTCATTAATCATAGATCCCACACATTCTTATATGCATGCATTAGCTATAATAAGCTTATTGATATTTGGTACCCATGCCACTTCTGGGGCATATATTGTCACTTCTAGGACAATCATCTCTCATAGATGAGTCATGTAGCGAATGTGGATCTTTTTACTTATAATCTCATGTATGAGCACACTACTAAAAAAACATGATTTAAGGACATTGAAACAGTGTCCTTAAATACATACAAGGACTCTTTAAAAAAGAGTCCTCTATCTGGGAGTCATCATAAGTCCCAAATAAGGACACTGGAAATGTGTCCTCTTATCTATACGAGGACACAGTTTGTGTGTCCTAAAAACATTATTCTCAGTGTCCTTATATCCATAAGAGGACACCTAAATTGCATCCTCATATTATCTAATATGTGTCCTCTTTTCTATACAAGGACACACAAATTGTGTCCTAAAAACTCTGAAAATGGAGTCCTTAAATCCATAAGAGGACACAGAAAATAGACTCTCATATGTGTCCTCTTTTCTATTCTAGGACACACAAATTGTGTCCTCAAAGATTTGAAAATGGAGTCCTTAAATCAATAAGAGGACACAAAATATACATTCTCATATGTCCTGTTTTCTGTACTAGGACATAGGAATGCACTAGAAATATTTCCCGCGCCTTGCTGCAGAATTTGTTCTTGTGTATAAATTAGAACGATAAAATACAACAGGGAAATAATTACATATTATTGAAATAGTGAAAGAGTTATTATACATTTTACATAAACGTTAGCTGTACAAAAAAGCTGGGTGCTTTAGTTGGAGCTATTAACATAGTAAAAGTAGCAGCTGCATGCAGTATATTGAAAGAGCTAGCTGGTTGAGTTATAAGACTTGGAAAAAGCTCCGTCTGGAGTTTGTTCAAAAGAGTGATTGCTCCAGTTGTCGCTGTACAAAATGCTCTAGTTGATTGCTTCAGTTTCAGCAGCTCAAAATGTTGGAGTTGGTTAGCAAAAGCTGCGCAAAATGCTGGAGTTGTTGGAGCTGGTTCAAGGCATTGGTTCTTCCAGTTATAGCTGTACAACAATAGTAATTTATGTTTCGTCATTTTTCTGCTTGCGAGGCTGTGCTTTAGTTCCTGATGGTGATGATGTTGCTGCTCCATGTTTACCTTGCCTCTCACTTTTTTTTTGGTTAATTGCCTGTCACTTTAATACAAAGAAAACAGAGCTACAGCTACAGGAAGGAATTTGGAAATTGCAGTTTGATATAAAATAGAAATAAACAGTCAGAGAATTTTATAGCATATTGTTTCTCTGAATGAATAACACAGTTTCAATTAAATCAGAAACCAAATGAAATATCAAATTTTAGTAACAGAAGACGTGCAACTATATTTCTGCACATGTATTGAGTACTATACCATTTCAACTATATTTCTTTGATGCTAATTTTTTGAGCTTTCCGTCCCCTTTTCCTTTTCTCCGAGTTATCTTATCTACCTTCTTCCCCTGTTAATTTCATATATTACCAATCAAATGACTCCAGCTCTTCCATTAATCTTTTGTAAAACACACACTATATTCCAACTGAACAAAGCAATTCGTAATCAATTAAAAGTTGTGAACATGAATGATGAAAAATTCAGACCAGGTATGAGAAAACATAAATTTGAAGGACCAAGTATCAGCCATTAAACAGAATTCACAAATTTTGATGGCAATCTAGATTTGATACAAAGTTAATAAATAACATATAAAAAATTGAAGTTGTAAGCAAATTTGATCATAACTGTTATGTTTAAAACTAATTGAAAAGATGCAAGGTTGATCATAACTGTTAGTAAAAAATTAAAAATCTTTTTGATTATTAACAACAATGACTTTCCAAAATCGATCCAGAATTGATGGAAAGTTGATAAACCGACAAAGTCATTTAGTTTTATGATTTCTAGTTGAAATCAAATTTACTCACCTTTGATGTAGAGGATACAGAGTCACCACTTGTTTGTTCGTGCTTCCCAATTGATTTCAGCTTTTGACAGAAAGGCAAGGCTGCAGAAGGTACTGTTTAAAAGCATGTTACTGGTATAAATAAATTGAAGAGCTGGTTTTTAGTTTAGTTAATTAGTAGATGCAGATTAACAAACCAGTGAACAAACGATAAAAAATTGGTTGGAAAGAGCATGATTGATATTATTGATAAGCTATCATTTCACAATTTAATTGATGAGAATTTGGAAGAACCAAAACTTTTAGTCATTGTAAAGTATAAAGTTGATACAGGTGATTAATTTTGGTACTTATTTATTCAAGACATAGAGTTTATTTAATTTTGAAAGAAAAGTATACCTCCATATATATATATATATATATATATATATATATATATACACGGAGGCGTTCCAAAGAGGACGTCCGCACTTTCGTTAAAGTGCAGACTGCGCTGCTGCAGCTCGGCTCGGGGCGCGACGGAGCGGCGGAGGTTGCCGGAAGGATGCCAGGGGTCGGGCGGAGAGGTCTGCAGTCGGTGGAGTCGCCGGCGACGTCGTTGCAGCGCTGCCCAGAAAACCTGCAGTTGCAGGTCGGGTTGCTGCCCAGAACCTGCAACTCGGACCTCCTCTGACCTCGAACGCTGCCCAGACCCGTCCGCCAAGCCCCGAGCCGCCGTCGCCGCCTAGAACGCCGCTGCTGCGTCGCCGTCCGTACTTTAGCAAAGTGCGGACGTCCGCTTCAGAACCGGCCTGTATATATATATATATATATATAATTTTTCAGTTTCACATTAGTTTATTGACTGTGTTTAGTTTACTTAGTCTTAGGCGGCAATAGGATGTAATCACAGAGTTAGGAGCATCAACTACTGTATATATAAGGTCTAAAAAGCAAAGAACACTATCAGCTTACATACACAATATGATGCTAGCTATATATACATACACTGAAGCTGAGGAAGACATCATAGGTCCAAGGTGGATATGAAGAAGAGGAAGAAGGAAAAACTGAGGAGGAGGTACTTTTGGTTGCCATGAAAGCCTTTGGAAACCTGCAGCTAAAGGAAAAGTTTCCAGAAGAAGCAATCAACTTCATAAATTTCACTTCTTAAAGCAAAAAAATAAAAATAAAGCTTTCATGCTCGAAGAAATAAAAATCTATGTGAACTCTGTTTTCTCTTTTTCTTTTGTTACAAGAAGCAAAAGATTATGCATATATACCTATCTTCCTGAAGAGCAGAAGAAGGCCATAGTTGACTTCAAACCAGACCAAGGGAGGCGTGATGTCTCCTCTGTGGAGTCTGTGGGTCAGAAAAAGAACAACAAATTAGGATTTAGTAAGCAAGATGTCCAATAGGAAGCCAAGCAGCTTTCAAAATTCAATTCTTTATCAAAAGAAAATATACAAACTAGGATTTAGAATCAAACAGGTACTGCATACCTATCCTAGCCTCAAGCAAGCCATTGTTGAAGAACCTTCTTCAAGCCAGAGTGAACAAGAAGTTCAATAGGATATGAAAAACAAGCATTGGGATGTCTAGTTCAATATACAGAAAAACCAGAACTTAAATGATTCAAGTAGAAGTTCAAATCTCAACAGAAAATCAGAGGAACATTTAAAATTCTGGAACTTTCTCAATTACAGACCAAACTTGGAAAATTCACAGAACATTCACTTTACGTCGAAATGCGATGAAACTTTCCAGATCCTTTGTTAACTAACAGAAGTGAAACATATCAAAAATTCAGGTCATTTGGAGGTCAGTAAGTCAGGAAAAAGAAGTACCAAAGAAGGCTGTACTGCAGGACAGTTTCTGCAGATTTCTTTCAAAATACCAGAGTTCTTGGTATCATAATCCTTAAACTGATGGAAGGAAAATGATTATAATCCAAGATCAATACACACTGAACATATCAAACAAATTATATATAAAAAAAAAAAACATTGGGGGGGGGGGGGGGGGAAAGATCGAGTAACCTGACCTTGTACATGGCAACCTCTTCATTCACTTCCTTCAAATCACGTAACTGAAATTTGGGGATGAGTTTATAACAAACTACCAATAGATTTCTATAAACAATTAAAGGTACTTTATAACAAAGATGATAACTTCAATAGATCTCTAATCTCATCCTTCAAAACAACAAAACAATACTCTGATCTTTGATCGGAACTTCACTGCTAACCTCTCTGCGATTCATCTTCTTTGGCTTCAATGGCTGATTGAAGTACACCACAGTTAAATCATTCAAGTCTTGAACTAGTTTGTTCCTCTTGTTAGGATCTTTATCACCCGTTCAATTCACGAAGTATTAAAGCCTGACTTAACTACTCCAATCACTGCAGAAAAACCTGTTTTGCCAACAAAATCAACACCAAAGTAAACAACATCACCCAGATTAGAATCAAAACCAAATTCAATTCAAGAGCAGACCCTTTTGGACCGGTGGAGCACTGGCTGCTCTGGAGCTCTTCAATGGCATTACGGGGGCGTCGAAGGTAGGCGGCGAGGTCGGAGGTTTGGGGAAAGACGATGATGACAACATTGCGAAGCAGATGAGAGGGTTTAGGCCTGGCATCTGCGGAAGAAGAGATGAAACCAAAATTAAACCTCTAAGATCTCATCCACATAATTAAGGAATATAAATTGAGCCACTGACACATCTAAATTGATTTGGATGAGAAGAAAGCCACTGCCAGTTAAACCTTTTAGATCGGATCCTCGTTAGAGACAACGGAGAAAGCTCGAGACAGATCGAGAAGGAGAGAGAATACCCATCCGTGGTGACTGAATTCAACGAAGAAGAGACAGAGACAGAGAGAGAGAGACAGAGAAAGAGAGACAGAGAGGGGTGGGTCAATTGAAAAAATAGAGGCCAAAGTCGAAATTTGTGTGGGAAAAAAAACCGGGAAGTTTAACTTTTGGCAAGAACAATCGGCGGGACCGCAAATTTTGTCCCTGTTTTTTTTAACCCGTCCTCATAAGGTTACTAGGACACTTTGATAAAAATGTGCCTTTGTTTGGTGTCCTTGTATGTGGTTTTTGTAGTAGTGGCATTATAGGGCTTGTATAATCTTCCCTGTTTTGGGAGCTTAAAACTTTAGACCTGGTGGATACATTCCACACAAATTCACGCCGTTATTCAAATGACAGTACCCTTTCCTCCTCCTAATGGCGGGAAGACTGTCTTATTATGACCATGCGCAAAAGATGCGTTTAAATATCTATCACTTTCTTTGAAGTGAAGATCTTCATTGGTTGGTGGCAAACCCAAACCAAATTTTAGGTCAAAACATGTTTTGTCCATTAGCATCAACCATATTGATTTATTATTGTATCACTAAGACATCATTTCCTAATGGCGTACCAATACCCTCTGTATGTGTAGCCATATTAGGAGCTGTGATATTGTTTAATGATATTCTCTTCAGGAGAACCATGTCAATTAGATACATTTGCATCCCACAAATCAAATGGAGTCTAGATTGTTTGTATTAATATGGTTGGTCTCAAGGACTTTAACCCAAGCAGATGACTTTGCATTTAGCATATAATTTTGTCACTTTCTTTTATCAATTCACTAGTTTTGATATTTTTCGAAGTCAAAATGAGACGGTGGATAAATATCTCACACCAATTCATATCGTTCTTTAGGAACAATCTTTCTCCCCCTCATGGCAGGAGGATTGTCTCATTAAAGTGACAACTCGCGAATATGCGGTAAATAAATAATTTGCTTGTGTGTAAGGTTAGCAGTCATCAAAACTTGTAAATCATTCCACGCAACATGGTAGACAAAAGATGATGCAACTTCACATGCCAAAATAATGTATTTGATTCAATGAACTTCCGGTTCATGACATTATATGCCTAAATTTACTATACAAATTTTACATGAGAGAACAAATGGTATTCTCTAACCACATTGGAGGCACTTAGTGCGACAATACTTCAAATTAGGTAACATGATAGTAGTTCATTCGGAGCCACAAAACAAGATCTACAACTCCTGATATGAGTGTTACCTTAACTTTAGTAAAAATCAATTGTGAAATATCAACAATTACAATGGACCAAATTTATTTTGAATTGCTGGCCAAAATGATATACTCGAAATTTCGAGTTGAAGACTACAATCCATAAAACCTTATCGCGTGGAGAACCTCACACATATAAATGTGTAGTCATAAAGAGGAGGGACTTTAGGCCCTCATATAATTGGAGATCCAAGAAACTTGAGGTTTCAATTTTTGAATTTATAAAAACCTCTTAAGGAACATCAGGTTCCTAGATAATCAGATTAAGAAGCATTTAGTTTCAGTGGAAAATCAAGAGGTTACAATAAATCAGTGTAGTAACCAATAGTGCTTTCAACTTTGCTTATTATAAGCAAAAGACATCAGAGATGTGTGATGATCTCAATGTTCTTATTAGTCAATGCAATTTAATTTGACTAGTGCCATTTTGAAAATGGCTTGATAAACATCCACCATATAGTGTACCATAGGTGACACACGCCCAATTTTTAATTTCCTCACATGTGTGGCTGTTATGGTAGTATTTACCTTGACTCCTGATTTCTCTCTTGCCATGATCCACTTCAAGTGGCATTTCACGGTATAACCATGTCAATAAGCTTTCTTATCAATGAGATCAATGAGAGGGAGAGGTTATACATCTCTGGTAATATTAGAGGCACAGGATGCAAAGATGCAATAATATATGCTCTTCTAGAGCCATCAATCAGATATGGAAGATCTGAGATGTTGTTATATTAGCCTTATAAGCATAAGTCTTAATAATGTTTTCTGAACACTATGGATAAAAATTGCATTGCATGAAAGTCACTCAAAAACATAAGTTTGAAGATGACACAAATCAAATTTGTAAGAATTGAATGGTGGATCTCATAGGATATACACACGAAGCTTCTGGTCCGTGTTATTCATGTAAAATTTGATGTTCAAGTACTGTATTGTTGTTTGATGTAGATTAACATCAAATGCATTTTGAACTTCTGGCCAAAATGATATATTCGAAATGTCAAGTTTAAACTTCATGACCATAACTTATGGGTGAAGGACTTTTGATGGTCATCTAGTCTGTATGATCATTGAGGAACTTCAAGTCCTCATGTAATTAAGGATCAAGGAACTACATGTTATGATCTCTTTTAATTACAAAATCCACGATCACAAATTTGGGGTATACTCATACTCATTCGTCATAAACCAACGATTAAATATCTGCTTAATTTTAAATTGATGTCAAAATAATCCCCTCAAAGCTTCAGGTATGAGGTTGACCCAGATTAAAACTTTATGATAAATTGTCTATATATTCACTCTAGACTTATGGCTCGAGTCTGCACAATTAGAACTTTAGGTTCTAAAGTGGAATGCTTTAAGCAGGCATAAAGAAGAATATAGCAATCGACATATGAAAATTTACTCGAAACTTCTAGTTCGAGTTGACATAAAGTCAGATAAACTATGAATGAATTATATGTGTAATCAAAGCTTCAGGTTCGAATATTTTTCTATGAACTGCAAGTTCTAAAATTTCATAATTTGAACTTCGGGTTCAAATAAATTTGGTGCTCGAAACTTCAGGCTCGAGGTAACTAAAGTGAATCTTCAAGTTCACTTTTAACTAATTTATATTTTATACTCAAAGCTTCAAGTTTAAGTTTTACTGTTAGAACTTCAAGTTCTGCTATGAAATTTTGAACTTCTGGTTCAAAAATATTACATTCGAAATTCATATGTTCGAGGTATAGGACTGCTAGTCCGTATGAGTAACAAAAAAAAATTTAAAAGATAAGTACTGTAACGAAAGTACATAACAAAATAGGAAAATTGTAGGGAAGAAAAATAAATAGATAAACAATAAAATTAACTGTGGAAACTTCTGGTTCCATTAATGAAGAAATTACATAGAACTTCTAGTCTGCTTAACTTCACAAAATGATCATCTTTTTTCTCTCCTCTAATCACACAAGTACATAATTTTATCTTGTGGAGAACGTACGTAGCTTCTAGCTTTAACCAAGTGTTCAAAATTGAACTTCAAATTCACATTGTCGTATGGAGGAGGGAACCCCAATACTAAAATAATTTGAGGAACTTCCGGCCCTCTTATAATTATTGAGGAATAAAAATATGTGAGTTCATATACCCAATTATATAACTCTAAGGATCTTCTGGCCCTCGTAATTGTATAAATTTATGAGACTTCATATCGCAATTTTTTCACTAGACAATCTTTGAGGAACTTCAGGCCCTCGTGTAATCATATAAATAAAATATTTTGATCGCATTGAATTTACAATGGTCATTGAAATCCGTCTATGAGCAATAAAATCATATCATACGTCCTTACCTTTTGAGCATACTTATGCACATAATCGTAGGATTGTATAACCTGGATATCAAAAAACTACTGATCTGCCTTTGGGAGTTACTGATCCTGCCATAAATTGAATCAACATAGATAGTGGTCATCACTCTCATCACGTCAAGATTTCTTCTCATATTAATCAATTCATAAATACATGTGCAGATGACAAAATAAGGCATATACTAATACTTGTAATCATGAAATATATGACGAATTAGGATTGATGCCTAACGACAATTGAGGGAAACACACAAAAAAATCTTATGAGTGTATATTGACAAAAAAAACCCCAGAAAATGCTATTAAATAGACAAGTAAAAACTAATGCCTCTATTGCACCTTATGGGATAATACGTTGGGTTTTGGTTGCAAAACCAAAAATAAAGGAGAGAGGCATGATTATTGACAAACAAAATTGAGATTGTCAGAAAAAAAAAAACGGGTATGATTCTATTTGCGTGATCAACCAAAACTTTCAGCAAATATACTCATATATGAGAAAAAGAATATATGTATATCAGTATATAAAGCAGGAATCGATGGCACTGTAATGATTATATATAAGATTAAAGCATAGATCATAGATCATGAAATAAACTCATGAAATAAAGCAGGAATCGATGGCACCTTAAGAAATAAACTGATATGCATAAATGACATCGATCATGAATAAACTCATAGATAATAAGTTATAGTTAATAGCAACAACGTTGCACCATAAACTCGTAGATCATCATAGAGTTTTCAAAAAATAATAGCAAAGCGTGCTGATAACGTGTTATAAAGTAGGAAGAAGATGGAGAGAGAATAATTGGGAGGAAGTAGAAGTGTATCATTCAGTCTCATTCGCCTCCTTTATATAGAGGTAGAGTTTACAACAAAATACATAACTAGTGAGTATTTACATAGACATCTACATAGATAGTAATATTTACAACAAAACACACCTTTGGTACTATTTTTCTATTTTTGTTGACAGATTAATGTGTTCTTTAGATATAATATAAACATTCGAATAGGGTATGTTACCACATTTAGACATGATTGTTTACTGTAACTTAATAAGCGCCCACTTTTCATTGATCTCCAATTCAGGAAAGAAATAAGTCAATAGAGACATATTATGGGGATTATCCCTGAGCATATACTCATGCATGAATATGATATTTGCAAAAATCCAGGTTAATTTGTTCCGAGATTTGGTCAGTAATGTGTGTCATTAATTTTTTTAAAAATAGGATATTATTGCAGCTTTGGGCTTGAAATTCAGTTCTTTTTTTAAGTCAGATAGACATATTTCATCGATTTTTTTTTTAATCGAAAGAGTTCAACCCAGTTTTATAATTTAGCAAGCAGTATCAAACGACACACCCCTATGGGGTCGATAGTAAAAAGCTATCATTTAGGACATACAAAATCCTATTCTAAAACAAATAGAACCCAGCATACCCAGAGTACACCCAACCTTTTAGAAAGTCAACTCACCATTATTCTAACAAAAACCAAGATTTGTAGAAGAAGTTTAACAAAGTTACCAACCAAGTATCTGATCTTTGTAGCCTAAACACAAATTAAATAGTACTATATATGGGCCCTGGAGCCCCAATCGAGACAAACCCTCACCAAAGATGTAGACCAAGTCAAGCAGCCCATAGTGAAGTTGGACAAAGCCATCCTATCAACCCTAGCCCAGAAAGCCCAAAGCAAGGATCCCAGAAGCAGTTTGCCCAACAAGGAGACAAAGCAACCCACTCCGGTCGGATGCTGTCGTCGACCTCCGTCACTGTAGGTCTCCGGTCATCCACCTCAAAACCTCTGCCGGCATCCTTTTCAAGTATGACCCATGCCTATCACCAAAAACTGCAAGCACAGTCGACAGAGGCTCAACACGATCCACCATCGATCTTCGCGCTGGAGTTACCTCAAACGCCCGAACTCGGGTCTTGCCGACAAACCAACCCCGAAAACCTCTGTCAGTTTCATAATCAAATCTATCCGCTACCAGACTATCTCCCAAACGAGACGACGCTAGAGTCAGCCAATATCCAGCCTCCATCACGACCTCGAAGAAAACCGCAAAAAGTAGTCAGATGGACACTCCAGAGGGCGCCCCCACCACCCCCGCCCACAAACCAGTTGGACAAAAAAAAGGGAGGATATGCCCGTCATCATAGTCGAAGATCACCGCTACCAGTCATATTGGAAATTTTGTCAAAGGCTGTCACCGTCGAGTAAACCCAATAGAGCTAGGTTAGAAAGTAGGTCTATAGTTTGCTAAATAAGTAGATAAAAATATAGGAAATTTTGTGTTTACCAAACATAGAAAATGAATAATAAATAGGTGTCTTGACCAAATGCTTAAATTTGATTAAACATGAACTCACTTACTCCAATAAGAGATTAGTGGGTCCATTTATCCCATTTAAAAGTAAAAAGACTATTTTGGACAAAGATCAATTATAAAATTGCAAGCATGCCACTCTCTCTGATAAATATTTATTGCTTTAGAAGTTTAGCCGGACTCCAGATTCTTGTCACCGGTCGCCTGACTTCAAAACTTTTATTGGGATGCAATAAGACTTTTATTGTGGAGGCAATAAGACTTTTATTGTGGAGGCAATAAGACTTTTATTCTGGAGGCAATAAAACTTTTATTGTGGAGGCAATAAAACTTTTATTGCTAGACGATAACAACTTTTATTGGAGGCAATAAAATTTTTTTAGGGGTGGGGGTCAATAAACTTCTTAATACTTTCAAATAGTAAAACTTTATTGGACGGCAACAACATATTTTATTTTATTGGGGTCAGTAAATCTCCTAAAACTTTTATGAGACATCCGACGATCTTCACGTGGACCTTCGACGAGTTCTTCGGCAATAAAACATTTATTTGTGGGTGATAATAAGTTTATTCCCCCAGTAAACTTTTATTTCCCCAATAAAACATATCTCAACTCTTATCGCCCCCAATAAAACCTCCGGTGAGGTTCCGGCAAAGTCGAGCGACTGGTACAGGATTCTGGCGACCGGTGATGAGACTCCAGCAACTAGTGATCGGATGCCGGGACTGGCGAAGTCTCCGATGACTTTTCTCTCTTCCAATCTCTCTATGTGACAATGGGAGAAAGAGCAAAACTGTTCCAAAAAAAAAAACCAATAATAATAATAATGAAAAACTTAGTTGGGTAAGGGCTATTGATTACACGTATTTTTATATGTGTAATTATATCTAAAATACTAGAATTAAGCTAATTCTCAAGTCAATTATAATGTAATTAATCCATTTTTATTATTTTGTAGAAAATAAGCGGAATTGAAGAAACAAGGCGAAAATGGAGTAAAGTTGGAGTAATTTGGAGTCCCGATGAAAGGATGAAATAGTTTACGCGGGTTAAGAATAGTCAAGGCCATTAAAAGAGTGTCACCAATAATATGTGTGGAATTGCAAGAAGAAGAAAAAGAATGAAAAGAGAAAAAGAAAGAAAAATAAATAAATAATGTATCTTAATTAATTAAGTTAATTAATCAATTGATTAATTACTTAATTAATAAAGTTTTGTGGGATTCCATCAGCCATGCACGTGCATCACCTTAATTAAGGTTGCTTAATTAAGCAAGCATTTTCCCACACGTGCCAACCAACTATGAGCTCTTTCTTTCATCCTTGCACGAATCAGCCGCATCTCACCATTCACCATTTCATTATTCTTCCTTCTTTGCCAATCTGCACCATACACGTGTTCACCTTTTTATCTCTTCCCTAACGCACACCACAACAGCCCATATATAATTGTATTAAAGGCTTGAAGTAGGCAGGCCACAAACAGCGCCTCACAGCAGCCTTGGGAGGGCTGCTGCCCTTCCAATCCTCTCCTTCCATTTCTCTTATTTTCTTTACTTTTCTTATGGGTATTTGGAGTATTTCTCACTCAAACTTCAAAGAATCATCATCAAGAGTACCACACCTCTATTTTGGGTAGTTGGGTGAAGAAATTACTTGGTTCATAGTAGCTCATAGCTAGAGGTGACCAAGCTAACTCTCCCCTCTCTTCCCTATTATCTATTCTATAATTTTATTTGCTATTGATGATGTATTTGACTATGGATAGTGAGTAGTTCAATTTTGGGAGTTAGGATTGTGAAGCTCTAACTCATGTTGTGTAAATTAGGGGTGGGCGCGGTTCGGGGCGGTTCGGTGTTGGGCTAAAACCGCAACCGAACCGCTTCATTCGGTTGTGCTATATTTAAAACCGCAACCGCATTTTAAAAACCTACACCGCTTACTTCGGTTACACCGTTTTGCGGTGCGGTGCGGATCGGTTTCGGTTATGTTCGACTTTCTTTTCTTTTTGACATATTTTCGACCAAAGTCGACAAATTTAACCGTCCTAAAATGAGTAACCATTACTATAAAAATATCAACAAAATAAAGTATAAACCACTCATAATCTATTCACTAAATCAAGTAATGAACATTACAAGTAACCTGTTCATGACATCAACATCTCAAGTTCTCAACTACACAAATAAGTAATAACATTAAGTTAATGTTAAACCTGCAGATCAACTATCAAATTATTCAAATATCAACAATCTGCTCCAGCTGTTCAACATTTATAACCAAAAAGCAATTTCCAAAACTAAATCAAAGTTCCAACAGTCTAACAATCTGTTTACAAACCAAATAGCTAACATGCAGCACAAACATAAATCAAAGTTCCAACTTCCAAGTTCTAGCAACAAATCAAAGTTCCAGCAGCACAAAAACTTCAAAGTACGAAACATTAAATTTAAAGTTATTACAAACTATAGTTAAAGAACTTAAAGGCTGCAACATCAAGTTCCAAGTACCAAACAGAAGTTAAAGTTATTAGTTATTACAAACCAAAGTTAAAGCAGTTCATACTTGAATGAAACCGGAAGGGAAGAACAAAAAACAGAAAGTTGGGTCACGGAGAACTTGCTCCAGCAGCACAACAATTTATTTCAAAAAGTTGTTCCATTAGTCCGATTTCCAGCAGCTGCAACCTACTTCATCCCTCAGAGTCAGACACTTGGGTCACAACAGAGTCTAATAAAAAGTTAAAAACCAAAAACAACAATCACAAACCAACAACTTACCAATTAATTTATTCAAATTAACAATTAGTGTAAAGTAAAAAAATGTTAAAATACCTGATTCAAGCTTCTCAAGCTCACCATAAAGCTCCAACTCGGTCTTCGTCGGCTCTTTGTACTCATTAAAAGCACCACCTCTTAACCAATCATTGAGACAAACCAGCCCTTCAACCATTGTCGGAGTCAAGGAAGCTCTAAATGGGTCAACAACCCTTTTTCCTAGGCTAAAAGCAGCCTCCGAAGCCACCGTTGAAGCTGGAACAGCAAAGACATCCTTTGCAATTTTAGACAAAACTGGAAACCTAGGAGAATTCTCTTTCCACCAATCTAAAATATGAAATTTTGTATTGGCAGGGTCTTCGGCAGCTTCAAGCAAGTACTTGTCGACTTCATTCCTTATCTCAACCACATCTTTTTGCTTCCTAAGCCTCAAGAACTTGTTCATTGATGCAGCATGACTATCCTCCTCTCCGGCATTAGAAATTGATTGAGTAGGTGGCTGTGTAGCTTCAAATGACGCTTGTGCAGCCACAGGGTCAGAATTAACATACTCATGATAAAGCTGCATCAATTGACCCTTAACATCATCTATCATCTCCGAGACCAAGGACATGTCTTGCTGCAACAGAGGGAAAAAGAACTCAAGATACAATATCTTGTATCTTGGATCTAATACCACAGCAAGCAGCAAAATAGGGTTCAAGTCCTCCAACTTCAGCCAATACTTGTCGAATTTTTTCTTCATTGATGCCCCAATGTTAACCATCAAAGGATCGACACTTTGGCTGCATTTTTCCAATTCTTCAATGATGGTACACATCCACACAACAGGCTGGTTTGCAGTTACCACTTTAGTGCCGCTAAATGCCAAAGTTGCATCATAAAAAATCTTGAGAAATTTCACCAACCTAGCAGCCTTCTCCCAATCCTCTTTCTTAGGCGGCCCGACCCTTTTTCCTCCCCCAACCCTTTCCTGAAAGTAGTTTTCATACTGCTGGTCCTCATCTTCCAACCTCACGAAGGCCTGCCTATACTTCACAGCTATGTCTAACATGAAATAGGTGGAGTTCCACCTTGTGCACACATCTAAAGGCACAATACCCCCCTTATGATCAACCTTCTCTCTAGATGCACACTTCCTAAATTTCTCTAGCCTTGCAGGTGAACTCCTAATAAACTTCACAGCGTTCCTAATTGCATCAATGGAGGAATCAAGCTCCTCCATCCCATCCCTCACAATAAGATTCAAAACATGGCAGCAACACCTAACATGTAGAAAACTCCCACCTAACACTAACTGCTTCCAATTCCCAATCTTCTCCTTCATATACTCTATTGCAACCTGATTACTCGATGCATTGTCAACTACAATGCTGAAAACTCTCTCAATACCCCAATTAATGCAGCATGACTCCACCAATTTCCCTATTGTCTTACCCTTGTGATTCGGAATAACAGTGAAGTTTATTATTCTCTTATGGAGTACCCAAGTCTCATCTATGAAATGAGCTGTCAAGACAAGGTAATTGATATTCTGGACCGAGGTCCAGGTATCGGTGGTAAGAGAAACCCTCAGATTGTTCCTAGCTAAAAACTCTCGAATCTTTTCCTTCTCAAATTGGTAGATATCCCTGATATCTCTACCAATTGTCCTCCGAGAGGGAGGATCAAACCTTGGTGATGCAATTTTCATAAACTCAATAAAACCCTGCCCCTCTACATGACTAAACGGCAGCTCATCCCTCACAATCATTTTAGCTAAAGCCCTTCTACATTCATCTGGGTCCCAACCCCTAGAAACTAACTTACCACCACTATCAGCAGAATCAAAGGAAAGAAATTTTTGCTTCTTAGCTGGTTCGTATGCCGGACACTTCTTGCATTGGTAGAGCATATGAGTCCTCATGGATGTCGTCCCATTTGATCTCGAGTCGCAAGCATACGTGGTGGGACAGTACTTGCACTTAGCTCTTGGTTTCGCCATCGGAGTACCATCCGGATTCTTCATCTTCTCAAAATGATCCCATGCTGCAGACTGGTTCTTCCTCTTCACATAGTCAGCTTCACTAATTGGAGCAGCAGCTGCAGAAGGTGGTGGGGGAGGAAGCATAAGCGGTGCAGCAGCTTCACTTGTAGCAGTTGGTGTTGTTCCGGTGCTTGACCCAGTTGGTGTCACATTGGGAGTTTGAGATGCTCCACTTCCCTGACAGTAAAATAAAAAACAGAATTAGCATGATAATTTAGCATCAAACCACAACCATCAAAGTCTCAAACAATCATTAGCATCAGTAAAGAATCAGATACAAACAGAAACAAGATACAAATATAAACAACAGAGCAGCTCAATAATGATTTCACACTTGTAAATCAAAACATTCCCAATCGAACCACAATTCTCAAACAGTAAGTAAGAAACTGATGAATCCAAAATCCAGCTACTAAGAACAACGCCCATTTTCAGAGAATGCAGAGTAACTAAGATGCTTGTTCATTCTACAAAAACTATTAAACAAACAAATCCAAGAAACATGGCCAAATTTATGAACAACAAGGTACACCAGCTCATAAAGAAACCCAAGAAACAGAACCAGTCATGGAGTTTTAAGATCCATCAGATTAACAAATTAACCCAAGTAAGATGACTAAGATCCATCAGATTAACCCAAGTATGATCCATCAAATCGAAACAAGCTGAACAAATCGAAACAAGCTGAACAAATTAACCCAAGTAACAAATCGAAATTAACCCAAGTATGATCCATCAAATCGAAACAAGCTGAACAAATCGAAACAAGCTGAACAAATTAACCCAAGTAACAAATCGAAATCGAAATCGAAATCAAAACAAGCTGAACAGATTAACCCAAGTACCGATTCCATGCTCAGTCGGCGTCAGTCGTCGGCGTCAGTCTTCGGTTGTTCGGTTGCGTCAGCTTCAGTCCTCAGCGTCAGTCTTCGTCGTGAGTCGAGAGAGATGAGGTCGGGAAGAGGCTAGCAAAGTCAGTCTTCGGCGTCGTCAGTCGTCAGCGTCGTCGGCGTCAGTCGTTAGCGTCGTCGGCGTCAGTCGTCAGCGTCGTCGGCGTAGTCAGCTTCAGTCGTCTTCATCGTGATTCGAGAGAGATGAGGTCGGGAGGAGGCTAGCAAAGAGTCTGTGATTCGAGAAAGATGAGGTCGGGAGGAGGTTAGCAAAGAGTCTGTGATTCGAGAGAGATGAGGTCGGGAGGAGGCTAGCAAAGAGTCTTTGGGTGCAAAGTGAAAAACTGAAAATGAGAGGCTGATGGGAGTACTCGAATCTGCTAGGGTTTTCAATTTTGAGACAGTAATCCAGTGCAGCAGGGAGTACCTGTACCTGGACCTAAACCAATTAGAACTCGACAGCACATTTAAAAATATAAACATAATACTAAAATAACTAAAATAATAATAATTTAAATAAATAATATATATCCGGTCCGGTTCGGTTATTACCGGTCGGTCCTAATTACAAACCCGGTTCCGAACCGTTACAGACCGGTCCGGTCCGGTTTTTTTTTTTTTGCAGCACTGTTTCGTCCGGTTCGGTCCCCAAACTGGATTTCCGGCCCGGTTCGGCCGGTTTTTGACGTCCGGTCGGTTTCTGCCCGCCCCTAGTGTAAATATTGATGCTTTAATGAAATAAATGTAATTTTTCTTGTGTATGATTTAAATCTTAACTTATTGGTCCTTAGAAGCATGTTTCTAGGCTTTGTCACCCTTTGAAATTATGTTGTGGGGAATTGTGATGAATAGATTGATAAATTGACAACTTAGTCTTGTGGCATCTAGGATTTCAGTGTGGTGACCATTAGCTAGCTTAATTGTAGCTACGCTTGTTTGGGTCTCTATTATCTTGCTCTCTAAGCCTCTAATTTTGGATATTGCGGCCTTGACCGACATAATGCCCAAATTAGAGAGTTGATTGTGGCCCTAACTGACATAGTCAATACACCGAAAGGATAATTGGTTTAGTAGTCTTAACCGGTACTAGGTACGAGACTTAACACATAGAAAATGCATGCATTTGTGAAATTGGCATCGATATCTGCAAAATAGTTAGTGTGAATCATCCAACACTCCCATGTTCCCATTAATTTGAAAACCCAAATTTAATTTTCTAGTTCGTTAATTAGTTGTTTAGTTGACTTTTCGGTTGCGTTTAATTTAGTTAATTCACAATTCGAAACTTCCTCCAATTTTCGACTCATTTGTGCATATCCAACACTAGACTCAAAACTCTAGTTTTGCTTAGGTTTTGGTGAAAATCAAAGCCGAGCATTGCTAAGGCTTGGTGCCTTAGAATAACATTTTTATTTATTTATTCTTTTTTTTTTTCCTTTATTTTCTTAGTGACTATAGTTCCGACTATCCAAGGATTGTGGGTTAGCCTCTAATCCCCGTGGTACGATAACTTTGGGCACAATATTTCCCTATCTTAACACGATACGTACACTTGCGTAAATGTGTATCAAGTAAGCTATGTTATGAGATGTTGGAGTGAACGGAGTTAAAGTAATTGAAATTTGGATAAATAGACATTATCTCTAATAGAAATTTGAGTCATATCTAGGTTCTTTTAAATTGAATGTCATTGAATTAAAGAATATATTTAGTTGTACAAATCAATTTATTTTTAAATGTGTTATAAAAGTTTGGGCATACCAATCTCACCATAGGATTCTTTTCAAGATAGAATATATAAGCAAGAGACTTATCATCATAAGATCTCAAATCATTTTAAACCTTTGTGAAGTCAATCTCATATCTGAGATTTATTTACGAAGTGAACGTACTAGACCCCCTTAGAAAGTAACTAGAAGTAAGAGAGGAAGAAGATGACGTTCAAAGGAAGAACGGTTTAGGTATGTGTGTTGTGTAAATGGGGATTTAAAGTAGCCATCCTTATCAATAAAAAAAGTCAGTTATTTTCATACATAGAAAAGTTGTGGGTATTTGAATTTTTTTGTTTTTTTGTTTTTTTAAGTATGGTCGAAGGCCTTTTACATTTCCTATTAATTTTATTTGATTTTTTTTTTCTATACAGTAACAATCATGACGTTTGTTATTGATATTGGTACCGAACTTATTAGAAAATTTTTGGACTTAGTGATTGCACCAGTTGGACGCCAAGTGGGTTATCTAATCTACTACAATCGGAACGTCAAAAGCCTAGAGGATCAACTGAATGATCATGACTTGGTTATTGCGAGCCAGGGTGTGGAGCATAGGGTTGGTGAAGAACAGAAAAACATTAGAGAAGTTGAAGCCCATGTCAACAAATGACTGACTGATGTTCAAAAGATCACAGGAGAGGCAAACGAGATCTTGAATGATGAACATAAAAAAAAAAAATTAAGCGTTTTTATGGACTATGTCCTAATTTAGTGCTTCGTCATCAGCTAAGTCGAAAATCAACAAAAAAAAAGACTTCGACACTTTTGCACATGCTACCACCCCACAAGATGTACCTACTAAAGATTACGATGCCTTTGGTTCAAGAACTTCGGTGGTGAACAAAAAATGAATCTATTGAGAAATTGTCCTACTGTTAACATGATAGGAGTGTACAGGCTTGGTGGCGTGGGAAATACCACACTTGTCAAAGAAGTTTCTTGGCAAGCTAGCTACAAAAGACAAAGCATTATTTGACGATGTGGTTATGATACTGGATGAAAAACAAAATCTAGGCATCGAAAGAATTCAAAAATAAATTACTGAGAAGTTGGAACTTGAGCTTCCTGATGAGACTATTGTAGGACGAGCATGTCGTTTATATACCAGGATAAAAGACCAGAAAACTCTCATAATTTTAGATGATGTGTGGGGAAGAATTGATTTGGAAAGGCGTGGAGACTTGTAAAGTCCTGTTGACATCTAGAACATGAGAAGTATTATCTGGTAAGATGCATACACAAAAAGAGTTTGTGCTTGACCGTTTAAAGGGAAAAGAATCTTGCAATTTGTTCTAGAAGATGGCAGGTGATGTTATTAAAAATCCTACTACAAAAAGAGTAGCAACCAAAGTAGCCAAAAGATGCGGAGGTTTGCCGTTTTTAGTTGTCACTGTTGCAAGTGCCCTGAAAAATAGAAGAACAGTACACGCATGGAAAGATGCATTGAGACGTTTGGAAAAGCTTGAGAAAGAAGAATTCACCAAAGAGCTAGACATACTTGGCTTTAGAGTGGGGTTACAATCAATTAGATGATGAGAAGCTAAAGCCATTGTTCTTGCTCTGTGGATTTTATACTCTTTCTTCGAAAACTATCCATATCGAGTACCTGTTCAAATATGGCATTGGTTTCGGTTTGTTTAAAAATCTCAATACACTGAGAGAAGCATGGGATGCATTAAATTCACAGCTTGAGAAACTGAAGGATTCTTGTCTACTGCATGACCATGAAATTAGTGGCTGTGTCAAATTGCATGATCTTGTGAATGATGTTGCTAAACGTATTTCATCAAGGGATCATCATGTGTTGAAATTAAGTGGTGGAGATGAGTTGAAAGAATGGCCAAACTGTGAAAACTGCACTATGATCTCGCTCTAAATGTCCAATATCCCCAACCTTCCTGAAGTTTTGAAATGTAAAGAATTAAAGTTGTTTCATCTTTCCTTTACTATTGAGGATCATCACTCCCTGGAAATCCTGTGCAACTTTTTTAAAGAAACGACAAAGCTGGGAGTGTTGGATTTAACTAGTCTGAGTATCCTGTCACTACCTCCATCTCTTCCGTTCCTAAAAGGTCTAAAGACATTGTGTCTAGATTGGTGCATCTTGGGAGATTTAGTTCTAACTAGCCAACAACAGAACTTAGAAATGCTTAGCTTTCAAGGATCCAAGTTTAAAGAGTTGCCTAAAGAAATAGGCAATTAACTCATCTACGATTGTTGGATTTAACTAGTTACTCTCAATTGGAACTAATTTCACCTAATGTTATATCAAGTTTGAAAAGACTAGAAGAATTGAAAACAGGAAATAGCTTTAACCGATGGGAGGCTAAAGGAGTCATCAGTATTGAGAAAAATAATGCAAGCCTTTTAGAGCTCAAGAACTTGTCCAAGCTAAGCGCCTTGGAAATACATATCTTAGATGCTAACACTCTTCCAACAGGTTTGTTCTCCAAAGTATTGAAAATGTACCGAATATTTGTCGATGTTGTGTGGAACTGGGATAATGAGGATGCAAACCTCAACACACTAAAGATCAAGCGCACTACCAGCAATGAATTGTACCTATCTGGTGTAAATATGTTGATGAAATCAACTGACGAGTTACACTTAAATGGGATGGAGGCTGGTAATAATACTGCCTTTCAATTATAGTTTGACAGATTTGAGCAACTGAAACATCTACATGCATGTCCACAATGCTGAATTTATACATATAATTAAAGGGGAGGTTTGCTTTTTAGTTTCAGTTTGACGCATTTTTCTATCTTTTTTTTTGTCCTAACGAATTTATCCTCTAGTAGTATAGACACCTTCTTATGAAAATATTTATCAATTTCGTTCTTTTTGCAAAAACATTATTATTACACTACCGATATTTAGTCCTGGAGAAAGGCACATTTTTTGGTTTTCCTCACTTCATTTTTGTTCTTTGAGTTTAGAAACTTTTTATTTATAATCAGAAAATACATACATTGAGAAATTTTCATAGATGCAAATTTTTTTAACTTAATATGTATTCTTTTGAGTTTAAAAAGTTTCTATTTAGTTAATCCAAAAACACACATATGTTGAGAAATTTTCACAAATGCAATTAAATTTGGGTAACTTAAGATGGTATAATATGTACTCTCTCTTATCTCAACATTTTTTATAGCCGGCCTATAATGAGTTGCTGTATTTTTTTGGCTAAATAGAATTTATATAATATCAATCGTAATTATAGGCAATTAAGTTATCAGTCTACATTTCGACAGTACTACAAAAAATGAATTAGACGACGCCTCTCACACGACGTATCATACTTTTCCGTCGTCTGATTAATTTTTATTTTTTTGGACGTCATTTTTACAAAATCTGTCGTCTGATATGGACTTATGAATTAATTCAGAAGGCGTTTAAGGACAAAACCGTTGTGTGACGCTTAAAAGATTGAGCGGCAAGTTTCCCACCATGTAAGTGGTGCCAAACCCTGTCTCAAACCCCAAATTTCCCCCCCAACATGTATTAATCATACGACGAAAAATAATAAAACTGTGGTCTGATCAATATGTTTGGCTGAAGGAGGGAGATTTCCCACCACCATTTTTCTCTACCTCCCTAAAGAGGGAAGTCAAATTGATTGGAGACAGATCCCAAATTTAAAATGGCTGCATTCAGACCACATTTTTATAAAATTCCGTTGTGTAAATCTCTGTCCAAATTGATATAGTCAGGCTTGAAGCCTAACACTCGAGCAAAACAATAACAAAAATACCCGCAGCTCCTCAATCTCTCGACAGCGCCTCACTCTCTCTATCGAGACACAGACACAGACCCATAACTAAAACCCACAACTATGAACTATCAGTCCCTCCTCACTTCAACCATATCTCTCTGTTCTACACGGTGTCAAAATCCATCAAATCTAAAACCTAGACCTTTCTCCTCTCTCTCTTTCCCTCTATCTTCTACCCCTAGACCCCAAATCCATCATTTTGAAACCTTGGACCTCTCTCCTCTCTCCTCTCCCCGACAACTAAACCTGTTTCCACCTCATCCCATCCCTATCGCTTCAAAACAGACCGGAGAGAGAGCCTAGATTGGAAACCCTCTCTTCTCCAATTCTTCGATTCCTCTTTCTCTTACATAATCCAAGGCGACCTCTCTCTATATATGAGCGGAAGAACAAGAAGCTCGAGCTCCTTCGACCCAGATCGAGTCGGTGACAAGTGACGAAGAATCCCATCGCAGTGGTACCGGTGAAAGTTGATTGCCTCCCGAAAGGTAGGCCCTCGCCTCATATCCAAATCCTCACTCTTTCCCGACTGCCTCCACACCTTTCCTCTCTCCCAAACCCCCATTTTCCCTGGGTTCTCTTCCAAGGTTCGAGATTCTAGGGTTTCAGTGATGGTCGTTCGAGCCAGCCTTGACGCAGTCACCGGGATTAGGCCTGGCGGAGCTATCGAGAGCGATAAGCTACCATCCAATGTGAGGAAGCGCACCATGGACGCTGTCGACTTCTGCGGAGGGAGAGTGAAGATTGGTGAAGTCTCCAGTAGAGCTGGGCTCAAGCTCAATGAGGCCCAGAATGCTTTGCAGGCTCTCGTTGCCGACACTGAGGGCTTCTTGGAGGTAGTTATTTTCTAAAAATTGATATCTATAGTTCTTTCCATGCTGTTAGGAAAGAAAGAATGAATGGAATTTGTGGTTGTAGCTTTGTTTAGTGAGTTGAAATTCCATTTTTCAAGATGGTCTCAACAGGTCTCGGATGAAGGCGATGTGCTTTATGTTTTCCCCAAAGATTATCAAGCAAAGCTTCTTGCCAAATCGTTTCGATTGAGAATTGAGCCTATGCTGGAGAAAGCAAGGGTAGTTTTTCTTTCTGGAATTTGGTTATGCCGTCGTTGCTGTGTAGTTTGTGCTTGGGAATTGACACTAAGATTATGCTTTTTAATAGGCCGGGACCGAGTATGTAGCGAGGGTTTCATTTGGAACTGCCCTCATTGCCTCCATTCTTCTTGTTTATACTGCAATCATTGTTGCCCTTTCTTCCAGTAGGAGGTAAGTTTTAGGATAAGGCTGGTGTTTTTATTGTTAAACTCTTTCGTGGGACTGGTAGGAAGATTGATTATAATGCTTTGGTTACAGCGAGGATGACAATCGTGGACGACGTGGAAGATCATATGATTTGGGGTTCACTTTTTACATGAGTCCCTGTGATCTCTTTTGGTAACACATGTTACACTTATTTCTTAAGTAAGCTTTTCATAATACTTTGGAGGTGTTTCAGGTTGAGTTATTGTATTGTTGGAATAAGTATTTACTAATACAAACCCAATTTAATTTCAACATCTGGGTGGATACTTGTTTGCTGTTTTATTGCTTAGTTTTCTCGGCATTGGTTCTTTATAATTGCATAATGTTATTTTCCAAAGTCGAATTCTAGTGTTCGATTCAAAGGGTCCATTTTGGACAAGCTGAAGCTCAATTCTTTGATCAAAAGATCTCGAATTTAAGTTGAGCATTGTGTTATTCTAAATTTGGTGTGCAGGAGAAGTAGCAGACTGTAAATGGCGGTTATGAAGCCTGGAGTGATTGCCTTGTTCGATGTTGATGGGACTCTCACTGCTCCCAAAAAGGTACGATATCTCTGGTTTTAGTTTCCTCTAAGTCTCTTTTGTTTTTAAGTAGGGATTTTAAACAATAATTTACTGATTCAATATGGATGTACTCATATATATGTACACGCTCTTTAAAACATATCTAATTCATACATTTCATTGGAATGCTAGGATGTTACTCCACAAATGTTAGGATTCATGCGAGAACTCAAGAAGGTACATAACTTATTCGTCTGGAAGTTTACATATATGCAAGGGCTCTTTTTTTTATGAGGGGTTGGGTGGTGAGTGTCTCAGCGGATCATTATATCCTTGTTGGATTTCAGGTTGTTACAGTGGGCATTGTGGGAGGATCCAACCTTTCTAACAAAGCAGCTTGGAAAGACAGGTATATATTTCTTCATTTTTAATGTAATCAACAACTTTAGATGTATTATAATTTAATTTCATGTAATGGAGAACTGACTTCAAACTATAGTAGCAGCCAAGTATAGATATATAGAACTTGTTCATTGTTTGAATTCTGATCTTTGTTTTTACTGGACCTTGATGATAAAAAAGTTTCAATGGTTATAGCTTTCCTCCCCATACCTAAGGATCTATGCAAAACTTATTCTCTGTGTGTTTAAGTACAATTGCAATTGTTTTGTTCCATCTATGATTAGCGTTTAAAATGTCTTACAACAAAATTTGCTATAGGTTGGTACTCTTTTCCTTTTCCTCTTACTCTTAAACATCTTACTAATATTAGATTTGAGGGCTATTATGGCTAAATAAATAGCTATGTTTTTACTGTTTTCAAATTCCATTGACTATATCTATTAACTGTACCTTTGTCTTTGCAGTTATGGGTGACTATGATTATGTATTTTCTGAGAATGGTCTTGTGGCTCACAAAGATGTGAAGCTCATTTGCACCCAGGTATGACAAAACTTAGTAGTGAGAATAGAACACAAGTTCTCACATTCATGGTGTGTGTTGTTTAAGTGATTTTTCTTTGAAATATAAATCAACTGTGTGAAAGTTGGTTGATATTCTTAAGCATCATGTGGCAAAAAAGATGTTTTAATTGTAACTCATGATCCTTTGCTAGATATTTCGAGCTGTGTTGATTATCACTTATTATTCCAACATCTGCATCTTTACATGAGTCTGTAGCAGAGACATTTTTTTAGGAGAATCTCTTCAAGTTGTGTCTCTTAACTCATTGAGTTTACTGCTTTTGTACTCATGCCTTAATAATTGTGTATGTAGTTTCCCTTGGGCTGCAACAGGAGGTATGGATAACAAGCTTATCATCTGGGATTTGCAACATTCGTTGCCCCGTTCTACATGTGACCATGAGCTCTGTGAGAGTTTCATCTCTACATTATTTCAAATGATTATCACCATCTGGTTCTCTTTTTCTTTATCTAATTTATTATGGTCACCAGCTTGTTTGCTTCCATTAAATGTCAATTGTTGGATGTCATACTTCATATTTTAAATCTCTGCAATTGGTCTAATGGAAGAAATCTTCCTTGCATGGCAGGATGGAGTGACATGCTTGACCTGGCTTGGGGTATCTAGGTACCTAGCAACAGGTTGTGCGGATGGGAAGGTCCGATTATGGGATAGTCTCTCTGGTGATTGTGTAAGAACCTTCAAGAACACATTCAGTCTCTCTCTGTATCTGCGAACAAGGACTTCCTTGTTTCAGTATCTACTGATGGAACCGCTCGAGTTCTTGAGATTGAAGAATATAAGCAAGCAATATACCCTTCATAGTTGGTAACAAGGATGGCCTTGGAGTTATATAGTACTTTTTTGTATAAACAAGATGAATTACATGTTTTTCTTATGGTATTTGAGCATTCTTATGGTACTCCTTTTGTAGATGAAAGATTACCTTTGCACAATCTATTTTGGTGCATGATGTGGATTATAACAATTTCTTCTATATATTGATCAGCTACTGTTAATTTGATCGTTTTTTATTTCAGTTTCAGCATATACAATGCATTGAATCATTCTATTAGGACAACAATAACCACAAAAAAATTGTCGTATGTGCACAATAGTCACAATGACTCAAAAATAAAAACTGTCATCTGAATTGAAAATAGATAATGGATACTTTGAAAAACTGTCGTCTGAATGAAAGTCACACAACGGGCATAAAATAAAGCGACATCTGAATTGCAACCACACAACAGTTTCTAAAGTCACCCGTCGTCTGAAGAGTAGTCACGCAACGGCTAATGCTGTCGACAGGCTGCTGGCATGCTGCCAACATGCTGTCGAGCCCTTCACACGACGGTTCCCTACAATCGATCTTCATTAGACGGTGCCTCGATAGATGACGCTTTACCTCCATATCAGACGACGGTTTTTAGCCGTCGTCTGATTCAATTTTTGTAGTAGTGCGAATTATAATACTAATTGAGTATCATAATCAGAATTGATTTGTGTTATAGGGCATTTTTCCCAACTTAAAAAGGCTAGTGGTGAGTAACCTTCATGGTTTGAGATTCTTATTATCATCTTCCATGGCTAGAAGTCTTGCACAACTCACACATCTTGAGGCATTTGAATGTCAAACCATCGAAGAAATAGTATCAACAGAGGAATTTGATGAAAAGCATATGAATGACATGTTCTCTAAGCTACAAAATCTGGAGATAAAAGATCTTCCAATCCTCACAAGATTCTGCTCAAGAAGTTATACTGGATTTCCATCTTTGGAGATTTCGCAACTAAAGAACTACAATGAAATTGAAGAAAGGGACTTAAGAGAAAGGCTTGGGAATGCTTTCTTTGACAAAAAGGTGATCAAATTGTTTGTTTTGTTTATGTTTCTTTCATCATTTATTTCTAATCTATTCACTTAAGTGAAAATGCATTTTACATAAGATGAATGGTTGTGTATACAGGTATTCCAAGCTTGAAGAGATTGTTCATCGATGGCTTGACCAAGTTAATGACATTATGGCACAACCAGCTTTCTCCAGAGAGTTTCAAAAATCTAGAGTTTGTAGTTATTAATTCGTGTCAGAGTTTGAAAAATATTTTTCCGTCCTCAATGGTCAGACATCTACAGCAGTTAGAAGTGGTCAATTGCGGAGTGGAGGAAATCGTTGCAAATGAATAGCGACTACGAACAACACATGAGTTTGTGATCTCAAAAGTATACTCTATTACACTTATGGAGTTGCCCCATTTAAGGTGTTTCATCGATTGCCAAACCCTTTTTTAACACCGTCCTTTCCCACTCTTAACCCACCAGTTAACTCTCACATTTTTTTTGTGTGTTGATACTCTCTTTTTATTTGTAGAATTATTTTGTTTGAATTAATTTTTTGTTACCATTTTATGTTTAATTAGAGTTTGAATCCGACCTAGCTGCTCTCTATTCGGGTTTCTTGAGGAATTTTTCTTCGACAAAACCAGTGGTGTAGCCAAAAATCACACTTGGAGGGTCAAATTTTATTAACTAACAAATTAATCTTATTTTCAGTCATCCCTTAGGAATAACACAATCTTTACAAAAGAAAAAGTAAAAAATAAAAATAACACTAAGAAAATTTTAACTGTAATGTTAATTGTACTAATTAATGGAAAATTTGAAAGACCCTTAAATCATGTCGAATAAATTTTAGGACTTGAGATGAACAGTAAGTATAGAAAAACAAAATGTGTTACTTCGATTTAGCATATTAACAAAGAATCGTAAATATACACATATGGGCATAATGCCATTACGGGCATATATCGATCAATAAGGTAAGAAAACTTTGAAAAGATTTATATTAATTGGATATTGTAGTGTATTAATAGTGTAAACTTTTATTTCATTCCATTAAAATTCAAGGATAATTAAGACTAATTAAGATAAATTTGTATTAAATTTTAAATACTAAGACTAATTAAAGATTTTTTATAAAGTGAGAAGGGTCAATTTTATTTCATTCCATTAATGTTCATAAATAATTAAGACTAATTAATGATTTTCCATAAATTGAGAAGGGTCAATTCCCCGTAGGCTAGCTACGCCCTTGGACAAAACTCCCAAACATTATGGCTGATGCCATAGATTTCTTCATCACTTTCTCTGATGCATTGCAGGATGGCCATCGATCTTTGGTGGGCCGTCGTCTTCTATTCTTCTTCTTTCGGGTGGTTGTCGTACATAGTCGCAGCGGAGGCAAGACCATTCCGGGTTTGGATTTGGATCGGGTTTGTAGGAGTACACTCCCTCAGGGGGTGGTACTTACAGGTGTGCGAGGCGGTCTGGCTGGCTTAGATGCAGAAAAGCAGATGGGATTGAGATTTCTGGATGCTTTGCTGGACAGTGGGGGTGGTGCTTGTTAGAGAATAGAGATTTTTGGAGCTCAGTCTAGTTCTTCATCCTAGTGTGATGGGTGATGGGGACTTTGGGGAGGATCTTGATTCATTAGTGGCGCAATGGTGTGCAGTGGTTTTAGGCTTTGGTACAGTTGTTGGCTGACATCAGTGTTGGCTGTGGCGGTGGTTGGTGCATAGGGAATACACCGCTTCCTGCTTCACTCAAATTTTGGGCTAATTGGGCCTTGAACTCATTCGTGGGCCTTTTGGCCACATCTTCATGGCTCTTTTGGCTAGGTTTTCATATGTTTTGGGCTTTCCCTTTGTTGTGGAGTTTGATGGATTAGGTCTTACAGACCCTTAGTATTGTTTAAATTTTGTAATGTCGCAAAAATCTAGTTTTCTCTGTTGACTTTTTTAATCTACTTCGGAGCTCTAGATTTTTGTTAGAATAAAAGTACGTAATTTTAAAAGGTGGATGTACTGGAGGTATGCTGGTTTCTTATTATATTTCTAGAATAGGTTTTTAGGGTAATCTGTAATATGGCTCTTTCTGACGGCCCCTAGGGATGTGTCCTATTGGTATTGCCTATTGAAATACAATATGAGGATGATCTTTTTTTATCAAAAAAAAAAGGGCTAACTACTGTTTAGACCATTAAGTATCGTTCACTCCTCGTTTCAGTCCCTGCCTTTTTTATTTAATCTCAAAAGTCCCTGAACTCACAATTTTCAATCCAACTGGTCCATCTCCTCCATTTCCTCCGGTTGCTTGATGACGTGTCAGTCACTCATTGCCAGCCCAGCGCCAAGTAAGACATCCATTGTGTAAAGTGATGAGAATACCCCTGCTTCAGTTTTTTTTCAAAATTTCCTCCGTCTTCTTTCTTATCTTCTTTTTCCCCCCTGTTCTCCTTCTTCCTCTTCTCCACTTCCATGCCTGCCCATCAACTCTTGCAGTTCACTATTTCCATAATAATACAAATCAAATCCATTTTCCATAGCAAAAACTACAAAGAAACAGAACTTTAATCCAATTATCAATGAAGAGTTCAATCTTAATAGCATATGCAGAGGGACCTTGGGCTTTTCGGCAAAGGCGGAGTTGAGGTCGGAGAGGAGATCGAAGCAGAGGAGTGGCTCCGATGGCTTCTGGGCTTGAAAGGAGTGTGGGAGACTGGGAGTGAAAGGTTCAGAGGGTTGTTGGTACGAAATGGGTGTAGAACTAGGTTGGGGCCAGAGTCGGAGTCACTGTGGAGAACGAGGTTGCTGCCTTCTGGGGCGTTGACCGCAGTTTTGGGTTTGTTCAATTTTTCTGGGTTTTGTGTTTAATTTGTGAGTTTTAGTGATTTGGATTTTTCAGGGTTTTGATTGGTGGTGGTTTTGGTTGATATAGAGTGACAAATTTTTGAGATTTCATTTCTGGGTTTGGTGCAGAGAGAGTTGGATTTGATTGTTGTTTTGTTTTTTTTTTCTTCACAATGATGGTGGCTGCGAGAAATGAGCTGGGGCGAAGCCATACATATAATCAATTTCTGCTTTTGTTACTTGTCACTGATTTAGTCGTTTTTGATTTGTGAAGCTTTGGAAGAGTATTTGCGCTGAGGTAGTGACCGAGATCAATCTCCTCGCCGCGAATTGGAAGTATCTTCTTGCCGGTATTGTTGGTCAGGTGAATTTTTTTCAAATTCAATCGCTGTTTTCGTGTCGAAATTTGGAAGTCCTCTGTGGATTTAGTTTATGATCATGGATGAATACTGGTCCTACTTGGTTGATTCTAGTTTTCTAAACTTTTTTGATGAATGGTTTATTGGTTTTCGTAGCATTTAGTCTATCAGACTGCTAAGCTCTTTGTGATTTGGAAGGAGATGCTTTGAATGTCATTCTGTTGTTCATTTGTGATTCTCCGAGTCTTCTTCATTTGATATGTGTGTGTAGGGGGTGTCTTATATGGCTAATTCGTGTTGTTTACAGTACATACATGGTCTAGTAGCTCGAGGAGTTCATTATATACATCGTCCAGGGCCAACACTGCAGGATGCTGGTTTCTTTCTTCTTTCGGTTAGTGCCTTGTGAACTTTTGTTTGGAAATACTCTCTCCGCTTTCATTTCTGGGTTTGGTGCAGAGAGAGTTGGATTTGATTGTTGTTTTGTTTTTATTTCTTCTCAATGATGGCAGCTGCGAGAAATAAGCTGGGAGGTTGCCGCTGCTTTCTCTAGGAGGTTGCCGCTGCTTTCTCTAGGAGGTTGCCGCTGTGAGTAACAAAAGCAGAAATTGATTGTTGGGTTACTATTCTACATACATCTTCATGCAGAGTTGCAGACAGGGGGAGAAAGAAGATAAGAAAGAAGACAGGAAATTTTGGAAAAAACTGAAGCAGGGGTATTCTCGTCACTTTACATAATGGATGCCTTACGTGGAGCTGAGCTGGCAAGGAGTGACTGACACGTCATCAAGCAACCGGAGCAAATGGAGGAGATAGACTAGTTGGACTGAAAATTGTGAGTTCAGGGACTTTTGGGATTAAATCAGAAAGGCAGGGACTGAAACGAGGAATGAGCGATACTTCAAGGACTAAACAGTAGTTAGCCCTTTTGTTTTTCATGGTTATAGTGTTTAATATTTGCATGAGAGGGTGCTCAAGTAATTGTAAATGTTTATAGAGGTACAAGAAAGAAACCCAGCAAATTGGGTACAACAATAGATACTGAATCGTTATAACAATGTATTCTGTGTATGACAACATACTATGTATATTGTTGAAAAGTATGCCGAGAGTGTTGTTAAAACTTACAACACGCACTTGAAACGTTGTCGAAAATTTATGACTACATGTCAAGATCATTGTTGAATAATTAGAACAACTTGCTATGCTTCTTTTCGACAACATGCAAAGCGTGGTGTTAAGGACTCTTGGACTTTTAATGACTCTGGCATCTACAACATGCGTTAAATGTCGTCGAAAGTGATTGACAACATGAATTGTATGTTGTTAAACATGTTTTGTCTTGTCATGCAAGTAATCCATCAACAGGAAGGCCCCGTTTGGGACTGCTTTGGTTGTAAAAAAATCAGCTTTTGTTCAAAATTTTAGATTTTATTGTGTTTGGTAAATAAATAAAAAGCAGCTTTAATTGAAAGTTATAGATCACTGGCAGCAGATTTTAGAAGCAGCCCAGATGTTGCTTTTAAAAGTTGTTATGGATCAAAACACGCTCTGGAGTTGTTTTATATACACTGATAACAATTTTAAAAATATTATTTACCAAACACAAAACTGTTTTAATTCACAGTTGATTATTCTCACAACACAGCAGCAGCAGTTTCATTTTTTAACAGCAATCCCAAACTAGCCCTAAGAACCCGATTGCAAAGCAGGGAGTGTTGGCAAGGCGGTGCAAGGCATAAAGTAATTGGATGTATGAGTGAAGCTAATGCTAGTTGGGTGTGCTGTTATTTTATTCGTTCACTACGGTGAAGTCGCACTAAACACACATTTAGAACTCACCAAGGGATTCGGTTGGATAGCAAACCATAAAATATGTATAATTCTAGAGTGCAAGTAGTAGTTAATGACTGTTATGATCATGAATTCATATATATAACATACTTATATTCATACAAAGAGATCAACATGTACATATTGCACTCTAGGAGATCTACAGTGTAAGTGGAAAATAAAATCTGCAAGCTAGAAGTAGGAAACTCACATCGCCAGTGAGTAAACCTCAACGACTGCTTCCTCGGAGCACCAATTCAAATCCGACTCCTACAGTCCTACATCTATCAAGTATAATCATTCAAATACAAGCCCAGATACCATGGATGTACTATGGACCCTCCCCAGATGTCAGAGAATCCAAAGGTTCGTTCCTGCAGGCGAATTTTCTTAGCCAAAGAAGGCCATACACAATCATCGCAACCACAAACCCTAGTGCTGCACTTGAGCCCACTAGTGAGACAGCGGTGCAAATAAGCATCACAAAGGCTTCCTCCTTGGTGTTCATGTCTCTAGCACACATTGCCAGTTCAATCCCAGCAAACAAAAGCAGAACCCCCAAAACGCCAACCGGAAACTGGCTCAGAATTCTCACCAAAGAGGTCCCCAAAACCAATCCCAACACAAACTTGGCCGCCCCGAGCAGCGCCACACACGCACCAGTCCTGCCCCCAAATTTGTACTGCCCTGCCAGGCCCCCCGCCCCGTGACACATGGGCATGGCTCCAAACCAGCAACCTACCACATTCATCAACCCGACGGTCACTGAAATCGAAGAGGGAGAGAAGTCCCTCTCAGGGAAAAGATCGGAGGACAATTTGCACACAGCAATCACCGAGTTCAGTATTGACAAAGGCAGCTGTGGAATAGCTCCTTTGATGAACCCATCTTTCCATGCATGTCTAGATATCCTCACTACCTCCATAGCAGATGGACCGAACTTAATTTCATGCACAACTTTTGGCTTTCTTATAAAAGCCAAAATCACACCCAGCACAAATATCAGAAAAGCTGAAGGAATTTTGCCCACAACTTTCCTCCATCTTTTACTGCTGGGCTTTTTCTCCTCACACACATCAGCACTAACAGCCTGATCCCCTTGACGGCAACGAAGATATTCGTCGCCTGCACCATTCACAAGAACAATGAAACCAGTACAGACAATGGCCAACACCAACCCATCTAAGCCAAACCAGTGCCTCTGCCCCAGAGACTTTGATTTAGGAAGGTTCTGAACCTTCTTAATGTATTTCACTGCGGTCAACGCAAATGATAGGCCTTGTGCTAATTGAATACCCCTAACAACAGACATAGGGATTAGTTTGTACGCCAATTTCATCAAACCAGTGGCCCCCAAAAAGATGAGGGTCCCGCCGGTAATGAGCCCGGCGGCCATGATCTCTGGAACGCCGAAATCCGGGTTGGAGAGAGCCGTGGCGGCAATGGCCTTCATGGGTTGGACCGGCATGGGGACACCGTAAATGGCACCGGTGATGATGTTGTAGATCCCAGTGAAGATCAGTGTGGTGCCGAGGTTTAAGTCCCTAGCTAGGGTTAGAGCGACCACTATGGGGATGTAGGTGCCCAAGTCGCCCATTGCGCCGTTCAATTCGGCCCATTTCGATCGGAAGATTAAATTGGATTTCACTTGGTGTAGAACTTTGACCCGAAACTTGGCTGGAGAAGAGTTTTGGGTTAGTTGGGTTTGGGGGAGTTGCTGGTTTTGGGACTCCATTGTGAGTGATCGAGTGTTAGTGTACAAGTACTTAACGTGAGTATAAGTCTTATTTATAACAGTGCTATTAAGGGAATGGTCCGTTGACATATCAAATTCATAGGTTAATTAACTCAGTTCTCTCCTTTTTTTATTTTTTTATTGTTTTGTTAAATTCTCAATCCTACTACCCTTCTAATTAAACGCCTTACAATAATTCCATAGGTGAGTTTGTCCAACAATTGTGAGTTTATGTACACAAAGTCGACTGTGGTTTGTGATGATTGTAAAGCCAACGACTTGCAAGCTACCTCGAATTAATTAATAAGTTGCTGATTTTAATTGGCATGAGAATTCAACTGGATTCAAATAAAATATGTTGCGTTGTTTCTTTTGTTTTGCGTTGATTGGACAAGAAAATAAAGTTTCATTCGGTCTTTATCAGAAAGTCAATTTTTTTATTGATTTTCTACCTTCCTCAGATGATAATCATTTTTGGCTGACACAGTACGAAAATCTGAGTACTATATAATTAAATCTGCTTAATTTTTTTGAATTTTTTTTTTTATCATATAAAAGTTTAGTTTTCATCCTCAATAAAAAGAATCATGTTAGCAACTTGATATCCAGCTTGAAACACCAAATAAAAAGAATCATGCTAGCAGCTTGAAACACTGCTTAAAACCGGGTGTCACACTGTCGTACCAGATTCTTTGCCGTCTCTTGGAGATAAGAAGAGTCGTGTTTTCTCCTTGGGGCATGAGGCAACTACTCTTCTTTATTATTTGTTGTATGAGACAGGGATCGAGTAATTAAGCAGGTCAGATCCTCATTCTTCATATTCTCAAAAAAAAAAAAAATCCTCATTCTTCAGCTATACGTACATCTCCCGACGACATGTACGTACTGGAAAGCGGATCGGAAAGAGCCATATTCCAATTGAGTACTTGTCCTGTCCAGTCCAGTCCAGTCCATGCCTGTATCAGCATGAATAAGTTAATATAGTTGGAGAATGATTCAAGTGACCTTAATTCTTAATACTACATAAGACAATCTGATTCTGAAGCCGCAAAAGGAAAAGAATAATCATTCTTTTTTATCTGTACGTATGAGCTGAGATGGAAGAGGAAGTACTGTTGTGGTTGATTGGGTCACGTGTCATGAACCTCAGAAAGGATCCTGAAATTGAGCCATCAGCAGTGCGAGGTTCTCATTCACCAATTGACTTCTTCAAGTACCACCTTTGTCAACCCGAAACCACCACCACAGATCAGTGGCGGAGCCACTTAAGGGCAAAGTGGGTCACGGGACCCACTAATTTTTTAACATATCAAATTAAGTTAATAAACATCCCAAGTAGCCATCATGGCGCAGCGGTAAGACTGTTTTTTGCCCTAAAACACTTTTTAGTATAAATAAAGAAAATGTTTAGAAACGATTATAAAATATGAAATGTCGTTGAGAACAATTATCATTTTAATGGATAGAATTTCAAATAGAGATTTTTGTTGTAAAACAGAAAAAATTTTGTGAGAGAGAGAGAGAGAGTTTGGACACAGAGAATCAGATTGTGTGTCTTATTCATCTCACCATGAGGAGCCTTATATAGGACTACATGGTGTACACAAAAGGGTAATGCTTAATTACAATCCAATCACTCCTACAATTACAACCTATCAATCACCAATCTATAGGGATAGGCACCTATTACTCATCATCTATTTACATGATTATCCACAAATATTTACAACACTCCCCTTGGATATTCCTTGTCAATAGTGTTGCATAGGCTAAGTGCTTCTAAGTTGCCTCGTCAAAAACTTTGCCAAGTAATAAAAACCCTGTGGGAAAAAAACAATCTTGGTCAAAGGAGAAAAGGAGCACAACGCGCTTGAGTGTGGACTAGCAGTATCACAGCTTTAGAGATAGGTGAAGTCTTCTTATCAGCACCATAAGTAGGTAGTATGTTTACGAGAGGGATGCATTAGAGTTGCTACACCAAAACCTTGCCCGGTAAACCCAGTGGGAGAAACCCGTGGTCGAAGGGAAAAGATGAGCAAATGCATGTATATGTCGAATCAAAGCATCTTCAGGATGTAGTATAAGCACTACTACAAAAATTGAATCAGACGACGCATCATAGTTTTTTGCCGTCTGATTGATTTTTATTTTTTTGTACGTCGCTTTTATAAAACCTGTCGTCTGATATTGTATAATGAACTAGTTCATAAGACGTTTAAGGATAAAACTATTGTATGACCCTAAAATAATTGAGCGGCAAGTTTCCCACCATGTCTGTGGTGCCAAACCCCACTTCAAACCCAAATTTTTCCCCCAACATGTAGTTATCATACGACGAGAAACAATAAAACTGTGGTCTGATTAATATGTTTGGCAGAAAGCAAGGAGATTTCCTACCATCATTTTTCTCCAACTCCCCAACGAGGGAAGTCAAATTGATAGGAGACAAATTTCAAATTTAAAGCTCATATACTTAGACCACATTGTTATAAAATTCTGTTGTGTGAGTCTTTGTGGGGCTTTGTCCAAATTCATAGGGCCTGCGACCAAACTCATATACTCATATGCTTGAAGGCCTACGTTCAGGCAAAAAAAAAACAAAACTTTTCACCCTAAAACCAAAACCCTCACTCCTCACTTTCGACAGCTCCCCACTCTCTCTCGACACAAAGCCAAAACCAAAACCCTTAATTACTTTCTTCTTCGACAAAGCTCTCTCTCTCTCTCTCTCTCTCTCTCCAACAAACCCCGACTACCCCGACCAAAACTCCAAGTTGGGAAATAGCGAAGGCCTTCATTCATTGAGACCACTGTGAGCTCGTCGTTGACCTCTACACCTAGGAGCGAAGGCCTTCATTGAGACCACTTTGAGCTCGCCGTTGACCTCTACACCTAGGCCATCGCCGTCGACCCCAACAACTCCGAGTTCTACTCCGACCGCACTCAGGCCAACATCAAATCCAACAATCTCACTGGTAACAACCCCCTCTCTCTTGCAATTTCTGATGTCGGTTCTTCGTTGTCTTCTTGTTTCGTTTCTAAGACCTAAAATTGAAGGAATTAAATTGGGTTTTTTGTGTGAACTGATTGGTTTGGGGTTTTCTTGTTCAGAGGCTGTGGAAAACCTAATGGGTAGACCTTTAGTGTTCTTCAGATCTTTCGTCAGTGGCGTGTTGCTTTCGACGGATTTGAAATTCAGCTATGGGTAACCAAGATTTGAATTCGAACATTGGAGTTGTGGATTTGGGATTGAAGACAAAATTGTCAAAATTGGGGCTAAGAAGATAACTAAGAAGGTTTCTAGGTAAGTTTTGATTCAAAGTTTTAGTCTTTTGTCCTATGATCTTAGGTGAAGGATGCGCAAATTTAGGAGTTTTAGATTTATATGTTCCTTCTTTTCTTTGATTAATTTGGTAGACTTGTGATCAATTAAAATGGCCTTAGAAGATTAATCCTGTGATTCTTGGTTAGAGTATGTCTCTATTGAAATAATCTTGATTTGGATTGCTCTGGCTTTTTTCTACAGTATTCTTTTTGTTGTTTTTCCTTCACAGAACATGATTTTGCCTTTATATTAGGACTTTGGTCTGTAAGGCTGTTCTTTGGTGGAAGATTTTGGATTTGAGAAGGTCCAAGGACCAGTTGGGACTGCCACTGAAGGAGAGAATTCCGCCAAGGAAAATGAGAAACTGGAAGAAGGTTCAGGCCATAATGAGCCCATAAAATTTGGATCACATGGTGATGAAATGGCTAAAAAGGAAGGGAATGGGGTCGCGGTACAAAACTTCCCTGAAGATGTAGTTGATGAGTGGCCTGCCCCTAAGCAGATCGATTCTTTTTATTTTGTCAGGTACCGGACATATGATGATCCAAAGCTAAAAGCCAAAATTGAGCAGGCTAATGTAGAAGTTCATAAGAAGAATCAGGATCGATCTCGAGTCCTTGACGCATTAAATGCAAAGAGGGTGAGTTGAAGTCCTTTGTTTTGAACATAACCTACTCTTATCTGTTTGTTTTTACATCATTGATTCCTTACAGTATTACATGCAGATATATGGCATTAAAACATTGAAACAGAGGCTCTCATCCGCTGCTACTGAAATATGATAATTTTGCAGAAATTCATTTCTATGCTAAACCTATATTTACTACTCTATGCTAAATTGCTAATAATCTACTATATAATCTAAAAGCAGAGAAAAAATGGATTCAAACAGTATCACTGCATGCATAATCACTTGTGGTCGATATTATGGCAATAACTTGGGATTATAGGTCTAAATACTATGTTCATATCAATTATATAGAGTTTCTGATATGGAACTTGTGAGAATTCTCCCTAGTCAGAAGATGAGGTCAACGTAGCTTGTTTTCATCCCTCTGTAGGAGGTGGCCTTGTTTATGGAACTAAGGTAAACAACTGGATTTAGTATCCTCCTGTTTTGGTTTTCTGTTCCTCAGCCAGTTTTCTGAACTTATAGTGGTTCATGTTATGTGATGTAGGAAGGGAAGTTAAGGATCCTCCAATATGATAGTTCTCATGCCGTGGGTCATACAACTTCCAATTTTCTTAATGAAAACATGCTAGCTAGAGGTACAACAAGGCCCCAGTAGTTCATTTGTCTGTTGCTGTTAATGTGATAAAATTATGGCTTCTCTTATTTTCTTTGCAAAATTTGCTCAACACATATCAAAGTAAAGTATTTCCTTTTCACACCTTCAATTAGTTTGCTTACCTACACAGTCTCCTGATTTTTGAAGGGTGGTTCTATATTTTATTATTTCAATTTTAATGCTTGCTGTCTATTCTTTTAATTTTTTGGTGTTTACCTTTATATTTGGAAGCAAAAACTTCCAAAGTACCTGATATGTTTTTCAAAATCTGTTGTCTCCATTATATTCTGCAAGTCCAAGTACTAACAAATTGAAATATAGGAAACATTTGTTACTGAAGTCTTTTCTGAGGATAATGTATGCCCGGAAAATATTACCTGGAAAACATAATATTTTGAATGAAGCAGGTTGTACTCAGATCAGGGACAGTTGTGATTTGAAATGTGATAATATAGTTTTCTAGTAATGCTTTGGTTGTGATTGTACTGATCTTTTTATTGTAGGTCCCGACTTATGCTTTAGAATGCTAGGGATTATCTGCCATTATCCACTTGTGGGATGTACCGCTCAACTTAGATGGTTTCTTTCTCTTCTTAAATATCTATTATTTTAGATTATGTTAATGCTTCAGCTCTCTACAATTCTCTCCATTTCAAACTTGGTCGGCCTGGTTTAAGTATTCATGTTGTGGAGGACAACAGATGTTGGCATCCAGAAATTATGCTTACGTGTACTGCCTTCTGCCTTCTGATAGAATAAAGATGTAGAAAAACGTAAAAGATATTTCGAATTCATCTAAGTTTTACATTTTCATGGCTCCATTCTTGGGTTAGGTAGAAAAACCTATGTTGCTCCATCTGTTATTCTTCAGGATCAAATCATGTTGTACTCATGAAGCTTGTCGCAGAATTACACCATATTTATACCTATAGAAGTTGACCCCTGTACTATTTGAAGTCCCTAATTCTGCATCAAAATACAACTATAATTCGGCACCAAGGCACAAAAAATGCCTGAAGAAGATTGGACAATGCAGGAACTCTATGGCCTAGGAATAATTTTAGGGATGATCCAGGTACTATAATGTTTTATCCAACATGTTGGGTGTTTGCCTCCTCTACTTTGCTCTTATAGTAATTTTGATTCTCTATCAGGTGAAAGTGTCTTCTTAAGCCACAGTGGAGGCCTTGATACAGATGGCCATGAGCTGCCTCAATTGGTTTATGTTTCTCATGAGAAGTGACTTGGCTTTCAGCATAAAAAAAAGGTGGAGCAATGAATGCATTGGTATGTTGTTTAGTTGAGTTGTTTTTATTTTAGTTTTCTTTTCTGAGTGCTATAAACAAATTTTGACTGAGTTGGAACTATATTTTAATTATTCTGTTGTAAATATTAATGTGGCTATTCATGTAATAGCAATTAGTGTTGCGTGATATACGCCAATTAAGATTGATTGGTGATTAACAGAATATAATTAGCGATTGATTGATTGTAATCAGACGAGTGATTGATGTAATCGTTAAATAGTTACCTTTTGTAAACCTGAGGTACTCCTATATAAACCTCATTGTGAGATGAATAGAATCACTCCATTTCTCACACTTCATTCTTGGTGTCTAAACTCTCCCTCTCTCAAATTCTTTTACTATCGTTTTACAACACGTTATCAGCACGAACCTCTAACCCAAGCCCTAGCCAGAGAAAAAAAAAAAACCTCCCTGCTGCAGCCTGTTTGCACGCCCCGAAACCTCTTGATCGGGACCTCAGATCAAAATATTTCCTTCATCAAAGTTGTTCTTCTCTGCCTCTTCTATCTGCCCTCCAAATTTCAGCCTTATTGGAGTCGTTTTGAGATCTGTACACCATTCGAAGTGGGAGCTGTCCAGAAGAGGCGAATTGCTTTTGGATTGGCTGAGAAGACAACCTTCTCAGTTCTGCACATATAAACTGAAGATTCATCCGCTCTTCATCAAGTAATGTTTTCCAAATTCTAATTTTAATTCATGTTTTCAAACTTGATTATATGAACTGTACATACATCCAACAATATGGAGTATTTACTACATCACCAAGCATAAGTAACACCCTCTTTGGGACACCCACAAGCCATGGTGAGGCCCAACCGAGACATGCATCTTGTAGCCTTATGTTCAAGCTACGCTACGGTATCCGGAAGTCGCAAATCCGTCGCCGGGAAGCCACCTTTCCGGCCTTGCCAAGTTGCCTCCACAATATGCATTTCTATACTAGAATAGTTGTTTGCTTGTCCCACATCGAAAACCATGTAAAGGAGATGGCTTCCTTCACCTATAAAAGGAACTCTCCTCCCACTTAAACACCATTCCTTCCATCTCAATCCCATTACATCTCTGGTAATCTTGTTAGGCCGCAAGGCTCGACACACTAGTATAAGCTTTCAAGTGGACGTAGTCTCCCGCTAAGGCGGGAGGTGAACCACTATACTTCGCTTGTGTCACTCTCTCTCTCTTTACTTATCGTTAATTAGATCCCCATGGATACAAGCATTAACATTGGCGCCATCTCTGGGAAGCCAACACAAAGGCTTCGTCACCTACCACGAACTTTGACCCGAAAATATCGAGTCGACGCTCATTCAACATCAAACATGGCTGGTCAACGCCCGGCGAGGTCGGTCAACGCCCGTAGGCAAAGTCAACGCCCATCAAGGCTTGATCAACTTTTGGTCAACGCCCAACTCAAAAAAGGTCAAGGCTGAACTATTCACTTGGTCAACGCCAACTACAGAAAAAAAAAATATATATATATATATATATTTTGGTGCCAATTCTCTCTGGACACCCAGAGATCTCCTTTGGCCACCCATGATCATTCTTCGATCATCATCAGCATCAGCGGTACATTTCCCGCCAGCTGAGGCAACCTCCACAGCTTCTCCGCTGACCGAGTCATCCTCCGCCAGACAAAAAATTCCGCTCCGCCGAGCTTCGAGCCTCTGCCGATGCCACCAGTGCACTCGGCTGGCACCATCTCCTCTCCGTCAGCGACAACCCAGTCTGCCAGGGGCCCCCCGCCGGCATCCTCCTCCGCTGAGTTTCACCTACTGGCCAAAGCTCCGATGAGCTTCACCGCCGGAAAAATTCACCGCCAGGTTGCGGCACCGTCGAACTCAAAACCTCCGCTGAACTCTGAGCAACTCCTCCTCCGGCAAAGCTTCCGCTAGGCTCAGAGCCTCCGACTCCGCCGAGCTCCGTCTTTCTGCTGAGCACCGGGTACTGCTGGCCAACTCTAGAGGCAAGGCACCTCTAGCGGCAAAGCACCCCTAGCGGCACAGCACCTCTAGCTTCAACAGCCATCACCCCGCCGACCAACTATTTCTCCGCTGACCACCACCAGCGGCAAAGCACCATCTCCACGATCCTCATCTCGGAGCTGCGACCACTACTGTCCAGTGAGCACGCTAGAGCCTCATACCATGCCCTCCACTAGGCACCCCAGCGGCCAGCACCCGCCAACAAGGACAACCAACACCACCGCTAGCTGCAACCAGCCGAACCGGCCTCATCCGCCAACTGTCAGCGGCTATCTGACTGGTAGCCACACCCCGCTAGCATAGCTCCGCCGGCAAGATCTCATCTGCCCAATCTCCGCTGAGCTCTAGGTCACCGCCGAGCATCACCGCTCGCCAAGCTCCACTGAGCGGCTCCGCTGGCCCAAGCACCGCTGGCCACCACCGCCGACTCAAATTGCCGCTGACTAAGAATACCGCTTGCCAAAGCTCCGCTCATGAGCACCAACTGCTAAACCCGCTCCGCCGAATTTCACCACTGGAAAGATTCACCGCCGGACTTCATCGATGAAAAGCCTCCCAAGTCCCCAGGCTGGGCTTCACCGCTGAGCAGCCTCCACCTGATCTGAGCACCCATGGAGATCATCTGTTCACCGTGGCCACCACCCTCGGCCACCCATCTGCTCGATCATTCTGGTGATTTGGTGATCTGACCATAACCAGTCATCACCAGGTGAAGTCTCCCAAACCATTCTCACCGATCCTTGTCAAAGCACTGCTCAAATAATAGACCCAGGCACCTACCTGCAACTATGAATTAAGTTGTTGGGTTTCTACGGTGACAGAGCAGCCAACAAAGCTGAGTTTCTCTTCCTTCTTTCGTTATCTATTTATTGAGCTTTATATGGATACCACGTACCCATGGCTTCGCACAAGTCAACAATAATAGTCTATCCATGTATAAACTCGTTGTCCACCGCCACAGCATGACAGCACGTTGTACTTTGTTTATATGTACACGCAACACATAGCCATATAATGCCTTTGTATTTACTCATTACTCAAACTCATAGGTTACTTGCGGTCATACCGTCATAAACTGTTTGATTAAATGACTTTGGATACATGCTCATGTACACTTCCAGCTCGTCCCATGTATAGTCCGCCTATGCATAAACATGGAGATATAATCACCGATCATATTTCCAATTAGCGAAATCATCACCTTTCGACTAAGGTACTTTGTCGGAACAATGGAGTGTCATTCTCGGATAATTCTGCTAGCCTCCAAATCGACACAAGATAAGTCATTATATCTTATTTTTTACGCTCTTTCAATTTGAGCTACCGCCATGCCAATACCATGCTTTTACTACTTCTAAGCATGCTTATAGAATATCACACTTGATATATCTTTACATGCTTCCATAACTTTTAAGCATGCCAACAACATTTCGTAGATTCGGCAACACTTTCTAGATCTCACGTACTAGATATGCCATGCTTCACATACCGATCTCAATGATCCATTAGCATGTCTACAAAAATGCAAAAATGATATTAGCATCCACATTACAAGTACATGCTATACACATATGCCATGCTTCTATTTTAATTGCAAAATTAAATAAGTATGGGACACTCAAACAAAATTTTATTACTTGCTCTATGTGTTTATCATCTTTTTTCATTCAACCGCCAAGCGGTAAGGCAACGCCTCATAATGACATTGACCGCTACGCGGCATTGCAGTCAAGTTTCTCCTCCGAGAAATAGCAAAGGGACTAGTTAACACAGCCCACGGCAGCCATTGATCCGGCAGTTAACCCCGACGCTTGGGTACCAAAGATTGGGCTCGCTACCCAACACCCTCTGCTCCGCGCAGCTCCCCTCATCAAACAATTTTCCGACCATCCGGAGGTCTATAGCCAGGAGTGGGGGACTCCTCGCAGGGCCTGGCAGGGGCCCACCCGAAAGGGCAAAAGCGTTCGCTCCAACCAATTCTAGATGGACGACGCACTCGCACTAATTATGCTTGATATACGGCACAAAGCTACGCTTTGGTATCAACCCGCAAGAACACCCTCCTTGACTGGGGACTTCGGGGACTTGTACATACAGCCCAGCATAATTAGCAACGGTCACGCTCATGCCTCAGGGCATCACCTCGAGCTACCCGTTAATGCGTTGCCGAGCTTTTCGCGCTCGTGCCTCAGCGGCACTGCCGCTCTTTCACGCTCTCGCCTCAGCGGCAACCGACGAGCTTCCGCACCGCCGAGCTTTCGCGCTTGTGCCTCAGCGGCCCCGTCGACCTTTTCGCGCTCATGCCTTCGCGGCACCCCGAGCTCACCGCTCATGCCTTCGCGGCACCCCGAGCTCACCCCTCACGCCTTCCCGACACCCACGAGCCTCCGCTCATGCCTTCTCGGCACCCACGAGCCTCCGCTCATGCCTTCTCGGCACCCACGAGCTTCCTCTCACGCTTTCCCAGCACCACGAGCTTCCGCTCACGAGCTTACCACTCATGCCTTCACGGTACCCTTGAGCTTCCGCTCACGCCTTCGCGGCACCCTTGAGCTTCCTCTCACGAGCTTACCGCTCACGCCTTCCCGGCACCCCGAGCTTCCCGCTCATGCCTTCCCGGCACCTTGAGCTTCCCGCTCATGCCTTCCCGGCAACCCACGAGCTTCCCGCTCATGCCTTCCCGGCACCCCGAGCTTCCGCTCATGCCTTCCCGGTAACCCCTGAGCTTCCCGCTCATGCCTTCCCGGCAACCCCTGAGCTTCCCGCTCATGCCTTCCCAGCAACCCCTGAGCTCCCCGCTCATGCCTTCCCGGCAACCCACGAGCTTTCCGCTCATGCCTTCCAGGCAATCCTCGAGCTTTACGCTCATGCCTTCCCGGCAATCCTCGAGCTTTACGCTCATGTCTACTCGACACACCACACGTTAATGGAACATTGAATTTTTCTACCATTTGTCGTTTACCGACCGCGACAAATCAAATTCTTTTCGCGTTCCATTAATACGACCGAAAACCAAACAGACACAACCGTACGCACGGTCATCGTTCATGAGTTACAAATGCATACATTCGCGGCACTCATGCAACTTACATCTCACGAGCGTAACCCCGTCAAACTCGACCTCGTTCGTCTCCTTGCGCGCGTAACACATTTATCATATGCAATCCATATGCTCACACGACCATGTATCACGCACCTCATACATTTGTATATGCCAACGCATACCCATACAACTCACATTTGTTGCCCAATGCAACGAGCATTCTACGTATGCCTGTTTTTTTTCTTTGTTGTGCAGGTTAACGAGTCCCTTCTTGCTTACGGAGTTCGGGGACTTGTAGGGGCTCCGTGCCGCCCGCTTACTTATGCTTGGTAACTTCATGATTATAACTCCCCAACCAAGAAGCTCCTCTTACTTGGGGACTTCGGGGGCTTGAACATACATCCAACAATATGGAGTATTTACTACATCACCAAGCATAAGTAACACCCTCTTTGGGACACCCACAAGCCATGGTGAGGCCCAACCGAGAAATGCATCTTGTAGCCTTATGTTCAAGCTACGCTACGGTATCCGGAAGTCGCAAATCCGTCGCCGGGAAGCTACCTTTCCGGCCTTGCCAAGTTGCCTCCACAATATGCATTTCTATACTAGAATAGTTGTTTGCTTGTCCCACATCGAAAACCATGTAAAGGAGATGGCTTCCTTCACCTATAAAAGGAACTCTCCTCCCACTTAAACACCATTCCTTCCATCTCAATCCCATTACATCTCTGGTAATCTTGTTAGGCCGCAAGGCTCGACACACTAGTATAAGCTTTCAAGTGGACGTAGTCTCCCGCTAAGGCGGGAGGTGAACCACTATACTTCGCTTGTGTCACTCTCTCCCTCTTTACTTATCGTTAATTAGATCCCCATGGATACAAGCATTAACATGAACAATCACCATGATGCATGAACCCCCAAATTTACTTTATTAATTTATTTGGTTGATACATATATATCTGTCATATATATTTGTTCATGTTTTTGGATTTGATTGATATATACCATGACACATTGACATGTAGGATTCCTATTTAATATTACTATAATGCCAGAAGCGTTTATTCAAATCATTGCCATAATAATGTGCATCATTTCCTGTTAATGCCGTATATTACGCTCATCACCATAATGATTTCATTATTTACTTTATGATATTTATTTACTTCATTACAATTTCTTAATGCTGTACATTAAGTTTATTGCCATAATGATTATGTAATATTTATGGGGTTAATGAAGCGTTAATGCCAGAAGCATTTAAGGAAAAGAAAAAAAAGGACAGGTTAATGGTGAATATTAAATGAGGCTGAGTCAGAAGCTCAAATCAAGTCCAAAGTCACAACAACAAATCCGAGCCAGAAGCTCAAGCCCAAGTTGCAAGACCAGAACAGAAGCTCATCACATGTTGCCATGACAAAAGTTATGAATCTTCTCAAATAGGCTCATCCAGTTGGATGCGATGTCTAGGCAAGGTTCAGATGAGGCCGTGTACTTAAGTGAGCCTCGCTCCACCTAAACCTCATCATTCCTTACCTGGTCGTATTCAATTGGAGTTACCGAAAAGGTTGAGTAATAATTTTTCATTCGTTGGCAGACCAACCTGAGCCCAGCAGGCCCACTCTCCCTCCATGGGACCTAGCAGCCCAGCAGGCCTCACATACTCTTTGACCAGCACATGAAAGCCTAGGTCACGAGCCCGCAGACTAAGCTCGATAGGCTTCACTATCAAGCCCACTCCTTTTTTGGTCAAGCAGAATCAAAATAAAAGGAAAAATGATTTCATATTGTAAATAGATTCTCCATATCTAATATGTGTAATTAATTGCCAGAAGCATTTATTTACATAATTGTATGATAATTAATCTGTTATATTACTAGCATGCAATCAATATCTCAATTGATTTGTGATTTTTATTTATCCAATTTGTGAGATATTATTACAATTTACTTTATTCAATATTATTGTGTTACTTGCCTAAATTTTCGCACTAGAATATATGTGTAGAAAATGCAGGTACCTAATGAACTAGAAGTTCTAAATGAACCCGTAGTTCATACATATATCGAACTTGTAGTTTCAATAATGCCGTTTAAGAAACTTGAAGTTTTCCTTCATAAATTCACCACACATGATAAAACCAGTAGATTTTACATGTCTAATCCGATTTTTCATACCATGTTATAGAACCTGAAGTTCTCATTACTTGCTTATGGACGATATTACCCAAAGCACTAATATTATTTGTTCCTTTCTTATAAGAAATGTCAAATCTCAATGTGTTTGACTTTGTTGCTTTGGAGGTTTCCGGAAGAAACTATCTAAAGTGGACTCAAGATGTGAAAATTCATCTGACTACAAAGAAGATGAGATCAACAATCGATACTCATGACAATGTAGTCACTAAGGCTTTTAAGGCGAGTGCCATAATGTTCATAAAGAAACATATGAAGAAAGCACTCCAAGTTGAGTATCCAATGAAGAGGATCCACAGACTCTTTGGGTCGCTCTGGAAGAGTACTTTAACCACCAAATGACCATTTTCTTGCCTGAAGCAAGACATGATTAGCAAGATATTGAACAAGCCCATCTGCCCAAAAGAATACAAGGAGAGTCACTTTATTAATTCTCAGAATTGATCACTATCTTGTTGCTCACTGAAATGAACAACAACCTCCTGTTGAGGAATGATCAAGCCAAGCCCATCGGTACCTGAGCAGCACTTTTGCTTGAAGGAATTGATGTTGCTCATCGCAAACCTAATCTCGAAAGGAGAGATTGTGACCGTGGAAGGGACAAAGAGTCTGATCTTTTTAGACAAGTAAAGAGAGGTGGGCCCATAAATGGCCCATATAACCGGGCCAAAACATGGCCCCATGTTATAGTGTCCCTGCCTAACAAGCCAAAGTGGAAAGGAACACTGGTTCGGCCCGCCGCCACCAAAATCAGCATGATCTTTGTTACTGATGTGGAGGAATTAACTGCTAGTCTCGCACCTGTTGTGCGATAGCTTAAGCAATAGATGAGTATTACGCCGGTCGCGGAACTCGAAATACCAACTTTATTAAAGGGTCATTTTCTATTGATTCCACACTAGAAATCACGGATTTTCAGGCAGTTACTGAACATACCAAGGATTAGAACTCGAAGACATGGGTATAATTGGCCTCTTGTGCCATATCTATTTCATCTTAATGAATGAAACATCTTCGGATTTTGGTGATTTATGTTTTCAATCATTTTGGATTATGAAAATGTGGTTATGTTCGAATATATTTAATTCAATAAACTTATTCATACATGTGATCCATTGAATTAAATTTATGAATAGGCATGTCTTGTGGGGAAGTTTGTTGTCTGGTTAAAAGTGCTATTACGCACACCATACTCCCAGATCGGAGATATTTTTCAAACTTATTGTCTATTCATACCTCTGTGACAACCGTATCAGGGCAATCCAACCTGATAGAGGGCTATGGCAAAACCCACAGTATGTTGTCCAATGGTACTGAACCTACCATTAATGAGGCCTAATAATCACCACGTTCCAGAAGAACGTTATTGAGTGTTAAGGATATTCAAACCAACAGTTACCACGTTGAAACCACTAAGAAAAATGAGTGGAATATCTTTGCATAACCTCTGAGTGTGCGGCCAGAAGTGTACATTGGAGAAATTGAAATATGTTAGCTAGAAGCTAACTAATTCAAGCAACTACTTGCTATGGCATGACCTTTTGGGACACCCAGGTCAAAGTATGATGCACTGTATCCTCAACTCATCGCAGGTGCATCCCCTTCTGAATAAGGGTCCTGTATATAATGACACACTATGCCATACTCGTTAAGAATATTTAATACTAGACCATTGTATGCAAAGACTAGTACATACACCACCATTTTTCTGCACAGAATGCAAGGGAAATTTGTGGACATATCCAACCACCATGTGGACCAGTTAAATATTAATGGTTTTGGTTAATGTATTGACAAAGTGATCACATGTTACACTATTGTCCACAAGAAAACGCTGCTTTTGCTAAACTCTCGCCCAGATCATGAAATTGAGGGCTCACCACTAGGATTATCCCATAAAGTCCATAAGACTTGATAATACCGGAGAGTTTACATCGAAGTCTTTCGATGATTATTGCATATCCTTTGGGATTGATGCTGAACATTTAGTTCCCTATGTTCACACCCAAGATGGTCTCGCAGATAGAATCTTGGTAATGCGCACCAAGCTTCTAATTTCTGCATGGAGCTATGCAATCTTGCATGCAGCTACGTTGGTCCCGTTGAGGCCTACTGCTACCAACCTTACTCCGTGTTACAGTTGGTGACTGGGTAGGAACCTGATGTTTCGCACTTACGCGCATTTGGGTATGCCGTCACAACGTACAAAATTGGGTCCTCAACAAAGGATAGGCCTGTATGTCGATTATCAATCCCATCCATTATATGCTCTTTAGAGCCCTTGACAGGCGATCTCTTTACCGCTAGATTTGCGGATTGTCACTTTGATGAGACAGTCTTCCCGCCGTTAGGGGGAGATAAGAACGTTACCATTCCTGATGAACGACGTGAATTGACGTGGAATGTCCCCACTATGTCTCATTTTGATCCCCGAACCGTACAATGTGATAATGAAATGCGGAGAATTCTAGATCTACAGAGTGTAGCCCAAAATATGCCAGACGCTTTCTTTGATCTAGCTAAAGTGACGAGATCATATATACCTGCTGCAAATGTGCCTGCAAGGATAGACGTCCCTGTAGGATGTGTCGTCCCAGATGGACGAGGTACGACCATGGCGGCTAACCAGTCATATGTCCCTGCCCAGAAGTGAGGTAGACCATTAGGTTTGAATGATTCTTATCCCCAGAAGAGGGTAAACTTGGCATAAACGAATCCTCTTGACATCGCAATCTCAAAACCGATCCATGTCATAAGTTAAATCCGGATTATTGGTCTGTCCTAGAAGAGACGATGTTGGGGGACGCTCCAACATTTGAACCCACTCCCGAGAATAGAGAAATCTCGGTAAATTTAGTGAGATTTGGAATCGGTGATATATTAGTATTTGCGGTGGCCACTGAAATTATAATAAGCGATGACCTCGAACCTTGCTTTATTGATCAGATTCAATGAAGAGATGACTGGCCAAAAAGGAAAAAAGCAATCCAGGTCGAATTAGATTCCTTGATAAAGAGAAAGGTGTTTGGACCTGTTGTTCCTACACCTCCCCATGTTAAACCTATAGAATTTAAATGGGTATTTGTAAGGAAGCGCAATGAGAAAAAACGAGATTGTGATACACAAGGCTCGTCTAGTGGCGCAAGAATTTTCTCAACGCCCTGTGATTGATTACGAGGAGGCGTATTCTCCCGTAATGGACGTCATAACGTTCAGCTACCTTATCAGTTTGGTAGTTTCCGAAAAACTCAATATGCAGCTTATGAATGTGGTCATAACTTATCTCTATGGGGATCACGATACAGAGAAATACATAAAAGTTCTTGAAGGATTTAATATACCCGATGCAAATAGTTCTAGACCACGGAACACGCTCTCCATTAGTTTTGAGGCGTTCACTTTATGGATTGAAACAATCTAGACGGAGGTGGTATAACCGTCTAAGTGAATATTTGATCGGGATAGGATATGTGAATAATAAACTATGCCCATGCGTGTTTATTAAGGAAACAAGTTCCTAGTTTGGAATTGTGGCGGTCTATGTCAATGACATGAATTTGATTGATACTCCTGAAGATATCAAGGAAACCGCAAAGCACACGAAGTTGGAATTTGAGATGAAAGGCCTTGGGAGAACAAATTATTGTCTCGACCTGGAGCCCGAGCATAGTGCAGATGAAATTTTGGTCCATCAACCAAATTACATCCAGAAGATGTTAAGATGCTTTAATGAGGATAAAAGCAAGCACACCCATGGTCGTCTGAAGTCTAGAGAGAATCGTATCGTCCTGCAGATGATAACGAAGAGATATTGGTGCCAGAAGTCCCATATCTAAGTGCAATAGGCGCATTATTGCACTTTGGCTTAATGCCCTAGACATGACATCTTATTCGATGTGAACTTGTTAGCTAGATATAGCTCTGCGCCAACACGCTGCCACTGGAATGGCATAAAAAACATTTTTCGCTACCTTAGATGTATGGCGAATATGGGCTTATTCTATCCCTACGCATCAAGGAATGGATCAAACCCCCTTGTTCCTCAGAATGATGCTTGTCTTGTTGGATATGCTGATATAGACTATCTATCAGACCCGCACAAGGCACGTTCCCAAACTGGTTATGTCTTTACCATTGGGAATACTGCAATTTCTTGGAGGTCTACGAAATAGACACTTAATGCTACCTCTTCGAATCATGCTAAGATACTAGCTCTTCACGAAACAGTATGTGAATGTACGTGACTAAAAGCCGTTACAAAGCATGTTCGAAGCACATGTGGACTGCATTCCACCACTGATGAACCAACCATTATCTACGAGGATAATGCTGCTTACATAGAGCAGATAAAGACAAGTTTCATCAAAGGAGACAACACCAAACATATTGTACAGAAGTTCTCCTTTAATTAGCAACAACAGGAGCATCAGAAGATTGAAGTTTAGTAGATTTGATTTGAAGACAATCGTGCAGACCTCTTTACCAAGTCACTACCAAAGTCTACATTCCAGAAGCATGTCCAAGGTATTGGTCTACGTAAACTATCTGAATTACCTAACATGTAATTTTCAGGGGGAGTCGAAATCAGGGGGAGTATCCTGAAGCATACTCGTTTGACCATCGTGTACTCTTTTTGTCCTTCGTCCAGGGTTATTTTGTCCCACTGGGTTTTGTTACCTGGCAAGGTTTTGACGAGGCACATCTTTAGTATGGTCACCCCCACTTACTGCATCCAGAAGATGCTTTGATTCGACATATATATGCATTTGCTCATCTTTTCCCTTCGACCACGGGTTTCTCCCACTGGGTTTACCATGCAAGGTTTTGGTGTAGCAACTCTAATGCATCCCTCTCGTAGACATACTACCTACTTATGGTGCTGATAAGAATACTCCACCTATCTCTGAAGCTGTGATACTGCTACTCCACACTCAAGCGCGTTGTGCTCTTTTTCTCCTTCGACCAAGGTTGTTTTTTCCCACAGGGTTTTTATTACTTGGCAAGGTTTTTGGCGAGGCAACTTAGAAGCGCATAGCAGGGGCAACACTATTGACATGGAATATCCAAGGGGGAGTGTTGTAAATATTAATGTGGCTATTCATGTAATAGCAATTAGTGTTGCGTGATATACGCCAATTAAGATTGATTGGTGATTAACAGAATATAATTAGCGATTGATTGATTGTAATCAGATGAGTGATTGATGTAATCGTTAAATAGTTACCTTTTGTAAACCTGAGGTACTCCTATATAAACCTCATTGTGAGATGAATAGAATCACTCCATTTCTCACACTTCATTCTTAGTGTCTAAACTCTCCCTCTCTCAAATTCTTTTACTATCGTTTTACAACATATTCAATCATTTTTTGATAAAGATGGATAGTTGCTGGAGTTTGAAATAAGGTATAGTTATTTATATTACATGTACTAGATATGGAAATCATCTATTGAACATTGTGCAATTCTTGGAGCTATTGCTACTTCTTCAATGCAATTTTCACTATATAATTTTGTAGCGTTATTAGAGTTTTTGTCCACTTTGCTTAGTTGAAACTAGATCTCCTAATCGTTGAACACTGGTCAGATGCTTACAGATACTGAAATTAAAACTAGAGCTCTTAATCAAATAATTGAGACTCTATCCATCATTAATTCTCATTTTTCTCTTTTCGTTCTCTACTGCCCCTTATAGGCTTTGGATAAATTGAATAAGGAAGCAAATTCCGAAGCTGGAACAGGACATTGAGTTGCTTAAAGCAGAGGCTAAAAGAAAAGTCGAATTTAGTTTTTATGCTATTGAAGAAACTCCAGAAGATATTGAGTGTGTTGAGTCTGGGAGCTCCTGAAACTTCAAGCTCCTCATAATCCAATGAGGCCATGAGAGCAGCAAAGCTTGCAAAGCTAGACACTGAAGTAAATTTCTGGATGTATTTTGCTAGGAGAGTACTATTAGATGTACTCCTTTTGTGGATAAAAGATTACCTTTGCGTACAATCCATTTTGGTGTATGATGTGGATTATAACAATTTCTTTTATATAGTGATCAGTTACTGTTAATTTGGTCATTTTTGATTTCGCTTCCAGCATATATAATGCATTGAATCATTCTTTTAGTACAACAATAACCACACAAAACTGTCATATGTACACAATATTTACAATAGCCTCAAGATTAAAACTGTAGTCTGAGTGCAAAACAGATCACATATGCTATGAAAAAACTGTTGTGTGAATAACAGTCACACAACGGTTATAAAAAAAAACAACTTCTGAATCACAATCACACAACGGGTTTTTAAGTTGCCCGTTGTCTCAGTAACGTTCACACAATAGTTAATGCTGTCGACGTGCTGTCGACATGGATGCCGAGTTCTTCAGACGACGGTTCCCTAAATCATGTTTCATCAGGCGGCAGCGAGATATACGACAGTCAGCTACGTATCAGACGACAGTTTTTAGCCATCGTCTGATTCAATTTTTGTACTAGTGAAGTGGGGTGACCATGCTAAAGATGTGCCTCGTTAAAACCTTACCAGGTAACAAAAACCAGTGGGACAAATTAACCCTGGAGGAAGGACAAAAAGAGTACACGATGGTCAAGTGAGTATGCTTCAAGATACTCCCCCTGATTTCTACTCCCCCTGAAAATTACATGTTAGGTAATTCAGATAGTTTACGTAGACCAATACCTTGAACATGCTTCTAGAATGTAGACTTTGGTAGTGACTTGGTAAAGAGGTCTGCACGATTGTCTTCAAATCAAATATGCTTAACTTCAATCTTCTGATGCTCCTATTGTTGCTAATTGAAGGAGAACTTCGATACAATATGTTTGGTGTTGTCTCCTTTGATGAAACTCATCTTTATCTGCTCTATGTAAGCAGCATTATCCTCGTAGATAATTGTTGGTTCATCAGTGGTGGAATGCAGTCCACATGTGCTTCGAACATGCTTTGTTACGGCTTTTAGCCATGTACATTCACATACTACTTCGTGAAGAGCTAGTATCTCAGCATGATTCGAAGAGGTAGCAACAAGTGTCTATTTCGTAGACCTCCAAGAAATTGCAGTATTCTCAATGGTAAAGACATAACTAGTCTGGGAACATTCCTTGTGCGGGTCTGATAGATAGTCTATATCAGCATATCCAACAAGGCGAGCATCATTCTAAGGATCAAGGGGGTTTTATCCATTCCTTGATGCATAGGGATAGAATAAGCCCATATCCACCGTACCTCTAAGGTAGCGAAAAATGTCTTTTATGCCATTCCAGTGGCAACGTGTTGGCGTAGAGCTATATCTATCTAACAAGTTCACATCGAATGAGATGTCCTGTCTAGGTCATTAAGCCATGTACAATAATGCGCCTATTGCACTTAGATATGGGACTTCTGGCACCAATATCTCTTCATTATCATCTGCAGGACGATACGGTTCTCTCTAGACTTCAAATGACCATGGGTGTGCTTGCTTTTATCCTCATTAAAGCATCTTAACATCTTCTGGATGAAATTTGGTTGATGGACCAAAATTTCATCTGCACTGTGCTCGGGCTCCAGGTCGAGACAATAATTTGTTCTCCCAAGGCCTTTCATCTCAAATTCCAACTTCAGGTGCTTTGCGGTTTCCTTCATCTCTTCAGGAGTATCGATCAAATTCATGTCATTGACATAGACCGCCACAATTCCAAACTAGGAACTTGTTTCCTTAATAAACACGCATGGACATAGTTTATTATTCACATATCCCATCCCGATTAAATATTCACTTAGACGGTTATACCACCTCCGTCTGGATTGTTTCAATCCATAAAGTGAATGCCTCAAAACTAATGAAGAGCATGTTCCGTGGTCTAGAACTATTTGCTTCGGGTATATTAAGTCCTTCTAGAACTTTTATGTATATCTCTGTATCATGATCCCCATAGAGATAAGCTGTGACCACATTCATAACCTGCATATTCAGTTTTTCGGAAACTACCAAACTGATAAGGTAGCAGAACGTTATGACGTCCATTACGGGAGAATACGCCTCCTTGTAATCAATCACAGGGCGTTGAGAAAATTCTTGCGCCACTAGACGAGCCATGTGTATCACAATCTCGTTTTTCTCATTACGCTTCCTTACAAATACCCATTTAAATTCTACGGGTTTAACATGGGGAGGTGTAGGAACAACAGGTCCAAACACCTGTCTCTTTATCAAGGAATCTAATTCGACCTGGATTGCTTATTTCCTTTTTGGCCAGTCGTCTCTTCGTTGAATTTGATCAACAAAGCAAGGTTCGAGGTCATCGCATATTATAGTTTCGGTGGCCACCACAAATACTAATATATCATCAATGATAATCTCAACCCGATCCCAAATCTCACTAAATTTTACCGAGATTTCTCTATTCGGGAGTGGGTTCAAATGTTGGAGCGTCTCCCAACATAGTCTCTTCTAGGACATATCCATAATCCGGATTTATCTCGTGAGATGAATCGGTTTGAGATTGCGATGTGAAGAGGATTCGTTTGTGCCAAGTTTACCCTCTTCTAGGGATAAGAATCCTTTGAACCTAATGATCTACCTCACTTCAGGGAGGGGACATATGACTGGTTAGCCGCCATGGTCGTACCTCGTCCATCTGGGATGACATATCCTACAGGGACGTCTATCATTGCAGACACATTTGCAGCAGGTATATATGATCTCGTCACTTTAGCTAGATCAGAGAAATCGCCTGGCATATTTTGGGCTACACTCTGTAGATCTAGAATTCTCCGCACTTCATTATCACATTGTGCGGTTCGGGGATCAAGATGACACATAGTGGGGGCATTCCACGTCAATTCACGTCGTTCATCAGGAACGGTAAAGTTCTTATCTCCCCCTAATGGCGGGAAGACTGTCTCATCAAATCTAGCGGTAAAGAGATCGCCTGTCAAGGGCTCAAACGAGCACATAATGGATGGGATTCATAATCGACATGTATGCCCATCCTTTGTTGAGGACCAATTTTGTACTTTCTGACGGCACAATTAGCACGAGGACTGCATACCTAAATGTGCGTAAGTGCGAAACATCAGGTTCGTACCCAGTCACCAACTGTAACACGGAGTAAGGTTGGGTAGTAGTGGGCCTCAACGGGACCAACATAGCTGCATGCAAGATTGCATCGCCCCACACAAAAACTAGGAGCTTGGTGCGCATTACCAAGATTCTATTTGCGAGACCATCTTGGGTGTGAACATAGGGAACTATATGTTCAGCATCAATCCCAAGGGATATGCAATAATCATCGAAAGACTTCGATATAAACTCTCCGGTATTATCAAATCTTACAGACTTTATGGGATAATACGAGTGGTGAACCCTCAATTTCATTATCTGGGTGAGAGTTTAGCAAAAACAGCGTTTTCTTGTGGACAATAGTGTAACATGTGATCACTTTGTCGATACATCAACCAAAACCATTAATATTTAACTGGTCCACATGGTGGTTGGATATGTCCACAAATTTCCCTTGCATTCTGTGCAGAAAAATGGTGGTGTATGTACTAATCTTTGCATATGATGGTCTAGTATGGCATAGCGTGTTATTATATACAAGACCCTTATTCAGAAAGGGGTGCACCTGCGATGAATTGAGGATACATTGCATCATACTTTGACCTGCGTGTCCCAAAAGGTCATGCCATAGCAAGTAGTTGCTTGTATTAGTTAGCTTCTAGCTAACAGATTTCAATTTCTCCAATGTACGCTTTTGGCCACACACTCGGAGGTTATACAAAGATATTCCACGCCTTTTTCTCAGTGGTTTCAGCGTGATAACCGTTGGTTCGAATATCCTTAATACTCAATAACGTTCTTCTGGAACGTGGAGATTATAAGGTCTCATTAATGGTAGGTTCAATACCATTGGACAACATATAGTGGGTTTTGCCATAGCCCTCTATCAGGTTGGATTGCCTTGATACGGTTGTCACAGAGGTATGAATAGACAATAAGTTTGAAAAACATCTCCGATCTGGGAGTATGGTGTGTGTAATAGCACTTTTAACCAGACAACAAACTTCCCCACAGAATATGTTTATTCATTTATTTAATTCAATGGATCACATATATAAATAAGTTTATTGAATTAAATACATTCGAACATAACCACATTTTCATAATCCAAAATGATTGAAAACATAAATCACCAAAAATAATCCGAAGATGTTTCATTCATTAAGATGAAATAGATATGACACAAGGGCCCAATTATACCCATGTCTTCGAGTTCTAATCCTCGGTATGTTCAGTAACTGCCTGAAAATCCATGATCTCTAATGTGGAATCGATAGAAAATTACCCTTCAATAAAGTTGGTATTTCGAGTTCCGCGACCAGCGTAATACTCATCTTCTGCTTCGGCTATCGCACAACAGGTGCGGGACCAGCAGTCAATTCCTCCACATCGATAACAAAGATCATGCTGATTCTGGTGATGACAGGCTGGACCAGTGTTCCTTTCAACTTGGGCTTGATGAGTTATGGCATCATGGTTCCTACCACGTGGAGCCTAATTACGTGGCCTCTTGGACTTTGGCCAAGTGGCAGACGGTCATATGGGTTAATTTCGTTATGCCAATCATGTCTTGCTTCAAGCAAGAAATGGTCATCTGATGGTGAAAGTGCTCTTCCAGAGCGACCCAAGGAGTCTGTATATCCTCTTCATCGGATACTCAACTTGGAGTGGTTTCTCCATATGTTTCTTTATGAAAATTATGGCACTCATATTAAAAACCTCAATGACGACATTGTTAGCATTGATTGTTGATCTCAACTTCTTTGCAGTCAGATGAATTTTCACACCTTGAGTTCACTTTAGATAGTTTCTTCTGGAGACCTCCAAAGCAACAAAGTCAAACATGTTGAGATTTGACATTTCTTACAGGAAAGGAACAAATAATATTAGTGCTTTGGGTAATATCATCCATAAGCAAGTAATGAGAACTTCAGGTTCTATAACATGGTATAAAAAATTGGATTAGACATGTAAAATCTACTGGTTTTATCATGTGTGGTGAATTTATGAAGGAAACTTCAAGTTTCTTAAATGGCATTATCGAAACTACAAGTTCGATTTATGTATGAACTACTGGTTCATCAGATACCTGCATTTTCTACGCATATATTCTAATGCGAAAATTTGGCAAGTAACAAAATGATACTGAATAGAGAAAATTGTAATAATATCTCACAAATTGGCTAAATGAAAATCACAAATCAATTGAGATATTAATTGCGTGCTAGTAATATAACAGATTAATTATCACACAATTATGTGAATAAATGCTTCTGGCAATTAATTACACATTAAATATGGTGAATCTATTTACAATATCAAATCATTTTTCCTTTTATTTGATTCTGATGGACCAAAGGAGTGGGCTTGATAGTGAAGCCTATCGGACTTAGTCTAGGGGCTCGTGACCTAGGCTTTCATGAGCTAGTCAAAGAGTATGTGAGGCCTGCTGGGCTGCTAGGTCCTGCAGAGGGAAAGTGGGCCTGCTGGGCTCAGGCTAGTCTGCCAAGGAATGAAAAGTTATTACTCAACCCTTTCGGTAACTCCAATTGAATACGACCAGGTAAGGAAAGATGAGGTTTAGGTGGAGCGAGGCTCGCTTAAGTACACGGCCTCATCTGAACCTTTCCTAGACATCGCATCCAACTGGATGAGCCTAGTTTGAGAAGATTCATAACTTTTGTCATGGTAACATGTAGTGAGCTTCTATTCTGGCCTTGCAACTTAGGCCTGAGCTTCTGGCTTGAATTTTTTTTTATGACTTTGGGCTTGATTTGAGCTTCTGACTCAGCCTCTATTAATATTCACAATTATAACATAACCAAATTCAATATATGTTATTAAATCATAACATAAATAAATTAATGCAGCGGTTAAATACCTAAGGAAATGGGTTCAAATCCCATTAATGCTTCTGGCATTACGTACAGGTAATAAATTTGGCAAATGCTTCTGGCACAATGTTTATGTAATAATCGCGTAATAATTTAGCCCATAATGCTTCTAGCATAAAGAATTATAATGGCAGATTCAAATTTGCATAACCAACAATTAAGCCCATAATTCACGCAATACACAATATTCAGATGTAGTAATAAAAGATACATTGTGAAATTATTATGGCAATTGTTTTGGATAAATGTCAATCAAAACCAAAACATGAATTGAATCAATTGATCAATCACCAATTAGATGGAGTTGAATCTGCTTCCAGCAGTATTAATATTAAATTGTGGTGATAATTACCAATTGGCCATAATGGCACAGTGGACAACATGCTAGGGTGATACACACTGTGGCTGGGTTCGAATTTCCTTTTCCAATCAAACAATCCAAAACATGAACAGGTATATATATTCTAAATAAAACAATTAGAATTTAGGGTTCATGCATCATGGAGGATTTTTCATGTTCAATCACTAGGCTCAATAAACATAAATATAAAATTAGATTTTGGAAAACATTACTTGATGAAGGACGGATAAATCTTCAGCTTATGTGTGCAGAACTGAGAAGGTTGTCTTCTCAGCCAATTCAAGATCTATTCGCCTCTTTTGGTAGGAAATCCCGAATCTCAAAGCTATTCGATCCAAATCTTAGAGCTAGTCATGAACACGGAGCAGATTCTCTTCTAAACAGCTCCCACTTCGAATGGTGTACAGGTCTCAAAACTACTCCAATAGGGATGAAATTTGGAGGTCAGATAGAAGAGGTAGAGACGAACAACTTTGATGAAGGAAAGATTTTGATCTGAGGTTCCGATCAAGAGGTTTCTGGGTGTGCAAACAGGCTGCAGCAGGGGTTTTTTTTTTTCTGGCTAGGGCTTGGGTTAGAGCTTCGTGCTGATAACGTGTTGTAAAACAGAAAAAATTTTGAGAGAAAGAGAGAGAGAGTTTGGACACATAGAATCAGATTGTGTGTCTTATTCATCTCACTATGAGGAGCCTTATATAGGACAACATGATGTACACAAAAGGGTAATGCTTAATTACAATCCAATCACTCCTACAATTACAACCTATCAATCACCAATCTATAGGGATAGGCACCTATTACTCATCAACTATTTACATGATTATCCACAAATATTTACAACAATTTTTCATATTTTGATATTTTATATTTGTACCCCACTTAGCTTTAAATTCTGGCTCTGCCTCTGCCACAGATGGTGTACCTGACAATGGCTGAAAACCCAGAAACCAATTCTTCCAAAATATAATCAAATTCGAAAAATAGTGATTAATGCTCTCTGGGCAACCCAAAGATTGAAGCTTTGCATCGATGTGTCATTCGATAGTGATTAATATGCTCTTGAGGGATGAAATTTTCTGGAGGACTTTGGAGGAGTACAGAGATTGCGAGATTCAAATTGGGTATGAAGCATTTTCTGTGCTGATAAATGAGTATGATAAGCTGGGCATTGCCATGTAAGGTGTTTGGGGTTGCTGAGTGAACTTTGAAAACAGAGAAAAGTTTTCCTCTTCGGTTTCAAGATGTTGTTCTTAAATAAATAGAACTTGACCCAATTTGAAACATTTGGTTATAATGGCATTACTAAGCATTGGAATCTCAATTGACAATGCCAAAAATTTGAACTTTACAAGCTATGTTCTGTGTGCTGTAACTTTCAGCAATCTAGTGTGGAATGAATGTTACTAGTTCTTGGGATTTTTCATTTTAAGAAGAGTTTATAGATGGATTTGTGATTGTATTGTTTGATTGTTACATTTCCACAGGTCTAGTAGGTAATATGGAGCCATTTTCTCTACACTTAGAATTGAAGGTTGGAGCTTTGATGAGTTTCTCTAATAAAACAAGGTGGTGCTGAAATCAAAGATCTAGGGATTTGGGAGAGCAGAAAGCTAGAGAAAGAAGACGATGGTTTTCTTATTAAGAATTGTACTAGAGTGATTATTACAGAGCTTTCATTACATTGCTTTATATAGAGCTAATAGTAACCACTTTGGTTAAAGCATAAACCAGACTTTAACAACTTTCTGTTTGCTATAGTCCCAATTTCTAGAGCAATTAAGTTTTCTAATAAATTTCCTGATGAAATTAAGGATAAAACTCAATTACAAAGATTTTTAGGATGTCTCAATTATATCTCTGACTTCTATGAAAAACTAACAGTTGTGTGCAAACCCCTTTATCAAAGACTAAAGAAAACCCCTCCAGCATGGACGGATGCTCATACTCAAATAGTTAGAGAAGTCAAAGCTTATGTCAAAACCCTATCATGTCTAGGGCTACCAGACCCAAAATCCTTTAAGATTGTCGAGACAGATGCGTCCGACATTGGATATGGTGGAATCTTAAAACAAAAATTAACAGACGACCAACCTGAACAATTGGTTAGATTTACCTCGGGTTTATGGAACCAAGCTCAGCAAAATTATAGCATTATCAAAAATGAAATTAATTGCAAAGCAGCAAAATCAGTTTTAGAAAAAGATGTTCAAAACCTTGCCTCCAAATAGATTTTTGCAAGATGGCAAGCAATACTTTCAGTATTTGATTTTGACATTTCATTCATCAAAGGAGAGAGCAATTCCCTTCCAGATTTTCTTACAAGAGAATTTTTACAGGGAAGATGAGTGAAAAAAACCCAACCAACCTCAAAAGAATCCTATGCAATGACTCCCGCAAAGCCACAACAAAGTAGACTGGTTTCCAGTCCAAATACTATGAATGTTCTAGGACAATTAGTTCCTATCAGGAACTCTTTCACTCCCTTAGTGGAGCAATCTCAAACTTTTGCTCAAAAATTTACTCAGTCAAAATCTCCTGCTTTACCATCTTCAAGTCAAACAAAATCTTCAAACTTGCAAAAACTTTTTAAAAGCCCATATTTTATCAAACCTGAAACCAAAACCATTCTTGTTATTGATCCCGAAATTCATGATACTGAGCCCTATCAAATTCTCAGGAAAACAACCCACCCCCATTATTTTGTTACCAATGATCCAAACAAAGGCGAAAGATTTTATGAATTTATCTTGGTTGATACAAACTCAATTACAATAACCCACAACCAAGACAAGGAAAGTGGCCAAATTTCTCATTCCAAAATTCAAATTCGCCAAATTTTAACATTCGATGATTGGAATCAACACCAATGACTCCCAAACGGTTTTCTCAAGATTTTATTCGTCAACACTATACTTACTGGGATTATGTGGATGCCTGGTCAAATGTGTTTTATCTTCAAAATAAAAGCAAGCAACATTCCTGGTTTGTTTTCTTTTGCAAAAACTTTCGTCCAAAATCCCCTTCATGGTTCAAATCATTGTGGCAGTTTTTCGGTGCAACCGAAATCATCTTGCCCCCACAAATGATAAATTTATTCAAATTTTTTCAAGAGAATGGTGAACTCTCTATCATCAAACCCTTTGATGCAATTTTCACTTTTTATGCCTTTCAAAATATTGCATGGATCCTCTCGTGGGATATAATTGTATTTCCACCAAATCAAGACCAATCAATGACACTGGTCAGAAGATTCAAACAAAAGTGGTGGGATGGCTTCACAGTTGACAAGTTCTCTGAAGAGTCCCTCCTCCAATGGTTCAAAATCCATCCTCAATATTGGAAGCAAGGATCAATAGTCCAAAGTCAAGAGCAAAGCCAATTCTTGTTACAAAAGTCCAAGATTCAAAGTCAGCTAGCAGGCATCTCTTCTCCTCACGAGTATGCCCTAAAGCTCAAAGAAGTGTTATCTCAAATATCACAAAGTGACAATGGAGATGACCACAATGACATCACGAATGAGGTCCAATCTCATTTTGCAAATCATGATCCAGACGCTTTTATGCTCGGCGAGTTTTAATCGCACAACTGTCTCTCAAAATAGTAAGAATCTCTCAAAAGATCTCAAATCAGACAAAACCCAAATCAGATCTACAAACGGACAAGACCCAATTTTTACAGGTGTCCTAATCTTGATAATTGGGACATATGTGAATAGTGCCACCTCCCTCAAAATTCACCCTTTGATGACACGTTCCTTGCTGGGAACACTCAGAATCAAAGATTTCAAACAAGACTTTCTTTTCAAAAGCAAGTGATGGTGACATGACCAAAGAACATGACCAAGATTTTCAATGATGGTGACTTTACTCTCCAGTATGAATAAATTCATGCATGGCAAGAAACACGTCAAAAGTTGATGCACCAAAGTCTTCAAAGCCTGTCAAGTTCGGCAGAATCACGACAAAAGTCTTCAAAGCCTGACTAGTTCGGCAAGATGTTATCTTGACGAATCTCTTCAAATCCAAAAAAGATCAATTTACTTTCCAGGTGTAATATTGTAACAGTATTGTAAACGGCTATAAAAGGCCATCAAATGTACCAATGTAGCCAGAGTCTTTTAGAGACCTAAAAAGAGAGTTTTTCTCAGAGTTCAAAGAACTGAAAAGAGTTTAGAAAAGTTTTAAAAGAGAGTTAGTCTGAGAGTGGCATAGTAGCCTGCATACTTGCTCTCATCAAGATCTTGTATTCAAATACTTTCATCAATCAAAGTTGTTCTTCAAGTTTCAACTATTTCAAGGTATCTTTATTTTATTCTGACATTATTTTATACAATCATGTCTTTATATTTGCAATTAAAATTAGATATTGCTGAATATCAATTTCAACTTCGAAAAGTGCGTTTACAACAAAGATTTGTTGAAAGAAGATATCATGTTGTTCTTCTTCATGCAGATCTAGAATCTTTTGATTATGATTGTTATAACTTATATAGTATTCTATTTGAAAATTTTCAAATTATTATTTCAATGATTAAGAAAAGACTAGATAGATGCAAAAAGGTTCTTGAATTATTAGCAGTCTAAGAATTCCAAATCCTATCAAGTTATTTTCAAATACTGTGAAGCCATTCCAAATCTAGTTAAACCCTTCAATTCTAGTTTAGCTTAGCTTAAGCCCCAAATCCAACTTAGCACCTGTACCCTGGGATACATCTCTGGTATCAGAGCCAAAAGGCCGAGAGGGAAGTTAGTGAGAGAGAGACCCAAACCTTAAGAGGTTGTCCTTTGAGGAAGTAGCAACTTGTGTTCCCGGTAGTAAGTCATAGAGAGGCGTAGTGAAACTGTTGGTAAGCTTGGGTGCCCCATCAGAGACCTCAACTTAAGAATTAAGTCCATCTCCCTCTAAAATCTCTTAAATCCCGATGGCTTCTGAATCAAGTAGTATTTCAGATACTATGCTAAACTGTGAGGAGTGGTCTTCTCATAGCTTAACTTAAATTGTAGGAAACTGGAAATTACCCAAGAAAAGCTACAATGAAATATACAAAATAGGAATCTTTGACTTCAAAACTTTATATTCAATTAAGACACAAGAACAAACCATTGAAGTAGGTTCTGAACATCAAATTATTCAAATGTTTACTCAAAAAGCTTTAGTAGAACACAAATGGAAAGAGTACAAGTATTTGCATATATATAGGTACAGTACAAGTAGGAATTCAACATTTGATCAAAAATGGTCTCAAAGCCTCTGTTTTTGTTGCTCTACGTGATTGTAGACACAGAAACTTTGAAGACTCAATTTTAGGACTAGTAGAATCAAGTCCATGCAATGGACCCATTCACTTTGAATGTTTTCCAAACTTTCATGTGTCACTTAATGATCCAGGACTTTTAAAAGCTTTAACCTTAAATGTCAAAACACATGGTTATGACATGTCTCCAGGTGAACAACCCTTGGTTGTCATTTACCGAATTCACTACAGATTAATGAATACTCTGTTAAGTGCAAAGGCAAAGTCTACAGATCCCAAAGGTCAAACTCTTTTATTAGAAACAGATATGAGTAAGTCAAATATTGTCATACCCAAAATGATAAAGTGGACTGACATTGAGCTACCCTCTGAGTGGAAGCTTGATGAGGCAGTTCCTCCAAAACCCATAGAAAGCCATCAAATAGATTATATTTCCCAAAATTATGATGGAAGTGTAAACATACGTTTTGCATCAAGTAGTATAGGAAACAATCTGCTATGCAGACAAATTTCAAGTTCAAGGAGATCTACCCAATCAATCCCAATCTCACATGAAAATGAAAGAAATCTCAGAAACCTTAATCTAAGAAACTTAGATGAATCCTCTACAATACCAAGACCTTTCTATACCGTAGAAGAACAAGAAACTAGACAAGCTTCGCCAACCCAATCCTCAATGGCTGCAGAAGAAATTAGAGATCCTCAAATTTTTACAATATTAAAACCCTTTGAAATAGACAAAGAATACCTAAGGAAAAACTTTTATTCTGACAAGAATAGTTTCAAACGTAAAGCCTTCTTTATAATGTTTGACAAATAAGAAAGAGACCAAATTCAAGAAGAATACTTTACCTTTTTAAACAAGCACAAATTAGATATTTACTTCTTTGATTGGTACTTTGACTTGTCCAAAACTGAACATGATTCTGACAAGAAAATTAATGTAACAAATAAAGTCACAAAAACTTGGACTCTAGCTGATAAGAAAACTTTAGAAGCCAAGAGACCACCCATGGAAGAAATTAAAATTCCAGTAAGAAAAGAAACAATTATTGCTTCCCCTTACAAAATGCAAAATGCACTAGACAGACAAAAAGAAGCAACAAAAGAAGATATACAAAAACTCATGGAACAAAACAATTCTACAAACCAGTATTTAGATACGGTAGCAACCCAATTAGACCGTATAGAAACATTGGTTAGGTCTGAATCTAGACCAGGCTCAAAAGGAAAAAAGAAAGACATCAATGAGCCTATACTCAAACCCTTTCAACCAGATGAAAACCTTTCTTTAAAAAATGATAGTCAACTGCTTGAAGAAATTGAACAACATTTAAAAAGATTAAACTTAAGTGAACCCACTAGTTCAAATCCTTCAAACTCTTTAAGAATCAATACCCTTTCTGACCTTAGAGAAGATTCCGATAGTGACTCTGACGTCAACCAAATTGAAGAAAACTTCAAAATAGAAAAACTAAAAATTCCCCCTTCTAGAAATTATTATCCAAGACCAACTCCAATAGATTTACAATTTGAAGAAGAAAAACTTGAAAAACATGTTGGATATTCTGCTGATACTTTGTATGAGTGGAATATAGACGGCATGAGTGAATAAAGAATCATACAACATATCAATGAAATGCTAATGGTTAGCAATGTTTACAAAAATACAAAAACAGATAGAGAAATCGGTAATGTCCTCGTAGTAGGATTTACTGGCCAATTGAAAGGATGGTGGGATAATTATCTCACATCTGATCAACGCAATCAAATTTTAAGCAGTGTCAAAATAGAACAAACAACTAGTGCAATGATTGTTGACCAGCAAAATGTGCCGGTAACTGATGTAGTAGCAACACTTTGTTACTCCATCATGACTCACTTTATAGGTGATCACAAAGCAATCAAAGATAGAATGGCCGAAACACTTACAAATCTAAGATGTAAAAAGCTTCAAGATTTTCGTTGGTACAAAGATGTTTTCCTCTCAAAAGTCATGCTTAGAACTGACTCAAACCAACCTGTATGGAAAGAAAAATTCATATCAGGGTCACCAAATCTTTTTGCTGAAAAAATTAGACAAAAATTAAAACAAACTTATGGTAATGAAATTCCTTATGGAGATTTAACCTATGGGCAGTTAATTAGTACGATTAACACCACAGGTTTAGAACTCTGTAATGATATTAGGTTAAAAGCCCAAATGAAAAAGAATCAAATCACAACAAAGAAAGAACTAGGATCTTTTTGTGAACAGTTTGGATACCAATCTCTCAAATCTCCTTCTAGGAAAAAGCCAAAGCATCATAAAAAATATTCAAAATATTATAAAAAACGTAAATCAAACCCAAAAAGAAAAGTCACATCTAAACCCTATACAAGCTCAAAACCTCATAAAAAATACAAAAGAAAATTTGTCAAGTTTTTTATAATATTTTGATCAAGACTAGGCAAATACATGGTGGGTCGCAAGCAGACTTTGTTTGCCTGAACTTTAACAGCTCATCGGCAGGGTCTGGGTTTCACATATTTGTGAAATGGCCAACCTTGACCTACTATTTAATACTTAAACTACAAAAGCCCAGAGTTGGGCAATACTTAGGCTATCATTTCTTAGAGCCAGGCTAGCCTATCTCTGTCCATTTTATAGGCCTAACTAGACAGCTAGCTAGATTCGACCATATAAAATATATGGGTGCGGCTATTGCCACCCTACCATTTTTTTAGTTCACCCTAGAAACATTTAAATTGTTAAAAGACTATATTACCCAAGTGCAAAATGACTAATAAGTTGATTTTCAAAAATCCAAATATACAAGAAAAAATAAATATATAAGTAATTAATTAAATACAAGGACTACTTAATTTCTCATTGGATAACATTAATCTTTATCTTCTCCACCCAAATTTGCTTATTACTATTTCTTTTGTCTTTTTGTTGCATCCTCATCGTTAATTTGTTGTACAATTCACAAAACCATTAGCGCTAACTGCATCAAAATCTTTGCAATATATATCATTTGTGAACACCGAAAGTAAATATTTAAAACATTAAGAAAACAAAATCAATCTCTTCTTCATTGCTCATAGTTATAAATTTAATAATCTTTTTACATGGATTAAAATAAAGAACATTGAAATTGAAAGAAAAAATTTAAAAGATGGGAGTAAATCAGATTATGATTTTATTAGGAAACTTTAATAAATTTTAGTTTTTTTTTTTTTTTGGGTAAGATGGGGAGGCCTCATCAACGGGCCGAGCCTGGCCTTACTCCATTTTTAAATAGTAACGGGCTGGGCTTTATTGTAAATTGAAGGATCCAAGCCCATCCATTTAATGCGGGCCTCGCGGGCTTTTTCGGGGCGGGCCTTGCGGGCTTTATTTACAAATAAATCTTTAAAGATAATATTTTTTATAAACTTATATTTATATATCATACACTCCAAAGAGAAACCTCTATCAACTTAAATAAAATGGGAAAACCAACTGTTGGATGAGATTATTATAATAAATTATGAGTGTGGTAAAAAATTTAGCCAATTTCACCATATTTTCGAATCCGATCGAATTGGTCAACCGTCGTCATTTGTATGTTTTCTTAGTTGACCGATGACATGACGAACGAGAAACGTGCTTATTTTTTCACATCATATCTGTAAATATTCCATCGATGAATGTGCGTGGTCATAAGATAAAAATTTCAATTTTAATTGCAAAGATGTTGGCCTATATCAATTTGCTTCCTAAAGTCGTATGACTTATATATTGCATTTAAATTGTTGAGGTTCATTCTAAAGCAACCATGAAGTGGAAAATGAATTTAGAGAAATCAACTGCTCGATTGAGAGATTGTAATGTTTTATGGTGATTGTAAAAAATTCAGCTAATTTGATTCTCGTTTCGAATTCGATAAATTAGGTCAAATTAGTTACTCTTATAAATCTATATCTATATATCATACACTCCAAGGAGCAACCCCTATCAATTCAAAGAAAATGGAAAAATGGACCGTTGGATGAGATTATTACAATAAATTATGAGTGTGGTAAAAAATTTAGCCAATTTCACCATATTTTCGAATCCGATCGAATTGGTCAACCGTTGTCACTTGTATGTTTTCTTGGTTGACTGATGGCATGACGACCGCGAAACGTACTTATTTTTTCACATCACGTCTGTAAATATTTCATCGATGGATGTGCGTGGACATAAGATAAAAATTTCAATTTTAAATACAAAGATGTTGACCTATATTAATTTTCCTCCTAAAGTTGTATGACTTGTATATTGCATTTAAATTGTTGAGGTTCATTCTAAAGCAACCATAAAGTGAAAAATGAATTTAGAGAAATCAACTGCTCGATTGAGATATTGTAATGTTTTATGGTGATTGTAAAAAATTCAGTTAATTTGATTCTCGTTTCGAATTCGATCAACTAGGTCAAATTTAGTTACTCTTATAAACCTATATCTATATATCATACACTCCAAGGAGCAACCCCTATCAATTCAAAGAAAATGAAAAAATGAACCGTTGGATGACATTATTACAATAAATTATGAGTGTGGTAAAAAATTTAGCCAATGTCACTATATTTTCTAATCCAATCGAATTGGTCAACCGTCATCATTTGTATGTCTTCTTAGTTGACCGATGGCATGACGACTGTGAAACGTGCTTATTTTTTTCACATCACGTTTGTAAATATTCCATCAATGGATGTGCGTGGACATAAAATTAAAAAAATTAATTACAAACACATTGGCGTATACCAATTTTCCTTCTAAAGTTGTATGACTTATACATTGCATTTAAATTGTTGAGATTCATTATAAAGAAACCATGAAGTGGAAAATGAATTCGGAGAAACCAACCGCTCGATGGAGAGATTGTAATGTTTTATGCTTGTTGTAGAAAATCCAGCCAATTTGGTTGTCGTTTCGAATTCGATCAACTAGGTCAAACTTAGTTACTCTTATAAACCTATATTTATATATCATACACTCTAAAGAGCAACCTCTATAAATTCAAATAAAATGAAAAAAACCGACCGTTGGGTGTGATTATTACAATAAATTATGAGTGTGGTAAAAAATTAGCCAATTTCACTATATTTTCGAATCCGATCGAATTGGTCAACCGTTGTCACTTGTTTTTTAGAATATATATGCACATATATATTCTCTATAAAAGTATGAGAACTTCCACACACACATATGCACGCACATATATATATATATATATAAACACACACACACACATATCTATATCTATATCTATATAAACACACACACATATATATCTATATATATATATATATATAACTTTGCTCATGTGCGGATATTCGCACCTAAGAAAAAAGGTACGGATTTCCAGTTTTGACCCAGTTTTCGATCATATTTTCACATTTTAACCGTTCAGTTTTTAGATCCTAATGTATAGATCACCTCTGCAAATTTTCATCCAAATTGGTGATCGTTAAGGTATCCAAAACTGTAATTTACACGAATGAACCGAATCTGTCGAACCGGAACCGTTCGTGTACATTGTTGTAAATTAAAGTTTTGAATGCCTTAACGATCACCAATTTGGTTGAAATTTTACAGAGTTGATCTATACATTAAAACCTAAAAACTGAACGGTTAAGATGTGAAAATATGATTGAAAACTGGGTCAAAACTGCAAATCCGTAAGGATCGAAAAACTGCGGACGTCCGCAGTGGAGAACCGCTGTATATATATACTTATAAACACACACACACACACACACACACACACACACACACACACACACACACACACACACATATATATATAATAGTTTACGGGCTTTTGGAGGGCGGGCCGGGTTTTTGCAGGCTTTTTGGCGGGCCTCCATAGGCCCACCGAGGCGGGCTTTTGTGGGCTTTTTGACTGGCCGGGCCAGGATTTTGGCCCTGCTGGCCGGCGGGCCTCTATCGTCCCACTTGATCCGCGGGCTTTTTGATGAGGTCTAGATGGGGGCCTAAAAAGACCCAAAAACAAGAACACTAACTTAAGGCATTACAAACTTTCCTAGATCTAGGAACTTCACTCAAATCATCAAGGAAAGCATTGATAACTTGAGGAGGAGGTTGCTCCATGTAGATGCAACCTCCTCCTCAAGTTATCAATGCCTTCCTTGATGATTTGAGTGAAGTTCCTAGATCTAGGAAAGTTTGTAATGCCTTAAGTTAGTGTTCTTGTTTTTGGGTTTTATGGGTGTAGATTAAATGAGAGATTTTTGTTAAAAACATTAATTTTTAAATTGGATATGTCATATAAGGATATTCTTGGAAAGAGAAATGGGTTAGATAAGTAAATTTAAAAATTGAAATTAAAATGTAGGGTGTAATGAACAAGTAGGGTGAACAAAGAAAATGATAGGGTGGCAATAATCACACCCAAAAGACATTCTTTCTATATTTCCATCCATTGTTTTCCCTTCTTGATGACTTATTTATTGTGGTTCTACTTAAGTCCCAAAATTCAACTCCCCGAGTAAGAATCATTGCTCATGCTTCTAGACTTGTGAGTGGACCATGAATAATTTTCTATTAGTGCTCTTATCATGCTAAGAATTTTTATTTTTATTTTTTCATGAAAGAGAGGAGCAACCTCCTAACACTCAAATAAATTAGTCATAGAAAAGAGAATAACAAGAGAGAAGACTGAACCGAAACCTCTCGAAATAGAGAAAAATTAATGCAACAAAAACTAACAAAAATGAAACTAAGGAAGAGTCAAAAGATAATACAAGAAAATAGAAGGAGGCAACATATCCCATCAAACCATTTGAGTTAATGATGTACCATAATAAGATGTAATTAGAAACAGATCAAGTATTCTTCTACATATCGGTCACTTCAACAAAGTAGTCCATACTCACCAAAATCAAACAATCAACAATCAAGAAAATGCATTTATTCTTTTCTGAATACATGAATCGATAAGAAGAGGTTCCCGGTATCCCCTACCACGATTCTAGGTACTAAACCGGACACTACGTAGTAGCAATTACGTTAACCGAACATGTTGATCCACTTGCTGAGTGCCTTATGAGAAGTTCAAAACTATTAAAACAAGAACCAATCCTGACACTAAGCTAGACTATATATCTTCATTAATTTTAGAAGCTAGTTCATCGCCATGACTAAGGGTCCGTTTGGGGGGCTTTTGGGCTCTACCGCTTATAAGCAACTGGCGAGGAAGTGTTTGGTGACTTTGCCGCCAACCCGCTTCTAACAGAAGCCATGGCTTTTTCAACGGAAAAGCAGAAGTAAGAAGAGACCTCTTTTTAGAAGCAGAAGCTGCAGCGCCCACGATAGCCCGCTCCACTGTAGATTAATGACACTTTCATAATTCCAGCGATTGCCCTCCCTTCCTTGAAGAACTTAATCCCATTTTTTAGCTTCTACATATGGCCTTCTCCTCTATGCGAAATCTGGCTCGTTCAGGTCTCTGTCTTTCATTAATGAGGTTTGTAATCCACCAATTTTGCTTCTCTGATCTCTAAGGTTTTCAATTTCGGTATTTGGTATTTCGACAAATATGTGTTTCAGAATGAGATAATTGGGTGTGTATTTGATTGAATTATCACATTAACTGTGTTGAGTTACCTTTTCAGGACCTAATTCGAAAAAACCCAGTTCGTCATGACCATTTGGAAAGAAAAAGATGGGTTTGGCCTTCTAATTTATACATTTCTGAGTCTTGAAGTTTATTCTATGTGAGCCATAATAATAGTTTGTTTTAGCATCTGTTTTCCTAATCGTTTGTTTTGGATGAGATGTGCTGATATTTGGTTTAGTTTCACAACTTGAACTAACCATAACAAGAGCACTTGAAGAGTTGAAGTACATTATATTACCAATCATAAGCCTAAACTCTTGAGCCCTTTGGATGAGATATGTACGTAAGATTGTTAGCATTGAAGCCACCTGTCACGCCCCGAATTTTGAATACAGTAATTCAAATCCGAAACGCGAAAACACACAAGGAAACACATAGAAAAATTTTCGTTTAAAATAAGCAACTAAACAGCTGAGCTTACAAATTAAACTGAATGTAAAATCAACATGTAAATACACTCACAAATTCACTACACAGCGGAAGACTGCAAGTATAAGCGCCCTTCTACACCCACGTGACGGAAAGTCCACCTCAGCTTCGATAACGATCACTCGAAATTCTAACCTGCACAAAAACCCCTACACCATAGAAATAGTGCACCGGGAATGAACAAAACAAACCCGGTAAGCTTTTCAGCCCGTATGAGTAAACCCAATTAAAGTGACTCACGTCACTCATGCTTATAATTCCTCAATTCGTGAGACAATTAAAGCATTACATTTAATTCCACAAAACATGCTTTCACTATCTCAGTCTATATTATCTCAACAAAAGCATCAAGTTCAAATAAATCTTTATCATGCTCAATAATTTCAACCCAACTAAAACTCACGTGCTCTGTCTCTCAATTCATTTTATCTCACTTCCCACAATCTCCAACTATACAAATAACTCCCAATATTTTAAACATTTTACGTCCCCACAATCTATCTGATCACCATTCCTTTGCCTCAACGGCACAACCACGAAATCATACTCACTTCCCCTCAACATAAAGCAATTGTCAAAACGATGACCTCACAACTCATTTCCTAATCACTACAGATCACAACCCACAACTGTACTCACAATAAGAATTAAGCAAAATCAGTAATCCCTGCATAAAAACTTAGTTCAGGAGATCACATGAAAACAAACAAAATAAATCATATAAATCCCTGCATAGAAACTTAGTTCAGGAATTTACATTAAAACAAACAATATAAAAAGCGGTAATCCCTGTATAGAAACTTAGTTCAGGAGATTACATAAAAACAAACAAAATAAATCATATAAATCCCTGCATAGAAACTTAGTTTAGGAATTTACATTAAAACAAACAATACAAAAAGCGGTAATCCCTGCATAGAAACTTAGTTCAGGAGATTACATAAAAACAAACAAAATAAATCATATAAATCCCTGCATAGAAACTTAGTTCAGGAGATTACATAAAAACAAACAATTCATTCGAAATCAAGTCCCACATGAATGATAAAAGAAAGAACACCGACACTCTCTTTTAAAACAAATATACCCAAGGGCACATAATAACTCAAAGTTATTCCCCAAGAAGTATATTGTACTCAAGGGCACACAATAACTCAAGTTATTCCCCAAGAAGTAGATTGTACTCAAGGGCACACAATAACTCAGGTTATTCCCCAAGAAGTAGATTGTACTCAAGGGCACACAATAACTCAAAATTATTCCCCAAGAAGTACATTGGTAGACAGACTAGAGCTCTAACTGAATCGTAATGTGTCACCTTGGCCAAGGTTCACCTTTACGATAATACTTGCCTCAATCCTCGACACGACAAACACACTCAACTCTAACTTTTAACTCGTCTCAACAACACAACTACTCATTCCACACAATAAGCAACAGTTCAAAACGATATTCTGAATAAATCACAATTCACTCATATCACAACGTCACGCCATCCAATATATAGATTCCACATAAATATATATAAACGTAGTCATTCACGCAGGAATGACTACTAATACCAACTATAGTTTTATAAGTTATTCCTCTCGAAAATCATTTTATATCAAAACATTGTTTTAACATACCCATGAACCGTTGTCGATCAAGTTCATATATTTAAAAACAAATAATTTATTTTGATAAATATGATTTTGCATGCTAACAATTAAATATACTAAATTAAACATAACTAATTTATCAACCGAACACCGTGAGATTTACTCACCTCTAACTCCAGCTGCGTCTTCACACAAATACCAAGACAAGCACAAAATCGTCCAAAATCCGCTCACGCAATTCCATCAATCACCTCGCAAGTTCAGAAATTCGAAGAACCCTAGATTCCCAATCTTCAAAATTCGAGCTCCACAGATCAAATCGCAACAAGCCTTCTTGGATGTAGCTTCTACTTCCTCTGGGCTAGAAAAGCCCTTAAAGAACTCGAGCTATAGTGGCCGGAGCTGGGAGAACCAAGGCCGGCGATTTGAGGCGATTTGCAACTCCACTGTGCAACTTCTCGGCCTTGTAGCGTCGTCTACGGTGCTTCCCACGACGAATCACCACCACAGACATGTAGAGGGGACTGAGGAGAGTAGGATTCCTTTTGGAATCGAAGTAGAAGGTGGCCGGACGTTGGAGAAATCGGCAGGCGAAGGAGAGGCAGCAACTCGGGTTTGGGGAGAGGAGAGAGAGAGGTCGGTTTCCAGAAATGGAAACCCGGCTATTTTTGGCAACCTTCCAAAAATAGCTAGGGTTTTATCCTTTTATACCCAAAATGGAAACTTTTCCAAACGCGATAACTTCTTCGTACGAACTCTGATTCTTGCGTTCCACATATGCACGAACTCGTATCGACGGGCTCTACGACTTTCGTGAAGGAAGTTTTCCAAAATTCCGTACGTATAAAAAGTCGACTTCGTAACCCCCTAAAATGTGCATTTCGAATAATTAATCGCCCGAAAATAACTTCACTCCACCCTCGAACCATGAAATCGTACTAACCAACACATTATTAATTCAAGGAAATTCCAAGACATTAATAACGAATTTCCGAGGTCTTACACCACCCTCAAGTGCAAGAGGTACAAGTTATAGAATAGGGGATTAAGTAAGGATGTCAAACCCACGAGGATTGGTAAATCCTTTCCTAGCTAGGGAAAACCTAAGGAAAAACTAGAAGAATATGCAAATGTACATTCACAAACAAAGGCTCACAAATGAACCAAAGTTCATGGTGAGTATGTGCAAGATGGTGTGTAGAGATTTGATTTTGATTTTGAGATTGGTTTCTATTCAAATTGAAACAATGAAAGCAAGTAATATAAACTAAGCTAAACTAAACAAGTTGTTATCAAATGGATGGGAGTTAGGGCATCGGGTTTCACCTTTTGCCTCCCTTGCAAGCACTAAAGCAATTGAATATGAATCATGCAAAGCTAATTGTCCAACTACCCTCTTAGCATCCGGATAGGACTACTAAGGCTTAAACCCCTTTCATTTTATTAACTCTAACCGGATAAGTATAGAGCTAACTACCTAGAGGCAAATTCAATTACCGGATACGTCTCAATCCTTTGCCCCCAAATGTATAACGCTTAGAGTTTCGGTAACCAAGCAAGCAAACCAATCATATCTCTAGGTGATTTTAACTCACTACCCTCATCACATGCACACATGGTGTGCTTTCATGCTCCCTTTTTGCCTAAAGGTAATAATCTCTAGGAAAAACTTCATGTCATGGAAAACACATAACTCAAATTGATTAGGTCTAAGTAATGCATTCAACTATTGACTTAGCATGTGAGAATGACAACAAGAATTTGCAACAATTTATAAACAAAAGCATCAATACAAGCAAGTTCGGCTAGGGCTTTCAACCCTAGCCCCAACTAGTTCACTACTCACACATAGCTAGATACACAAGCTTCAACATTCTATTAAACATCAAATACATAAAGAGATAGGGAGTAAAGGGTGACTATTATTAATGCTGGAAGAGGTGGTGGAGATGGGTCTCCAAGAACATGATGTGGTGGTAGTCACCTCCTTCTCCTTGCTCCAAGCTCTTGATATTGGTAAGAATAGTGAAATTTAGAATCTCGAAGGTGAGTTGTGGTGTTGAGTGGTGGAGGAAATGGAGGTTGTAGTGGTAGAAATGGTGGCTTTTGTGGTGGAAATGGTGGTGTCTTCTCTAGAGAGAAAATGGATCTTGGATAGGATGAAGATGATTGAATGGAGTTAATAATGTTGAAGAATGAGTCTTTTTCCTCTCTTTGATCAGCTGTGTGTGTCCTTTTTGGTCCCAAAGTGTGCAAGAGATGCTCTTACACCATTGTCCCCCAAATGGTCCCAAATTGGCAAGGTGACAAAAGGACAAGGTGTAGGGAGATATTTGAATTTCAAGTGATTGGAGATTCTCACAACCATGGTCCTCCTTTGCTGGAGAAAAGACCCTCCATGAGTGCTGGTTCGCCGGAAAAGTTTGTCAGAAAAGTTTGCCGGAAAAGTCGATTTGCAATTTTCTTCGAATCTCCGTGTCTTCTTCCCCTAACTTCAAATCTCCGCATTTCAAGCCTCAAATAGTCATTTTATTCTTAATGCAAGGTTTCCTACAAATAAAAGGAAATGGATTAAAAAGGGTAAAATAGCATGGAAGACAAATCAGTTTTCTTAATTATGGGGCACAATTGCATAAGTAATGTGTGACTCAACAAAGACCCCCAAACTTGAATATTGCTTGTCCTCAAGCAAAAGTATTAACCCAAATCCGAAACATAACAAAACTAACACAACCTAATCCTTCCAACATTATCCTCAAAGAACACAATTTGCTCAAGGCAAGAAAATCAAGTCATGTCTCAAAAGTTTATGAAGCTATGGGACAAATACTAGAGTAAAATGTATGTCATGCCCTGATTGTCACTTTGATGCACCAAAACCAAGCTTGCACAACAAAACCGTGCTATCCATAAACTCACTAGATTTTCACTCTAATTTTCAAACAAGTGTTTAAAGGTTAGCTACACTATCACTCAAACAATCTCATGCAAATGCCGCCATATTCTTACTTTTCAATCTCATCTCCACGGGTCATGCACAAACCATCTTGGATCAAAGAGGACTTTTATTATGTTGTAATGAGGCTTAAGGTAAGGGGTTAGAGAAATGAAGTGGATACGAAATCACAAATTCCAAGCAACTCCCTTATTGAGATTTTACGAACCTAAGACCTTAAGATGCTTCATATGATTTACTCTCTTAACCATTCCCCCAAACTTTAAACTAAAACTATTTATTGAACTAGAGAAACTTTCTTTTTGGATTTTTTTTTTTCCTTTCCTTTTTTTTTTTTTTGACTTTCTTGAAATGTAAAGACAAATTACAACTGCACAACAAACATAATACTCCCCCACACTTATTTCTTTTCAAGTACCCCCAAACTTTGTTTCTTGAAACATCTTGACATATAGAATCTCACATTACTCACTAAGAAAACTCGGAAAGGGTAAGGCTAGTGTTTAAGCTAGAAGGTAAGACATTTGTGGTGCAAATAAATGAAAGGCTAACAAAATACACAAATTAGCAATTTAAGGATAATCATCTTTTTAGGACAAGAGCTTGTTTGGCCATGGTGGAATTCCTATTGCCTCAATCATTTCCGCGATGTATTCATGCTTGACAAAAGTTTTGAGAGATATAAATCAAGTTCTAGAGATACAATTCACAAAAGATTGATCACACATGAAGAATAAAGTGCTAAGAGCTATTGGATGCACTTTTATTAGGCTCAATACTCACATTTGTAGTGCAAATAGTTCTCACAAATCTCATCATGCCAACCATATCTCAATGCATCAACTTGACAATCACAGGTAACAATGAAGTTAAACATAAGTTCCATAATCTGTATTTGAAAAAATGAGTTCACAAGACATAAACATGCTTTCTAGCCCTTTACAAATCAAGCTCAAGTTTCATCATAGGAGTTGGAAGGAACTAAACACAAACAAAACACACAATAACTAGAAACAACTGAAAGCTAAAAATAAATTTTTTTTTTTAACAATTTGAATTTATTAAATTTAAACTACACCTTCCCCCCACACTTGAACTTAACATTGTCCTCAATGTTAAAAAGTGTTTTCTTGAAAGTTTTGCAATGAAAGAGTCAATCATGGTAAGAAAGAGCATGCAAACAATCACAAAAACAAAGAAGTGACCGGAATTTAAACACAATGAAGTGCATAAAGCAAGAGAAAGGTTTAGAAATGCTCCCCCTTGTAGATCATGAAGTTCATTCAGTTCACCAACAATCACCAACATGCAAGGCTTTAAGCCCTTGCCTTCCAAGCTAAACTTTAATTGTGTCATTTCTTCAAGAATGGTTCCAAGGGTTTTCCTCCTCCTTCACTTGCTTTATGAGCTTGGCTACCTCCAAGTAGGGCTTTGCTTTAAGGACATCTTACCGATCCATTGATTATTCATTCACTCAAGGGGGCTTCTTGAGACAACCATCTCCCTTGTTTACCTTCTTTGAACTTCCAAGGCAAGCTCCCATGTCAACAAGTGCTCCCTTGAGCAATCCTCCAATTTGTTTCTTCTTCTTGATGGGAGTGAGGAGTGACTCAAAGCCTTGTGAACATGGTAAGACGGAAGAGGTGCCCAAACTTCTTTCTTATTTTTCTCATCTCCCCTTACTCTTGCCTCTCCATAGTAACCCAAAAAGTAGCATTCATTCATGTCTTCCAGAATTTGAAGGGGAGGAAAGATTTGGAAATTGATTTTGTCTCCAAGTACTTTCATGCTTATGGTGCCTTTCTTTACATTAATCTTGACACCGGCAGTAGCCATGAAAGCTCTTTCCAAAGATGATAGGAAGCTCATTGTCAACAATGGTGGCTTCCTCCATATCTAGGACTATAAAATCCACCAGTATCACAAACCTTGCAACATTGACAAGCACATTCTCCAAGATTCCTCTAGGATACCTCACACTTCTATCCGCCAATTGGAGAGTAATTGAAGTTGGTTTCAAAGCTCCTTCAAGACCAAGCTTCTTTACAGCCGAATAATAGGGCATTAAATTGATACTTTCCCCAAGATCCATCAAGAAATTGTGAAAAGTAGTTTCTCCAATCTTGCTTTGAATAGTAAAGCTTCCCGGATCTTTGAGCTTTGGTGGAAGCTTTCTTTGAATGATAGCACTCACTTCTTCACAAAGAGCCACTTGCTCATGTTCTTTGAACTTTTTCTTCTTCACACTATGCCAAAAACCTTATCAGACGACGGGCCAAAACTGTGGTGTAATTTGGAGTGCCACCGTTGTAGAGCGAGTCGTTGTCTGATGAAAAATCAGACAACAGTGGAACACAGCTGTCTGATAAACACACAGACAATGGGTATGTGTTATAACTATTGTGTGATGGCTCGGTAGATGCCATGCACAGCTGCGCAGCAGTTGAGGCACTGCCTTCAGACAACAGTGCTTGGTTTCAAGCTGTTGTATGTTAAGCATATCAGACAACATACTTTTATTTTTTGTGTTGTCTGATTGATCCTCAAACTTCAGTGCTTGGACTATATCTGTTGTATGATTTACATTTGGGACAATAGAGTTTAGTTGCTTCTGTTGTATGAGTTAGTTTTTGGACAACAGAGTTCAATTGCTTCTGTTGTATGATTAACGTTTAGCACAACTGAGTTTTGTTGCTTCTGTTGTGTGAGTAGAAATTAGAAGACACTGATTTGTTAAAAACCAGTGTATGATATGCATGATTGCAATCATTTTCTACCCCATTTTTGGACATTCAGACAACGGGCAGTCGTCATTATATCTATTCTGTTGTGTGATCATTTGAACATCCCATTCCTGAATTAGATTGTGCATTCATTTGCTCAATATTTACCAAATGAACAGTACTTCATCAAACACGAATATTGGAAACCATCAAATGAGTAATCTAACCAATACTTTAAACTTCAAAAGCAAAAGAGGTGCATTTCCCAATCAAAGAATCCAACATATTAAACAAGAAAAGCATTCTAGTGCATGCCCATCTACTTAGGACATCAAAAAGCTGATACACATATATGTATTGTTCCAAAACATGGGACATCAAAAAGTTGATACATATATATCTATTGTTCCAAAACATGCCACATTGTGCATAACAATGTACCAGCAAAGAAGCACAAAAAAGATGTTTTCCTTATCAAAAATGTACTAGCAACAAGTGTGCTACTTCATAGCTCATGTACATATGTGTTGACAACAGACTTCCCCCACCCATTTCGTACTTGATCAATATCTGCTTGGGTGTATTGGCTGCTGCCTCTTCTCTCCCACTGAAATCAATTTATTATATCAAAATGATTAGTTAATCAGTTTCTTATAAGAATTATCCAGGGCACCATCCACTAAAAGCAGAAAAATGGCAGCAAAAAGTGCAGCATTTTTAGGGTGTTTCTGCTCTACTTTGTCACAATCATTCATACAACTCTAGAGAGGTGCAAAGTATGCTTAAAATTAACCCTTTGCACTTGGGTCACATCCTTATTGTAATATGATTGTCATAAAAAAGGGAGAAAAATTACAAGTTATGATACTATCACGATAGCAGGTTGTTCTTTGAAGGAAAAAAAAACATAAACAAGGAAAAATAACATAACATAACAGAAAGAATGAAAAAGACTATCTTCCCTTAAATCCCTTTAATATACGCTGCCTCATAGTTTTTTTGTATATATAATCCTTATTTTACTTCTTGTCAGTTCCTTCATCCTAAATTTCTAGTTCCATTGCTAAAAAAGAAAAAAGAAAAAAAAATTTTGGACATCCTGGTTTGCTATCCCATAGCTTGTTTCTACATTTAAACCTCAGTTCAATTGTTTTCTTTCAATAGATTCTAGTTCTATTACTCAAAATTGGAAGCAGGAAGCATACCATATGATGCTATTGCTACATGATCATGTGTTTCCTTTAGAGAATACAACCAACAAGAAAGCATGCCAAATAGAAACTAAGCCCTATTATTAGAATTACTTAAAAGGCATAATGATTAGGGATTTAACAGTGATAAGAATATTCTGATTTCATCTGCACCAATATATCTCGAATGTGCTCAAGAGAACACTGGACTTCATTCCATCCTGACAAATGATACGAAAACAACCACTTCCTATGAGTTTCTCATCAACGTTAGATCTAGTTTGATACAAGTGTAAAACCCGACAAATATGAAAATGTGAATTCATACTCATATTCATTTCAATGATGGACAATGCTGCATAGTTCATACTAAGTAGAAATTTGCATGAATCTCAAAAGGAAAAGCGAGGCAGGCTAAAAAAAACTCAAATTGAGGGCGCACTAACCTCTTTGCTCACTGACATTTGCCTTGAGAGGCAAATTCTTCAACTCGCCTATTATCTCATTGGTTAGCTTCAGTTTCAAAGACTCTGGCAATTCAAACCCCAGTGAACGCTCAGCGGAAAGCTCCTTCTTAAATTGCTTCACCTAAAAGTCATAACAAACACTCCCTTCATCAAAATCAACATTCCAACAAATCCCTGTACAACTTCAATCAAAACATCTTAGACTCGAATCTTTTTTTGCTTACCAATCTAGTAAGCTCTACAGGTTCGGCTAACTTTCGAATCCGAACTGATTCCTCCATTTTCCTAATCTGATCCGAAGTATACTCAACAGCTGAACTAAATTAATTAAACAAAAAAAGAATCCCTTAATTAAACATGCATTCAAACATTGAATTAGCAACTGGGTTTCTCTCGAGACAACCCAAAAAAAAAAATCGAAACTTTTTAAACAAACAAATTCTTGAGATTAAAAAAGAGAATCCTACTGAGAAGTGAAATACTGAAATGGATTCAGATTTATTTTTTTTGCCAATCTACCTCAAGAGCAAGAACTTAGATCACTAACTACCATAACTTTACGATGTATGCATGTGGTCCCATTTCTGGCTCACTTTGGCATATGCACAGCCAATATTACAAATCTGGCATAAATCCAGTATTGGCTAATGTACACAAGGGAGTGATGGACTATATTTGAACCAAAGATATTTGCTTCCATCTAATAGATAATAGGATTTTCATGATGATGGCAAGATGTCACACGGCCCATAAAAGATGGGGAAAAAAAAGCCAAAGAGGAAGCAAGATCTAAAATAACAATTCATATGTCAACTAGTTGGTAGCGATCACCGATTTGCGCACTCATCAATCATCAGTTTCCTTTTCCAGATTTTGAAGCATCGAATCAACATGAAATCCAGCAGAAGAAGAATAATCCATAAAGAGAACAAAGACTAACATATCATAAACAGATTACTTGGAGTTGAACATCCAACCTTACCTATGAGTGCTGATGAAACATGATCAGCTTTGTCTTCAACACCAGCAGTGCTAAGAAAAACAGTTCACTCTGAACAACACATTAAAATACAAATCAAAGTGGTACAAGAAAATAAAGAAGGGAGAAAAAGCACAAAAAAATATTGAGGAGAATATGATAGGTATGATTCAGGTTATTCAATAGCATTTATTAAAGCAAGAAACTGAATGGGATATTAGATCATGAGATACAGAATAGGGTCCATGAATTCAAAATCAGTGAATCTTCAGGTTAGTAAGTAAATGGGTCAAATATACATACCCAATTGCATAGATGTCGGCTAGGTCATTGATATCTAGCCAACCATCAATATCCAAGTCATCAGGTGGAGTCTGTCGTCCAACATTCTATGTACCAACACATATTCTGGAAACAGCTGGGAACAAATAAAAATAAAAATAAAAAAGCTAGCAAACTTCGCAATCTCTCCATCAGGGTCTGTCATCAATCACCATAAACTCAAAAGCTTCTCAAACCCAAAATAAATAAATAAATAAATAAAATAAAAATAAAACACAAAAGTTAAAGAGAAACACATAAAGAATGAAACATTTAGCAGATGGGTTCCAAGTGAAGGCGTCTTTGAACCTCTGGCCTTCGACTTCGAAATCAACTCGAATTGGGACTAAATTCTGGCAAGTTGGCCACTAAATGGGGAGTGAATTTTGACCAAGAATTCGTGGACCAAAACGAACAAAGATAGAAGAAAAAAACGAAGCTTACATTCTAAACTTCTTGACAGAGCCTTTGGGAGCGTGGCTTACATCCTCGAATTCTGCTCCACCACAATCTCCATCTTCCCATAGTCCTGCTTCTAAGATATCGGGGCCGGAGCTGAGAACATATCCACCACAATACTCCATCTTCCCAAAAGTGAAGGACCCGAAAACCTCCAGTTAATCAAAACTCTAAAATAAAAAGTGAAGAACCCGAAATCAAAAGTGTCATTTGTGATTTTTGAAGAACCTGAAATCCTCTGGTTAATCAAAACCAGAAATCAAAAGTGACGAATCAGAAATCAAGACCGTGATTTGTGATTTGTGATTTGTGAAATCGAAACTCGTGCATAGTGAGGATGAGAAGACAAGAAACCAGAAACCCCCAAATTTTAGGGCTTACTAGATTCGAAGACAGATCTCGGATTTAGGGCTTCGGAGAGAGTTGGGGTTCAAGGCTTGAGGGCTTCGGAGGCGGTGGATTTAAGGTCGATGGCTTCGAAGGCGGAGGATTTAGGGTCAAGGGCTTCGGTGTCAAAGAGAGTTGGGGTCGAGCTGGTAGTCGTAGTGGAGTTTTGGAAAGAGAGTTGGGGTCTGAGTTTGACTGTGAAGTTTTGGAGTCAGTGTGTCTAGGGCTGGAAGTTGTGAAGTGAATGATTTTGTAGGCTTTTTTTTTTTTTTTCCAAGTTGGTCGGACTGTGTAGTGGTCCAAGACACATGGCTAGATAAGCCATTAGTTGATGGATGCACTTACCAGGCATCAGACCATGGTTTTTCACTTGTGTGTTGTCTGAATGCAACTTTTAAATTTTCAATTTGCCTCCTCTTGTTGCCTGGATGGGAGGGAAATGGGAGAATGGAGGGAAATATTGGGGGTAGGGTTTGCGACTCAAAGAACTGCAGAGAGGGGAAGTGTGGAAGTTTTTTTTGGCTGAAATGTATCTAGAAGATGGGTTTCAAGAAGAAGATGGGTTTGATTCTTTAAGAGAAGAAGAAGGGTTCCGCTTTCAGAAGCTAGAAGAAGATAGGCTTTACGGCTTTTCCCGAAGACTAGCTAAGTGGGAGATAATGTGGTAGACAGAGGAGCATTAAGTTTAGTTTTTTACTTTGTATAATCAATTCAGACAACACATAAATCAATTTTGGTCGTCTGATGGTCTATAATTGAAACTTAGGGACCTAACAAGCAAATCTCCCGCCTAGTGCGAATCACATACAAACTCACTTCTCCCGCCTAGGATCGCCATCTCGCATTCACACAACAAAAATAGATCACTCCGTTGTAGGAGCTTACAATTGTGTACCAGCATTTCACCCAAAAATTAGTCTTTTTGCGGCTAATCACTCTCATTTTGGAGTACATCTGATTTTCTTCCAAACTTGCACAACAGAAAACAAAAAAATGTGTTGTATGTTATTTTGCAACTTACTCTCATACAACAGATACAACTATATTGTTGTACAAGGTCAGTTCAAATTTCGACCCAAATTTGAGCAAGGTGAGAGGGAAATTTTTTTTTCATTCAAACAACAGACAAAACCTTATAACTGTTGTACAATAATCTTGCCACCCAAAAAAATTGATTTTTAACCTCCTTATAGAACTAAATCTCATTAAACGTGTTGTGTGAAGCTGTTTTCATCAACACACAATGGAATTTTTTTTTTCTTGTCTAAAAAGTGTAGTGTGATGAGGATTTTGGCATAGTGTCATGCACATATCCTTCAAGAACTTAGCATAAGATGGGATTGTCTTCACGGCTTCAAGGAGTGGAATGTTTATATGAACCTTCTTGAACAAATCAATCATCTCCCCAATTGGCTCTCTTTCTTGAGTTTTTTCTCTTGTTTCCATATAGCTTGAGGGTAAGGGAGAGACTTCTTGCACAATCTTCAAAGGAGGATTAGAAGTGATACCTCTTTGGAATGGTCTATCGATTGGATGATCACTGGACATTTCTTTTTCATGGTTGGCCTTGGAATTTGAGTTGTTTTTCAAGAACTCATCTTGTCCTTCATTGTAATCCAACACAACTTGCTCATGCTCTAATCTCCTTTAAAAACCCGGGGGCTCTCTTGGAGTTACAACTTCTTCATTAGTGGGCATGTACACATTGTTCTCAACTTGCCTTCCACTTCTCAAAATGGTGATGGCCTTGGATTGTTGATCACTTGACTTGGAAACACTCCTTGCTTCCTTTGGCTCAACTCATGGGCTAGTTGCCCCATTTGTACCTCAAGCTTGCTCACACTTTCTTGGATGACATTGATCTTCTCATCTTGCTTTGTTTGATTGTTCACAAAGGCCACCATCATTTCTTCAAGGGTAGATGTCTTTCTTGCTTCTTGAATTGGCACTTGGGGTTTTTGTAGGGGTAGGGGTTATTGAGGTGGTGCTTGATAAGGTGGTCTAGGAGCATCATAAGCATTGTTTGCTCCGTGATTGTTGAAGTCTGAGCTGCTTGCACCTTGATATCCACCTCCTTGCCTTTGGTAACCTTGACCTTATTCACGGTTTTGATTCCCACTGTGGTGACCCAAGAGAGGGGTCCCACAACGCCGCGACCCCGAGCCAATGAGAAACCGACATGTCACGAATGACATCCCGATAACTCATCAATCCAAAATCGTAAGGCCTTTTGGGTTCAAACTGTTGGTTTACAAAATACTTTCTTGGACAAATCGTTCTAGCAACCAACCAACACATTTTCGAAAGCGGAATTTGAAATGGGCTAAGAGTTTTGGGCTTGCAATAGGAGCCCAATTCGGAAAATGACAAATCACTAAGTAAATAGTATGAGAGACGCGCCCCAGGGTTGCGGGTCTCCGGAGATTTTGTAAACGAGTAGGAAATAAATTAAAAGTAAATAAACAAGCTACTTCAAAATATGATAAGGGACCAAAACCCTGTTTTAACAAAGTCAAAGAGAATTGCGCCAAGTTGAGCCATGTGCCACCTCTGTATGCTCCCCGACCACATACTCGAAACCTGCACACTATTGTAGGGGTGAGCTTTCGTCCTCGCATGCCCAGTAGGGGCCGACCCAACCATGCTAGGTTTGAAAGATAATATATTTGAAAATATTTACTGCATACAATTGTACACGTTTATCGAAAATACTTTAAAAAGAGGCAACCACAAACATCTATTCACTTTTATAAAATATATGCAGCATGCTTCACACAACTTGGAGCTCCGAGATACTTACCTGCCTGCTAAACTAAAACAAATCGGTGACTGACCTGGTTCATCATCCTTCAAGAACCGGCTAACTACTCTGTAATCCTTGTAACTACAAGTAGCGAAAGTGTCCATTTCCTAGACCTGAGTCTCCTATGACTGGTTCACTGTCTGTACTCACTCTTCCTCGACAACCATAGGAGCACAGCCCCCTCCGGAGGTTTACGGTTATCGACACCATAGGATCCCTAGGAATCAACGCGTCTAGGTCCCATTATCTTTCAGGTCACAAGTACAAACATATAAGGGTACAATCTCAACATGCAAGTCTAGCCTCAGTTTTTGCAATTAGCAATTATCAGTTCTGAAAACACATGTATCACGAGGCATCGACTAATGAACAACCAAAAACGTTCTTGCAAGCAACTTACTATCTTAGTATAGTATTCCACATATACTGAAAATCCTCTAACAAGGAAGGGATAGCTCACCCTACCTGGATATGGAGTGCTCGCCCAAACTTAGCTTCGTTTCTGATTTTTCTCAATACTTCATCCAATTCCATGTGCACATGCTCGAGTCCTTAGAAATAAATTCAAACTAATGAGTAACTCCACATCATCATAGCGTATTAACCAAACAACCAGAGCTTAGATTTAGTTTCCTTGAAGTCCAACCAATTATCCCTTAATAAATAAAACCTATTAACCATTCCCAAATAATTCAAATGATATGGCTTTTGAACCATTTAGGATATGGTGATTATGCTTCTTTCTATAGTACAGTCCGGATTAAATATTTGATGCCATTGTCTAGCATTTCTTTCTTAAGCAACAAATACATTTACCATTCCTAAATAATCCAAATGATCTATGTAGCATTTGAATCATTCGGGATATGGCGATTATACTAGGCACTTTCACCTTTATTTGTTTAGCATTTTTACTTTTAAGAAAACAAAGGTTAATTTACCATTCCCGAATGATCTCATTTTGCTCCTGGATATGGCAACTTGGGTAATTCAATTTGTAATTTGTTTCACAATTTTAGTCCAATATCCTAATTCAACTCAATCAAATAAAATCCACCATTTTCATTTCCGAATCCCACTCAACGTTGATGATTACTCAAACTCCTCATTTACCTCACAATATGACAATTCAAACTCCGTCATCACTATAGCTAATAAAACCAATCTTCTCTATACATTTAGCCATTTCATACTTGTCCACATTTATGCTAAATTCTCAACAAGCAATCACTCAAAGGGGCATTAACCATTCAAGCAGCATATATACCAATTTTATTCCATTCGATAACAACCATTAGAATTTTACTATCACTACACCAAAGCCCCTGGATTGGCAGAGACCAAAACTTACCATCTCTTCTTCTCCAACTCGGAAACCAATTCTGTCCTAGCTGCATTCCACAACCATTAACGATACGAATCCCTTTCCTCGATATCAACTTAACTGACCCAGCAGCTCCTCCCTTCCAAAACTCTAAATTCCTGAACTTGACGTACCTCATTTCCTCCAAAATCTCCCGAACACAGATTTACAGTCCCTCACAATCCAAATCAACATCACAAATTAGGGTTTTCAATCTAAATCGAATTAGAGACTTCAACCAAGAATAGGGTGACGTAAACGAGCTTACCGGACTGAAGGAGCAAACCAGTGGTGCTCACGGTGGCGCAGGGTGGCAGCAGCGGTGCTTCACGTTCTGGTTGGAGTCGGAGATCGGGGTTATGAGGTTTCGAAAGGAAGTATAGCTCCGACTTCGTTTATGCAAGTGTTGAGGCTTGATTTGGACTGGAGGTTGGAGATTTGGGAAAGGACTGGGCTGTACTTCGACATCTGTGGTTTTCTGGCGTCAGATGATGCGAGGGTTCGGGCTTTGGGTGAGTGGCCTGGTCTGGATCGATTGGTGATGGCGAGGAGTGTCGAAAGTGATCGGAAGTAGCCTTTTTGGCTAGGTGGTCGCATGTAGTGGCTGGAGGAGGTGTGATGAGATGGTGGCCGGAGCTGGAGTCTCCGGTGGTGGCAGAGAGAAGGAGAGCGGAAGAGAGAGGTCGGGATCAATGCATGGTTTCGATTTTCCGTGAGTTTGGGTCGCATCTTGGTGCAGCATTGATGGGTGGTGGCAGTTTTGCGAGGTGGTGGACGGAGATGGGGGTTTTTCTGTGTTGTCAGTGGGAGGACGAGAGAGAGAGATTGTGGAGAGAGAAGGGGGATGCGGCCGAGAGGGAGAGAAGAGAGAGTTTAGGGTTTTCTCAATGGTTACCCTTTCTATTTATACTGAAGAGTGTGAAAAGACGATTTTACCCCTGCGACAAATTACAAAATTCTCCAAGTTGATCACTTCCGGGTTTTGGGCTCATAGCTTTTTCTTTCATTCGTTCTTCATCGGAAACTTCGTAAGTTATTTTCTCAGCTTCGTCCTAGGCCCAAAACTCAATTTCATAAAAAATTAAAAATTAAAATCATCACTACAAGTCTACAACTCAATTCGTCTTCCTTTCAAATTTTCTTCGACGATCTTTTGCTTCAATGAACTTTAGTAACCTTCTAGGCCCAAATGAAAGAATCTCGACCCAAACTTAAACCATAAGGCCCAATAGGTGGTCTCGACACCAAAACAATTTCCAAAATCAATTCCTTCACTTAAATCATCTTGCGGAAAAAATCTTATTGGCAAGAAATTACTTTTGGAAATTAACTAAAATTTTCAGGGGCTCACACCCACCCCAACCAAAATTAGGGTGGTTCCTCCATCTGGGATTATAAGTATTGCTATAAGGGTCATTCTTTAGCTTTGTTTGGTGACCGAGAAGATTACATTGCTCTATCAATTCCGAATACATGTCGCTTTGTGAACACTCCGTTGTGCTATGATACACACTTTCCCAAATCAAGCAAGCTTGCTCCATGGCTTTGACTCCAAACTAGGCTCCCAAATTTGGCTTGGTGATGCAATTTGATTGAGTGTTCTTCCTTGTGCTTGTAGAATCATGTCAAGATTCCTTTGCATATCTCCTTCTATCCGCTTCAACTTTTGTTGCATTTGAACACTTGGAATGTCAACATTATACATGCGTCTCCTTTTCTCTTGCTCCCTCATAGGTACTTGTGCACTCTTCATCATCATGGATTTCTATCCGAGGCACTATCATAGAGTTGAGAAGATTCACTCATTTCATCTAGGATCTTCATCGCTTCATCTTCGGTCTTGTTCATGAAACATCTCCCACAAGCATTCTCAACTCTCCTCCTTGTGTCTTGTGAAAGCCAGGTGTAGAAGGCACTTAGAACCGCTACCTTAGAGATGCTATGATTGGGAACACCATCTTCTATATCCTTGAATATCTCCCATGTCTCATAGAATGACTCATTTGGTAGCTCTCAGAAGTTCATCAACTGATTCCTCAATGAATTGGACTTGTGAGGAGGGAAATAGAATTTGAGGAATACCCATTTGCATCTCTTCCCAAGTGTGGATACTATTTGGGGGTAACTTGTACAACCATTTCTTGGCTTTGTCCTTCAATGAAAAAGGAAAGAGTCGAAGACGTAAGTTGTCTTCATCAATACCCAAAAGTTGAACAGTTGAGCATGCTTCATTGAACTCTTGGAGGTGCAAGTATGACTCATTACTTGGCAAGCCAAACAAAATGGGTAGGTTTGCAATAGTTCCCGGCTTTATGTCAAAAGCAACGGCACATGGAGGGAGCACAATGCAACTTGGATGATTGGAAATTGTTGGCAAAGTGTACTCCTTCATGGGGCGTAGTTCACCCATTGTGGGTATCCGATCTATTTTAGCTTGCAACTCTTCCGCTAATTTCTTTATGAGATCAAGAGTTTCTTGTGGTATCCGAGTTTCTTCACCACTATCATCAAGGGTTTGATCAATAGATGTGTTGTCTCCACTTGGTGTGCTTGGAGATGATGGAGTGGAATATGTTGAATTGATCCTTGGACTACTTATAGGTGATTCGTGAGACTTAAACACCTATAAAATTTCAAAACAAAGGTAAGAAAATAAGTTAAGATACAAAAAGAAACCAAAAACACGAAATTGAAAAATTGCTGAAAATAGGGGAAACGACCGGTCGGCGACACTTGCCGACTGGTCGGAAATTTCTGAAGACTGGTCGGCGAAACAAAAATCACACGAAATGAACAAAAACGACTGGTCAGTAAATAAAGATAACATAAAAACAAGGAAAATTTCAAGCTAATCCCTAAGGCTACCCGAGCTAGGGATTGGCTTTCACACCAATCCACGGCAACGGGGCCAAAAACATGTTAGCACTGAAGCCACCCTCAAGTGTAAGAGGTACAAGTTATAAAATAAGGGATTAAGTAAGAATGTCGAACCCACGAGGATTGGTAAATCCTTTCCTAGCTAGGGAAAACCTAAGGAAAAACTAGAAGAATATGCAAATGTACAATCACAAACAAAGGCCCACAAGTGAACCAAAGTTCATGGTGAGTATGTGCAAGATGGTGTGTAGAGATTTGATTTTGATTTTGAGATTGGTTTCTATTCAATTTGAAACAATGAAAGCAAGTAATATAAACTAAGCTAAACTAAACAAGTTGTTATCAAATGGATCGGAGTTAGGGCATCGGGTTTCACCTTTTGCCTCCCTTGCAAGCACTAAAGCAATTGAATATGAATCATGCAAAGCTAATTGTCCAACTACCCTCTTAGCATCCAGATGGGACTACTAAGGCTTAAACCCCTTTCATTTTATTAACTCTAACCGGATAAGTATAGAGCTAACTACCTAGAGGCAAATTCAATTACCGGATGCGTCTCAATCATTTGCCCCTAAATGTATAAAGCTTAGAGTTTTGGTAACCAAGCAAGCAAGCCAATCATATCTCTAGGTGATTTTAACTCACTACCCTCACATGCACACATGGTGTGCTTTCATGCTCCCTTTTTGCCTAAACGTAATAATCTCTAGGAAAAACTTCATGTCATGGAAAACACATAACTCAAATTGATTAGGTCTAAGTAATGCATTCAACTATTGACTTAGCATGTGAGAATGACAACAACAATTTGCATCAATTTATAAACAAAAGCATCAATAAAAGCAAGTTTGGCTAGGGTTGAACTAGTTCACTACTCACACATAGCTAGATACACAAGCTTCAACATTCTATTAAACATCAAATACATAAAGAGATAGGGAGTAAAGGGTGACTATTATTAATGCTGGAAGAGGTGGTGGAGATGGGTCTCCAAGAACATGATGTGATGGTAGTCACCTTCTTCTCCTTGCTCCAAGCTCTTAATATTGGTAAGAATAGTGAAATTTAGAATCTCGAAGGTGAGTTGTGGTGTTGAGTGGTGGAGGAAATGGAGGTTGTAGTGGTGGAAATGGTGGTGTCTTCTCTAGAGAGAAAATGGATCTTGGATAGGATGAAGATGATTGAATGGAGTTAAGAATGCTGAAGAATTAGTCTTTTGCCTCTCTTTGATCAGCTATGTGTGTCCTTTTTGGTCCCAAAGTGTGCAAGAGATGCTCTTACACCATTGTCCCCCAAATGGTCTCAAATTGGCAAGGTGACAAAAGGACAAGGTGTAGCTAGAGGACCTGGAGAACAACGGTGCCTCAAAGGAGGCACTTGAAGAGGTAGTGAGAGTTGCTGGAGGTGGACGACAATGATGATCTGAACCGTTCCACCTTTTGGAACTCGAATCGAAACCCCATTCGGAAACCACATATGAAACCTCAAGCTGAAAGAGAAATTGATATGCAAGATCAAAAATCAACAAAGAGAAACTAACTTTTCCTCACCAAAAGTAGTTTAATTGAAGAGAGGAATGAAGAGTATCTCTTCTCAGTCTGGAAAACAAAAAGAACCCTAAAATCTAAATCAGGAAATCCAAACATGGTAGAATGGTGCGAAGAGACCAAATTTAGAGAAGGAGAAGAGGGAGTTACCTTCGTGGTGATGTTGCTTAGAATCAAAACTTTGGGTTTCTTCCTTTTTGGTTTGCAGGTGAGGAGAGATGAGAGAGGAAATGGGTTGGCTTCTAAGAGATAGACACGAACAAGAACAGGGGCCTGAAGGCAGAGTTACTTTGTGCAAGCCGAGTAGGGAGACAAAGTCACTAAGGCCCTAACTAAGTTGTTAAAGGCGAGCATTTTTTTATTTTTATTTTTTATTTTTATAATTTTTTCACACAACGCATGTATGAAGTTAAGTTGTCTGATTATGTACATGTTAAATTTGTGTTAAGGGAGCAAGGAGGGAAAGTTCCCACTTATGTGCAATCAAAGTAGCAGTTTTGACGTTAGGGACATACATTTCTCATTCAGACAACACAAATAAGCCATTCCGTTGTAGGAGCTTAAATCGTGTACGAGCATTTCACTCAAATATTGGCCTTTTTGGGGCTACTCACTCACATTTTGGGGTACATGTGATTTTCTTCCAAACTTGCACAACGGAAACAAAAAAAATGCGTTGTATGTTATTTTGCAACTTACTCTCATACAACATATACAACAATACTGTTGTGCAAGGTGAGTCAAAATTTCGACCCAAATTTGAGCAAAGTGAGGGGGAATTTTTTTTTTACATTCAGACAACAGACAAATCCTTAAAACTGTTGTACAATAATCTTGGACCCAAAAAAATTGATGTACAACCTCCTTATACAATGCCAATCTCATTAAACCTGTTGTGTGAAGCAATTTCAGTGATCACACAACGGAATTTTTTTTTTCGTTGTCTAAAAAGTGTAGTGTGATGCAGTTTTTAGCATAGTGTAGGGAGATATTTGAATTTCAAGTGATGGGAGATTCTCACAACCATGGTCCTCCTTTGCTGGAGAAAAGACCCCCCATGAGTGGCGGCTCGCCTGAAAAGTTTGTTAGAAAAGTAGCCAGAAAAGTTTGTGGGAAAAATAGCCGGAAAAGTCGATTTTCAATTTTCTTCGAATCTCCGTGTCTTCTTCCCTTAACTTCAAATCTCCGCATTTCAAGCCTCAAATAGTCATTTTATTCTTAATGCAAGGTTTACTACAAATAAAAGGAAATGGATTAAAAAGGGTAAAATAGCATGGAAGACAAATCAGTTTTCATAATTATGGGGCACAATTGCATAAGTAATGTGTGACTCAACAAAGATAAGTAACCAAAGTAACATGTCTTAAGTACGAGATTCCGATCGGCCGATTGGCCCCAATATGTCAAGGTTTAAGGTCTCTTTGGACACGATATTCTTTATTGTTTCGAAGTTCTTCCTTCTATTAATTTAAGGTTTAAACAGGTTAAAAATATATATAATTCTATCGTAGATTTGTCAACATTCACCTATCTACATGACAATGTCAAAAAGATATTTTGTCTTACGATGATGGATTTATATATATCATGTAGAGAGTAGGTAAAACTCACAATTAATGGAAAATTATTTGACAAGATTGTGGCGACCTGGAGACCGGATTACCACAACGCCGCCTCCCCAAGGAACCCTACACCCGCGACACTTGGAGTAAGTGTTTTGGGTCTAGAATTCCTCAAAGAGACAAGGCCTTTGGGTTGGAAAACAAGAAATCTATAAGCCTTTATTTTTGGGCTTGGATAGTGGGCTTGGCTCGTAATCACAAGATTACGAACTTGACGAGGAAGAGGAAAGGAAGGTGGTGTTGTGTTGAGTTTTTGAACCTATGTCAATTTTTAGTTCTTAGCCCAAGTTTGCATTAAGTTCATTGAATGGTAAGTTACGTGAGTCTTCTAGGTCTAGCCCACTAGGACCTAAACTCAAATGGAGGTTCTAACCCTAGGGTTCCACTTTGGTGGTAAGCAATCACACACATCATCATCAACCATACATAACGTTACAAAAATTTAACGAAATCAAACAAGCCAAATAAAATAAACAAGCTTCGACAACAACAGCCTGCAATACAAACTAAAGTAGGGGTTAGGCTCCTACATCCAGTCATTGTCCATGCCTGCCCCCATATCTAAGTTTAAAAATATGATTTATCATTTTGAATAAAAGAAGTAGATAAAAACCGGTTTGCGCTTCCACGTGATCGTCACCACGTAACTACAATACCACGGCAATTGATCATCTTTCACACTTCCATCACAACCGTCCATCTAGCCAATCACTTTTCGGAATTCAATAATCACAAGGCTAGAGACAAAGGGGAGATAACAAGGGCATGGTGCACACTGCCCACCACCGGTGGCTCAAGGAGGAACTGACCTCTCTTTACATCCCCATCAATTGCCAACACATCAATCCAATCTACGCAAACCATTTCAATTGTAAAACAGATAATTTCCAAAAACCATGCAAGAGGCCTCATATAAAACATAGTTTATGCAAGAAAAGCATAGATAGAGTTAAAGGCATCCCCTACCTGGAACTCGAGCTTTCTCTTGCAGCACTTGGCCTCAACGCAACCTTGTAGCAACCACCACTTCACAAGATCCTACCAAGATATCAAGCCTAGACCAAATAAGTGACATTAATCATGATAAACTAGGCTAGCTATTCACTCACATTACTCTTCGAAGAAAACCTTTCCTTTAACCTAATTACTAACTAATAACCATACCATTAGGGCTCTAAGGGAGAGTTGGTTTTTCAGGAAAAAGTGGCAAAAATATCTTTAGGAGACGAATTGTCAAAAGCTGGAAACAGAGTTTAAGTAGGAACTGTTAAGGGTCAAGGAAGAGTGTCCAAAATACTTGAGGTGATTCTTGGAAAATTTTGGAAAGAAGATGGTTTAACAACCAACTCAGTAAGAATGAAATGGTTATAGAATTTTGAGTGAAGCCATGTGAAGAGTAAAGGTTTCAGAAGCTAAAGTAAAACAATGTGCAGGTTTTCTCCAGAAATAACAGCTTCTGTCCACCTATTTCAAAATTGCATAACTAATTCTAAAAAAATGCTTTTGGGGTGATTCAAATTCTGGAATGTTCATATATGTGTTTACTATGTTTCTCCAGATGGAACTGATCCCAAATTCTCAACGGTTCAGCTCCAGTTTTGAAAGGAATGCAGCTGGGTCAAATTATACTGGAAATTGAAAACTGCAGAAATTGGTTCTTTTGTGTAAAGCTCGTTTGGTACCCAAAATGGCTGGTTAAGTAGACTCTAAGACACCTACAGAAAGTATCTAAAGCTTCTAAAGGCTTAAAGTCTCAGTCACCCTTCAATACTATAAGGGGAAGGTCTTGTAGCTCACTAACATGATGTTTTGAAGACATGGTGTTTGGACAACAGTAACACAAATAAACTCTTTGATCAAGCCTGATTTCAATGTTCAAAATAACCATGTTCTAGCACAAATCCAACACACTTAAGAGGCATGTCTAATGCTCCTAATGATCTATAGCTCAGGTTACTTTCTAATACTATATGGGCAGGTGTTGTAGCTCGATGACATAATGCATTGAAACATGATATTTGGACAGCTACAAACAACAAATAACCTTTGAACCAAATACGATTCTAATACTCAAGGTGTAGCCATGACCTAGAAGAATCCCTAGACATTAGAATGGATGACAAATCAAAATTAAGGCAGCAAGATACCAACAACAGCAGTGACAAGTTCATAATCTGCAAGGATTCGTAATAACAACAAAAAATATATAGAGTTTTATGGAAAAGATGATGCTCACCAAAGACTAATCAAAAAGGTGAGTTTTCTTGAGGGTTTCAACAGGAAAGAGAGCTGAGGGAGCTGATTGGATCGAGTCCAGCCCCAGGCCAAGAAGTTCGCTCAATCTCGAACATGCAAAGTGCAACAGAAACTTCTCAATATGTGGGATAGTTGTTTTGAACGTATTGAGCCTAAAAATTGAAGAAAGAAAGGGGAACTTGATGGTTCCAGAATCTTACCAAGTGTTTGTATCAGTCTCAAGTAAGATGTGAGGGATTCGAGTAGAGCAAGAGAGGGAATTCAAGCAGAAATCCGGAACAGGCTCGTTTCAGAACAGCTTCCTCTTCGAGGGGTGTACAGGACTTAAATCTACTCCAATGGAGCTGAAATTTTGAGGCTAGATATAGGAGACATAGACGAACAACTTTAGTGAAGAAAGTTTTTTGATCAGAAGTCCCTAATCAGGAGTTTCGAGGACACAAACACACTGATGTGCCCAGCAAAGAGAGAAAGGGCGAGAAGAGGAGAGTGAATGACGTTTTCTAGGCTGGGTTCTCCCTTTTGAAGGTCTGAGATGATGTTCTTGGAGGAGTTGCCATATGCATGCTGGAAACGTGGAAGGGAGGAGCTGAACGAGGTTCCTTTCTCTCAGCCCAATTCTGACGTGAACAAGGAAAGAGGAAAAGTTCTTTGCGTGTGAAAGAAAAGGCTCAGCTTGGGCAGATAAATTTGGGTAAAAAACAAGAAGTTTTAAAAACCAAAGTGATGGGGAAAAATAAAAGTAAAATAAGTAAATGCAAGTAAACTCAAATTAAGGTGTTGGCAAGACCAAATAAGGATTGGGCCTCACCAAGCTTGTATTTGGGTAGAAAAATGGCAAAGTAGATTTTGTTGGAATTTGCTTGAGTTTGAAAAACATAGGGAGTAAATAAATAGTATTTTTATAAACTCGGAGGGATGGTTGATGAGCAAGTGTCGGGTAAGGCGGGTAGGAATTCAACTAATGGTTAAGAAATCAAGCAAAACGAGAAATCGTAAACGCACGCACAAATATATTTCAAAATTATGCAAAGATGTTATTATGAGCTACAAGAACCTTATTAGATCAAGAGAGATGTTCGGGTCAAAGGTCAACTAACTTATTGGGCTAGGTTCACTAGCATATCCGTCTGTTGGGTGTCCAAAGTAAATTTTGGACTCTAACCTTATGCTATTCTTGGACCCAAGGCCCAAGCCCAAACTGTTTCGAAAAGTCTTTGACCAAACAAAGGTCACGAAAAATTATTCCATCAAAAAGTGATGTTCGGAATTTCACGGGGTCTACAAAGATAATATTGAAAATATATGTAGGTTCGCATCCTTGTGCCCAGTAAGTCGAGGTTTGAAGTATCTTTGGACATGATATTCTTTATTGTTTCGAAGTTATTCCTTGTATTAATCAAAGGTTTAAACAGATTAAAACGATATAATTCTACTGTGGATTTTTCGACATTCATATATTCTACATGATAATGTTGAAATGGTATTTTGTCTCATGATATATATATATATATATAGGTCGTCTCGGGTACCTTGATGTATGACATACCCTTATTTTTTTTATTTTTAATAAATTAATGTAGTGGAAACTTACTGAACTAGTTAACAGGTTATCTACTTAAATGTTGACATATGTCATTTTAAAAAATAAAATTTACTATATTAACAACACATTCTATCTTGATATGTAATACTATTCATAAACATGTAACATATATTGTCAAAATAATAAATTACACCTAATAGAACTAAAATTACGACTTATGACCACACTTATTGTGGTTATTGTAATTGAGTGGTCAAAGATGTAAATATCATAGTTGAACAACTTTTATTAAATGTAGAACATTAATTATCAAATGGAGAACCTTCTTACAATACAAAGTACTTACATATTTTTTGGTCTAATATTAATTTTACCATGTTCACAACACAATTGTTGTCAGAATTGTAAAATGGTTGATTATCTTATAAATGATGCAGTTTTTGAACTAATTACTACTGTTTCTGGTGGCTTTCTCCGGGTACCTCACACAGAATGCTATACCGTCTGGGGTACCGATCCAACTCTAAATCCTGTATCAAGAACACAACGTTAGAGGGGTAAACCGTACCGGACGGTTTACACCTCTCCGATGCCTGAGTGAGAAACTAATAGATGTGTATCAAGTAAATAGTGGACAAAGGAGTTATTACCCGTAAAAGGTGGTTGTGCTAATGTCTTTATACTCAAGCATGGGAAAGGAGTCTCCCCTATCCTCGATGTGGGACACAGGTTGTTCTTCTGATGCCATGTCAGCCCTCTTGTTATGTAAATAGATGGGCTGTGCTGGCCTTGCCCCAGGCCCTGGTGGGTCGTGAACCCGGCCCATGGCATAGTACCTGGGAGTACCGATGGGGCCCAGCCGATAATGCTAAACTTAGTTGAGACTCCCCAGTATGTACAAGTCCCCCAAGTTCCCGTTCAAGATGTTTCTTGGGTGGGGACTTATTATTATTTTGTCTCAAGGTTTGGCACTAGTGTGCCTATAGGTAGTCCCCCAAGTTCCCGCATAAGAGAAATCTTGAGCGGGCTACGCTGTAGGTAGGTCATCTAAGCCCTGGGACAGGATGAGGGTTGAGTCTCCGGTACCAGATGGGGTAGAGAGAGGACTTGGCTCTGATACCCGATGGGGTAGAGAATTTGAGCCTCCGGTACCCAATGGGGTGGAGAGAGGACTTGGCTCTGATACCCGTTGGGGTAGAGAATTTGAGCCTTCGGTACCCAATAGGGTAGGGAGAGAACTTGGCTCTGATACCCGATGGGGTAGAAAGTTTGAGCCTCTGGTACCCAATGGGGTAGAGAGAGAACTTAGCTCTGATACCCGATGGGGTAGACAATTTGAGCCTCCGGTACCCAATGGGGTAGGGAGAGAACTTGGCTCTGATACCCGATGGGGTAGAAATTTGAGCCTCCGGTACCCAATGGGGTAGGGAGAGAACTTGGCTCTGATACCCGATGGGGTAGAGAATTTGAGCCTCCGGTACCTAATGGGGTAGGGAGAGAACTTGGCTCTGATACCCGATAGGGTAGAGAATTTGAGCCTCCGGTACCCAATGGGGTAGGGAGAGAACTTGGCTCTGATACCCGATGGGGTAGGCGGTGCATGTCGGCCACGTGGGGCAGACTGGGTTGTGAAATAAATGCCCGTCCTCTCATCTGCCAATCTCGAGAAACGGGGAGAGGCGTGGGACACGTGTAGCGATCCTATGGTTGAGGGCTTTTCGGTTTCGACGGCCCTGATGCTTTGGAGATTGAATTTAAGAGGGAAACTGATTGTTTTCCCCCACTTTCGCGAAAAAACTCAGAAAACTTTGAAGATTTGCAGCGGGGAAAAGGGAGAGAACTTGGGAGAAGTGTGCATGCTTGCGGAGTGATCGATCGATCGTCTGCTGAAGAAGAGGTTAGATCTCTCGCTTTGTTTGTATGATTTTGCTAGGTCTCTTGTTTCTGCTTCTGCCATGGATGTTTTCTGTTGTGGGTTTGGCCCTCTGTGTTGTTTGCGTAAAGAAAGAACACGAACAATAGTAGTGTGGGTTAACTTCTTGCTTTAGATTTTTGGGTTTGTTCCATTCTCTGGGTTTTGCTTTGAATTTCTGGGAATTTCTGGGTTTTGCTTGAAGTGGGGAGTAATCCGAGATTCAAAATGGTCTGGGTTTTGTTTTGAATTTCTGGGAATTTCTGGGTTTTGGTTGAAGTGGGGAGTAATCCGCGCTTCAAAATGGTCTGGGTTTTGGTTGAATTTCTGGGAATTTCTAGGTTTTGGTTAGGCTAACCCTTGTGCTTCTTATTCCAGATATAGCGAGATTTGAGGTCCCCGGTATCGTAGTTAGGATAGAATCAGAAGCCAGGGGTGGGCATACGGGATCGTCGTACGAGTCTTCTGCCAGGCAAGCTGAAGTGGATATCGATCGGTACTTAGGCCGAGTAGATCAATTAGCAGAGAACACGGGATCCTCGACTGGGGTGTTCTCGGAGAGCAGTGAAGAGTCCGACGAGGGTGAGAGCGAGGGTGGATCTGCGGAGGCCCCGGTAGTCACGGTGGCAATTCTCGAGGGCATACCGAAGTCTAGGTATACACTTGCGGACGGGACCGTATGCGACGAACCCGGGAGAAGTATGATAATGAAGGAGATCATCGCTATGCGACTGAAGTGGGGAATACCGGATGCGGTGGAGCTTAGGCCTCTCAAGGATGGAGAGATGGCCGCGAATCCTGACTCGGGGTGGGTGGCGCTGTACGAGAATCAGTTCCACCAAGGGTTATCTCTACCGCTGCCCCGGTGCCTACAGTATCTGTTGCGGATGCTGAACCTGTCACCGGGGCAGTTGACCCCGAATGCTATTCGTCAAATATACAATATGATGGCCATGTGGGACTTGTGCCAACAAGGGTGGCCTTCCATAAATGAATTTCGCGCGGTACACAGGGTCCTATACTCAATGAAGCTGTCCTGTGCGGGTACGGTTACATTTGCCGCTAGGGATTACGAACCATTAGTTACCGACATGCCTTCTTCGATGAGCAAAAGGTGGAGGAACAAAGTATTCCTAGCTGGGGGGCGGTGGCAAATTAAAAATTAGAAGTGGCAGCTGACCGATACCTTCCAAGCTATCGGGGACCAGGCCTATACTTTATCTGAGGTAGAAAGGAAGAGGATAGCCCGGGTATATGCCGTTTGGACAGAGAAAGAGAGGAGCTCTTATAGATTCATCCGACATTCTATACTTTATAGGCTAGGGCTAGGATGGCTCCCCGGTAAGGCTTTAAAATATATATATATATATATTTTTTTTTTCACGTCACTCGTCCTTTTTACCTTTGACTAACCTTGGAACTGATTGCAGTGAAAGCGCCGAAGAGGAAACCCCGGAAAGGCAAAGAGGAGGACAGAATGGATGTTGCTCAGTTGATGGATATGCTGATGGGCCAGGGAGAAGACGCCCTTCACATCGATGTCGACCTAGGGTCGAAAGGTACGGGTCGGTCCGTTGAAGAGACCCTACTGGAGATCACCGATGAGGGATATGGGGAACCTGATCCTGACGCTCCCGTGACCCAAGTCGTGCAGCCCTCTGTTGCCGACGTCATCACGATAGATGATACCGGGACGGGAAAGGTACCGGCCCCTGTGTCTATTTCCTCTCGTTCCACTGGGAGCGATGAGGCATTGCTTCCCGGTGAGAAGAAAATATCCCATAGGCACCGGCACCGAAGTGATAAGCAGGAGGTGACGTATACCGGCCGGGATGTTCAGGGATTCGTGCGAAGAGGCAAAAGAAAGATCACCCGGGACCTGGGTCGTTGCCTTCGCTTGGCTTGTTGTCTCCTGCCCTTCCGGTAATCCCCAAGAAGCCTATCAAGCAGCTGTTGAGTGAATACGGGGTTGCCGATGAAAAGTTCATGCGGTCCATGCTTAGTGACCTGAAGGACATTGACCTCGACCGGGTGCGGGCCAAGGGCAATACGCCCAAAGAGAATCGCCGTCTCACCCAAGAATCCATGATGCGAGTATGGTTTTGCTTCACCTTTGCAACCGATTATTATTGTATATATATTTTTTAATCGGTGTGTTTGCAGGCACTCTTCAATGTTTACGCGATTGACGCCAGCGAGGAAGATACTCATCTGAAGGAGGAGGTTAGCAGTCTCTCCGGGCAGGTGAAGTATCTGCATGGCGAGAAGGCCAAGCTGGAGAAGAAGGGGGACTCGTTGAAGGCTGAGATGGCCGCGGCTAAGCAGCGAATCGTGGAGCTTGAGGGTAAAGTCTCTAAGGCGCCTGAAGAGGTGAAAAGCGCTCGGGACTCTGAGAAAAAAGCTGCAGAGTATGCCGTGTCATGGAAGGAGAAGGCAGACTACCTGGAGGATCGCCTTCCCATGGAGAAGCACGAGGCCGTGGAGGAGTACAAGTCCTCCCAAGAGCTCATTGCTATGCTAACTGCTGCTCAAGATAAGGCTGTCATCATGAAGTTCAAGGAGTGGGTGGCGGCCGGGTACCTGGATGAAGCTAAATTCAGGCGGGGTCTTCTGGAGAAAAAGAAGAAAGATCGGGAGGCGGCGGTCAAGTCTGGTGCCGGTGGGTCCCAGAGTACCGATGGAGAGCAGTAGTAAATAAAATTCTTTTTTTTTTTTTTTTTGAAATTATCCGTTTGAACAATTGTCTAATTCCTTTGTCTGGTAGTCCAGGCTTTTTGTGAATGGAAACTTCTTGAATTTGAATGGGAATTGGAAAGGAATTGAAATTTCTAGGATTTCGTACCTTGAGCATTTGTTTGCATCACTTATTACCGGAATAGAGTAACTGACAATAGCTATGTCCGGGAATGTCCGGGGTAGGTAAAAAAAAAAAAGCTAGAAATGGTCTGAATAATTCATTTTTCCATTCAAATACCACATGGTGGTTAAATATAGAATGAGTACCCGATGGGTAGCTTGCCATAGCTGTATGGTCAAAAACCAAAAGCTAGGACAAGATGCTCCCGGAGCTACTTGTAATAGTACCGCAGGCGCTGGGTATTCCATGGATGCCTGGAAACGACCCCGTTCATGTCCCGGATGAAAAAGGTTGTGAGGCCTACCTCTTCAATGATCTCGTAAGGGCCTGTCCAGGATGGATCCAGTCCCCGGGGTTCTGGGTAGACTTGCTTCATGACCCAGTCCCCCAACTTCAATGTCCGGGATTGTACCTTGGCATCGTAATAACAAGCTATCCTCCGCTTGTTTGCCAAGTTATGCATGTGTGCCACATCCCTTCGTTCCTCGAGTAAATCAGCATCGAGGTGTAGGCCTTCTGAGTTGGTACCCGCATCGAAGTATTCGATCAGGGGACTCTGGATTTGTGTTTCAATAGGGAGTACTGCTTCTGATCCGAAAGCCATGCAGAAAGGGGTCTCTCTGGTGGCCTCCGTTGTCGTGGTCCTGATAGCCCACAACACATCCGGGAGTGTAGCAGCCCAAAGACCCTTGGGTTCGTCAAGCTTCTTTTTCAGTATTTTCTTGATTATCTTGTTGACAGCTTCGACCTGACCGTTGGTCTGGGGGTGAGCCGGGGAAGCATAGAGGATCTTAGTGCCCAGGTTCTCTGTGTAAGCCCTCAACTCATCATTGTCAAACTGGGTACCATTGTTCATGACTATGGTGTGCGGGACTCCAAACCTGCAGTAGATGTTCTTCCATAGGAAGCTTTTGACCTTTTCCGTGGTGATGGCGACGAGAGGTTCTGCCTCCACCCACTTTGTTTGGTAGTCCACAGCGACAATGGCGTATTTGAACTGTCCCACTGCTGTGGGAAGTTTACCAATCAAGTCCAAACCCCACTGACAGAACGGCCATGGTGCAAGGAGGATGGAGAGGGAAATGGGCGGTGCCCTTGGGATATTTGCATACATTTGGCATTTGTGGCAAGAACTGGATATTGTTTGGGCCAGGGCCGACATGGTTGGCCAGAAATATCCTGCCCTTAGGGACTTGTGTGCAAGAGATCGGGCTCCAGCATGGTTACCGCATACACCAGCGTGAATGTCCTTCATTATTTTGTGACCTTCCTCCGGTTTTACACACTTCAAGTTGGGAAAGCAGTGACCTCTTCTGTACAATTTGCCATTCATGATCGTGTATCGACCTGACCTTAACTGTAGTCTTCTGGCCTCGACCTTATCGTCCGGTGCTGGGCCGTCGACCATGTATTTCAAGATTGGGTCCATCCATGAAGCTGTGTGATCCACCGTAAATATTTCTGACACCCCGCTTTAGAAGTGCTAGGTCTTTCGAGTATTTCGACCTTAGCGGCCCCATAGGTAGGACTTGGAGAAGTTGATGAAAGCTTAGCAAGGGCGTCTGCCTTGTCGTTTTCTGCCCTCGGTATTTGGGTAAAAATGTAGGAGGTAAATCTCTGAACTAATGCCCGGGCTAAGGCCTGGTAAGACGACATGTGGGGCTCTTTTACCTCGAAGTTACCGCTGACCTGGTTTACGACTAACTGAGAATCACTGAAGATACTAAGGTGTTGCACCCTTAGTTCCCGGGCGATCTGCAGACCTGCTATGAGTTCCTCGTACTCTGCGGCATTGTTGGATGCTTTGAAGGCAAATTTGAGGGCGTACTCGTAGACTTGATCGTCCGGGCTAATTAGCAGGATGCCAGCTCCACTGGTTTTCTTGTTGGACGCGCCATCAACGTATAATCGCCAAGTGCTTGGCGGAGGTGGATCTGGGGCTAGTGGTTCAGGTGATTCCTGGGGTGGGTTATGGGAGGGAATTGATTATGAAATAAACTCTGCCGCTGGCTGGCCCTTGATAGCTGTCCGGGGCTGGTACTTGATATCGAACACCCCCAGCTCGATGGCCCATTTAATTAACCTGCCCGATGTCTCTGGTTTCTGCAAAACCTGCCTCAATGGGTGATTAGTGAAAACGGTGATTGAGTGTGCTTGGAAGTAATGTCTAAGCTTCCGGGCTGATACCAGGAGGGCCAGTGCCACTTTTTCAATGTCCGGGTACCTGGATTCTGCACCAGTATAACCTTTTCCAGCGTAGTACACTGGGTACTCGCAATCGGAGTCCTTCCTAATCAGAACTGAGCTCACAGCTGTTGACGATGCCGCCAGATATACGTAGAGCACTTCTCCGGGAACAGGTTTGTAGAGTAGAGGTACCTCTGACAAGTATGCCTTCAAGCCAAGAAAAGCAGCCTCGTGCTCCGCTGTCCAGGCTATCACCCCGACGTGCTAGGTTTTTAGCAATTTGAAGAAAGGAGTACACTTGTCCGTCAGCCTGGAGATGAATCTTGACAGGGCGGCCACCTTGCCTATAAGAGATTGGACCTCGTTTCGGTAGGTTGGGGACACCAAGTCTAATATAGCCTGTACCTTCTCCGGATTTGCCTCAATTCCCCTGTGGCTAATGATGTACCCGAGAAATTTTCCTACCTCAACCCCGAAGATGCACTTCTGTGGGTTAAGCTGCATACCATTGCACAATATGATGGTGAAGATGATTGATAAGTTGGTTACGTGATCCTCCGGAGTTAAAATTTTTACCAGCATGTCGTCCACGTATACCTCCATGATAGTACCGATAACTTCCTCAAACATGGAGTTGACAAGTCGCTGATAAGTGGCACCTGCATTCTTTAACCCAAAAGGCATGACCTGGTAGCAATAGAGACCTTTGTCTGTGGTAAAGGCAGTGTGCTCCTCGTCTGCCGGGTTCATTCAAATTTGGTTGTACGCACTGAACCCATCCATGAAACTGAGTAACCGGTACCCAGCAATGGAGTCGATTAATTGGTCAATTTGCGAGAGCGGGAAGCTATCCTTAGGGCATGCTCGGTTGAGGTTTGTGTAGTCCACACACATGCGCCATGATCCCGGAGATTTCTTTGGTACCATGACCACGTTGGCTAACCACCGGGGGTATGTTACTTCCCTGACGAAGTTGATGGCCATCAACTTCTTTACTTCAACCTGGATAGCCCGGTACTTATCGTTTGTGAAGGCCCTTCGTTTTTGTCTTACCTGTGTCGAGTAAGGAACAATACTAAGATTGTGCGTGGCTATCTCCGTCAGTATACCGGGCATGTCCTCATATGACCAGGCGAATGCAGATGTGTTAGAGCGGAGAAACGAGATCAACCCTTCCCTGACAACCGGAGACAGTCTTGTACCAATCCTAACAGTCCTGTCCGGGAACTGCTCTGATAGCACCACCTCTTCAATGTCTTCTAAGGCACCGGGCCGTTCTTCGTCGGAATCGGTATCGTCTCTGGGATCCTCGTACCTGTCCATCAGAGGGTTAGTAGATACGTGCAACATCTCAGACTTTCCCTTACCGCGAGATACAGTCAAAGAATAGCATTTCCTCGCAGCGGCCTGATCACCCCGGATCGTAGTAGTGCCGGCCGGGGTTGGCACTTTCATCATCAGCATGTGACCTGCAATGAAGGTTTTCAGACGCCAGAGTGCCGGCCGACCCAGGATAGCATTATAGGACGAGACGCAGTCCACTACGATGAACTCTGTTTTGATGGTTGAACAATTCGGACTTTCGCTTATCGTGATCGATAGGTAATCTGATCTGAGTGGTTGGACGATATCTCCTGAAAAACTAATTAGGGGCTCATTATCCTGTGACAGCTTGGCTCTTCCTCTGTTCAAAGCTTTGTATGCATAGCGAAATAATACGCTAACTGAGGCCCCGGTGTCCACGAGCACCCGGGACATTATATAGTAGTCCATTTGGAGCGTGATTAGGAAGGGATCATCATGGGGCATCTTCAGATCGGCTTCCTCCTCCTGCAGGAATGTCACCGATGTCTATCCGGTGCCACCTTCTTGCTGCGGGGCCTTGTGGAAGTTGAAAACTTCCGGACGGTCGAAACTAGAATTTCGTTTCTTCCTCTGGGGAGGCAACTCTTTTGGGCCCCCACCGTGGATCGTGAAGATCTGGCCGTACACGTCTACAGCTCCTATCTCCTTAGCAGGTAGGTATCGTTGAAGCTTGCCCCTCTAGATGAGGGACTCAATTGTATTTTTTAAAGCAACGCAGAGATTGGTATTGTGTCCGGCATCCTCATGATAAGTGCAGAATTTTCCGGTATCTTGCTGGGTAAGTTTACTCTTCGGGAACTTCCTTGGGGGTGGTCCCGGTATCTCATCCTTGTTTTCGTTCCAAATAGTCTCGTATGAAGCGTTGAGGATTGTGAACACCTCATACCGGGGTGGTGGTGGTGTCAGCGGGGCTTGCTGTGCCCTCGGCTCCCGGTGAGGGTGAGTGGTCCCGTAACTGTTAGACCTGGACGAGGACTCTTTGCTTCTTTTGTTAGAGGTATGGGGTGACCTGTCATGACTATGGACCCACTCCGTCTTTCGTGGCTCATCCCTGACCGTCGAGGCCGGTGTGGAAAATCTTAGCTCTGGTCTGGGGGTGTCCCCGTAGGTTTCGAATTCGGCCTGGGCGTGTCTGATGGCAGTGGCCATCAGCTCGTCGTAGTTAGCTGGAGGATTATGGTTGATCCCGTAGAGAAATTCTCCGCGTCTTAAGCCCCTCCTGAAAGCCAGCTCAGCTAGTTCCTTATTAAGGTCCCGGCATTTAGCGGAAGCCGCCTGCCATCAATTTACAAAAGACTTCAATGTTTCATCTTCTCCCTGCTGGACCTTTAACAGGCCCTTTGGTGTGTGTATCCCATCAGTGCGTAAGATGAATCGAGCTACAAACTTGTCAGCCAACTCCTTAAAATTCCCTACAGAACCAACCGTCAGTTCGTAGAACCAACTCAAAGCCTCCCCTGACAAGGTCTCCTGGAACATATTACAACACACTTCGTCCGTATATCCCTTGGAGCTTGTTTGCGATCGGAAAGCCTGTAGATGCTGGTAGGGGTCTCCAACTCCCGTATAGTCAATCTTCAGTGGTTTCGATGTATTCGCTCGAATGGCTCCTCTAACCTGTTGGGTGAAAGGGCCCGGGCGGTCTTCGTAAATGGTCATAGCTCTCCAGGTGTCTCTATTTTCTGTGGCCTGTACCCTTGCCTGCAGGGCATGCAAAGAGTTGCTCATTTGCACAAGTAATGCAGTGTTTGCATCGGTTACCGGTGGGATATTGTGAACTGGCTGTGGTAATGGTGGTGGTGGCAAATGCCTCAAGTTTTCCGGGAATAAGTCTACCGGTATCTGGATTATCCGTTGGCCGCCCTCCGTAGAAGGTGCTGGGGCGGTGCTGGGGTCTCCTGTTATCGGGGCAGCGTTCACGCCTGCTGCTAGCTGGGATGCTCTAGCCAGGGCCTGGGTGAGTGCCTCATTGTGCTGGTGCCTCCTGTCCAGTGCTCGAGCCAGCGCTGTGTTTTCATCTTCCAAATCCTGCATTCTCTGTTGCGTAAGGCGGTTTGTTTCCCTATCGGTACTTTGTTGTTCCCGATCGATCCTGGATTGTTCCCTGAAGGCTGCGATCTCAGCTCGCATAAACTCCAACTCCGATACCGGAGTCACTTGATCCGGGACTATCGGGTCCAAGGATCCGAGACCATGCATTTCTCCTTGAACACTTGGCGCTTCTGCTGACGAAGTTCCCGGAGAGAATATCAGTGCCCGGGCGACACTTCTACCCTATCCTGCCACTTCTGGCTCATTCATGATTCCCCCCTATCTGGCGCGCCAATGATTCTGGTGGCTTTCTCCGGGTACCTCACACAGAATGCTATACCGTCTGGGGTACCGATCCAACTCTAAATCATGTATCAAGAACACAACGTTAGAGGGGTAAACCGTACCAGACGGTTTACACCTCTCCGATGCCTGAGTGAGAAACTAATAGATGTGTATCAAGTAAATAGTGGACAAAGGAGTTATTACCCGTAAAAGGTGGTTGTGCTAATGTCTTTTTACTCAAGCATGGGAAAGGAGTCTCCCCTATCCTCGATGTGGGACACAGGTTGTTCTTCTGATGCCATGTCAGCCCTCTTGTTGTGTAAATAGATGGGCTATGCTGGCCTTGCCCCTGGCCCTGGGTGCCCGGGGTGGCATCCTATGTGAAGCCCGCCATGGTGGGTCGTGAACCCGGCCCATGGCATAGTACCTGGGAGTACCGATGGGGCCCAGCCGATAGTGCTAAACTTAGTTGAGACTCCCCAGTATGTACAACTACAAATAGAACAAAAGTGAGCACTTTTACATCAATTGTTGGGGGTCGTGGTAAAATGGTAGTCATTGTAGTAATCATTTCATTAATGATAAAAACATAAAGATTTACCACTGTGACAACAAATTTGTTATCACACATGTTAAATTGTCCATAAACTAGTACATTAGTTTAGGTTGAGTAATTACTACAAATTAAAAAAAACATTTTTAATGATAAAATGCATAGTCATTGAAATAATAATTAATGATAAAAACATGAAGATTTACCATTCTGACAATAAATTTATTGTCACACTTGTTAAATTGTCCATAAACTAGTACATAAATTGTAGGTGGAGTAATTACTACAATTAGAACAAAATTTTTCGTTTTTATATCAATTGTTATAGTTTGTGGTAAATTACGTCAACTGAAAGTAATTATAACTTCAACGATGGAAATTACACAATATATTACTTTAATTACGAATGGAGAAATTCATTACACCAATGAGGACATGCGTGGTTTTAGTTAAAATATAATGGTTTACCTATATGATAACACATTGTGGTAACATTTGTAATTTAGTTCAAAAAGCAGTAATAACAAGTTGTACGTGAAGTGGTTACTACATCTATAACAAAGATTATATATTTTTACGCTAATGGTTGTGGTTGTCGTAAAATGCATGTAAAAAGAATTATATTTGATTAAGGAAACTACTTATGATATAATTAATTAGTAATAAAGACTATTTAACTAATACTAATTTCGTAAGCCTAGGTTAGAAAGTTTTTATTTTTAATAAGGAAAAAATGTAATTGTCAATTGTGTAGTTGTCAATTGATAATCAAGTATTAATCAAATATTAATTGGCTAATGATGAAATTAATTAGTAATAAAGACTATTTAACTAATTGTAATTTGGTGAGGCTAAGTTAGAAGGTTTTTATTTTTTTTTAAGAAAGGAAAAAATGTAATTATCAATTGATAATTAATTGGCTAAGGGCTAAACATATTACCAAATTTTAAATATTTTGGACCATTGGATATATTACTAATCTAATTATCAAAATATTTAACAAAATGAGTGTATGGCAAACACCCGGATACCTAAAAAAAATCCTGTATATATATATTCATGTAGAGTAGATAAAACTCAAAGTAAATAGAAAATTATTTGACAACATTTGACCCAAAAAAAATTATTTGACAAGATAATATTTTTCAATATTATGTAGGTTCTCACCCTTGTGCCCTAGTCTTCATCAGAGTCCAAGACACACGACAACACACATAGCTGCGCTCCCCGTCAAAAATCCCGAAAAATTTGGTAACAAACCAACAGTGAGACTGAAGGTTAATTAATTTCCATGCGTCAGTCGTGTGTGTTTAGGAGTATGACTAATACGTACCCATCGATTCGGGTAAAGATTTCACGGTGATTTTTACGCCAATTAGTTACACATCGTCATAAGGGCTTCTGTTTGCTGTGAAACTCTTGAAGGGAAAAGTCTAGCAAAACCCAAGGGAAGGAAGAGGTACACTATCACACCACCTCGGTAGGAACTAGGTATTTATAGATTATTTAACAATTATTATTAACATGAAATGTAACTAATTGGACTTGCAACAAAATGATGAGTAGATATTGGTAGAGTGACCTTGCCGTGAAGTTTCTGACCAGCTTAGCTGTGACCTTAGTTCTTTACGAGTCTTAAGCATACCACTATAGCTAGTTCGAAATTCGTATCACAAATAAAGTAATAGTCGTTGGTTTATCAAGAGGGATAACATCAAGTTCATCAGTATACGGTGCTAGAGGAGATTTAGCATTACAAGATTGGTAATTCTTTTGAGTCACTTCCATCATATTATGAAATTTCATATTGTAATTAATCGAGATGCAAGTCTTCCGAATTACTTGTAATACGAAGTTAGTACATTGTTGTCGAGGCATGACCATAGGAAGATCTTTGCGACCTCACGCTGATGTCGAGCATGATCTCAGATCGATTTAGAGAATTTTTTCTAGATGTGTATTCTAAAAGATGTAATCGGAAAACAAAACTATCCAAAACAACCAAAAAAATATAAGATTAAAAAAACAAAATTGGCAGGCTTAGGCGTAAGCTAAGAAACCAACAACAGCAACAGTAGTTTCTCTGAGGCGGGTTGACTCCACGTGGGTTAAAGTATCCCGTAAGGACACGTATTGTAGAGACTGTCTTTTAGGGCACGCGTTCAAATAGCAGAATTACAAAGCTTCAATCTCACCCAGAAATATTGCAGCTGCTGCATGCATCTGAATTAAAGAGATCAACGACGAAAGAAAGACACAGAAACTGTGGGCTTGGGAATAGGGAGCCATGCACGTGGGATGCCATAGGCTTCTGATGATGCTTTGAATTCATCTGCATGGGAGTCAAACTGAGGAGGTAGGAGGTGGTCAAAAGACACTCACCCACATGCCAATGTCCCTACTTGGAGCTCCAAATCCAGCTTGCAATTCAATTATCTTTTTCTTCTATTTTTGGTTCTGTTGTATATAGGTCTAATTTTCATACGTTTATTTCCATCAGTTAGATGACCAAACGGTCTCCAATCCAATCAGTAACTATTTTATCATTATTTTATGCTACATTGTAGTTCGATTAGAAAAATATAATAAAGATGGTGAGTGAACAAGTCAAATTATTTTGATATGATTCAAGTATTTGTCTCTGTAAATGTCCCGGCCACTTCTACATTCCAGAAAGACTAAATTAAGAAGATATAGCCAACCAAATTGCGTGAGTGAACTTTAACGAGGAGAATTTGAACTTGAGGTTACATTGTTAAATGTAGAACTGTCAGCTCAGTCATATGTCTAAACCACGGAAAGTGCTGCTATGTAATAAAGCACAGTATATATGCGTGTAGAATAATATGAATCTCTTATTCATTTCAGCATCAATCCCGTAAGTGTTGCCAGACTATCTTGGATCAGATACCAAGTCAAATGTGATACCTCAAATTTAAGGGTTGGAAGCCAAATACAATCTCTGCGAGTTTCATTTGCAATAGTTTCTTTTGACCCTAGACGGAAGATTACAAATTTTACTGAAGATGAAACTTGAACAGTTGAACTCATGAATCATGACTCAATAAACGACCAACTAAAATAGATAATAGCTACCACACGTACTACGTATATATATGGATTACGTGTCCTTCCATATACATGCAAACGTGTCCCTTCCTTTGTAGAGAACTGCAATTTCCCAGTTTGGTGTTTCTTTGTTCCCCGTGGGACTCGTTCCAATAGCTGGAGACCATACACTCTTGAATGTTTGCCACCGTTAACGATGAGAAGCGGCTAGACAAGTTTATACATAAAAATACTTCTACTTTTGGGTAAAATACAGAAATAGTTCTTCTTTTGGCAAACCTAATCCTTGTAATCCTCAAACTCATCTCCTACGCGTCCACTTCTCCACTTGCCAGTTGGACTTGTTCTGTGTACCCACTCAACACTTTCCACCTCCATTATATAACCACTACTCCACTCCACCACTCTTCACACCACTCGATCCCATCTCTCTCTCTCTCTCTCTCTCTCTCTCTCCTCCCTCCCTCCCTCCCTCCCTCCCTCCCTCCCTCCCTCTTTCTTTCAAGCTAGGTTTGTAGTTATGCATGCCTCTTTGCATTTCATCACTACTCCTCCACAGTCCTCTTCCACTCTTAAAACTCCAAGTAAAACGCACATACCCACAACTCAAAACACAGCAGTATGCAAAATCCTCATCAACCCAATGAGAAAAACGCTACCTCGAGAAACCCAGAAACCATTGAAACCACCTTTGCCCCTACCAAAAACTAAACCCTTGGTCGAGCCCGTGCCTGAAATAGTCGACCCAACCAAACCGTGTTACCCTTCTCACTTAAACCCACTTCAAAAACTAGCAGCCTCAGTATTAGACAAACTAGAAGCTGTGGTTATAGAACCTCTAGAAAAGAAGCAAAAATTGCCCAAGACTATCGACCCGGCGGTTCAGATATCCGGCAACTTCGCGCCGGTTCGGGAGTGTCCGGTTCAGCACGGGCTTGAAGTACTAGGTCAAATCCCGGATTGTTTACGTGGCGTTTATGTCCGTAACGGCGCTAATCCTATGTTTACGCCCTCGGGTGGTCATCACTTGTTTGATGGGGACGGTATGATCCACGCTCTCACTTTGGGCGTGGGTAACAAAACTAGCTACTCTTGTAGGTACACCCGCACGAGCCGGCTCAAGCAAGAAGCCAAGCTAGGGCGGCCGATGTTTCCGAAGCCGATAGGTGAGCTTCATGGGCACTCGGGTTTGGCTCGGCTCGGTTTGTTCTTGGCTCGAGCCGCAATCGGCTTGGTTGACTGCTCACAAGGCACCGGCGTGGCTAATGCCGGCTTGGTCTACTTCAACGGACGCTTATTAGCCATGTCCGAGGATGACCTCCCTTACAATGTTAAGATCAAAGCTGACGGTGATCTCGAAACGATTGGACGGTTCAATTTCAACGGAGGTCTCGACCGGTCTATGATTGCGCATCCAAAGGTAGACCCGGTGACGGGTGAGCTCCACGCGCTGAGCTACGACGTGGTCAACAAACCTCACCTTAAATACTACAAGTTCGACACGTGTGGGAGAAAGTCACGTGAGGTGGGAATCACACTAGAGCAGCCTACTATGGTGCATGACTTTGCCATAACGGAGAACTATGCTGTGATACCGGACCAGCAAGTTGTATTCAAGCTATCCGAATTGATGAAAGGCGGGTCGCCCGTAATCTATGACCCGGAAAAGATGTCTCGCTTTGGAATTTTGCCCAAGAATGATGAAGAGGGGTCGGGGATTCAATGGATCAACGTACCCGATTGCTTTTGTTTCCATTTGTGCAATGCATGGGAGGAAACTTCGGACTCGGGTGACCCGATCATTGTTGTCATTGGTTCCTGCATGAATCCGCCTGACTCGGTTTTTAACGAGCACAATACTGACCCACTGCGGATTGAATTATCCGAAATCCGGATGAACATGAGGTCCGGAGAATCGAGTCGTCGGGTCATTGTCTCGGGTTTAAATTTAGAAGTGGGGGTGGTGAACAAGCAGCTCCTAGGGCAAAAGACTACATATTTGTACATGGCTATAGCGGAGCCATGGCCCAAGTGTTCGGGCATCGCTAAGGTGGATGTGGAAACCGGTTCGGTGACCAAGTATATGTACGGGACCGGCCGGTTCGGAGGTGAGCCGTTTTACGTACCCAAATTGAGAAGTGGCAGCGTGGGAAACAATGGAGTAGTACAAGGGGGTGATGATGATGAGGGATATCTACTGGGTTTTGTGAGGGATGAGAGGGAGGAAAAATCAGAAATGGTGATCTTGGATGCTTCAAGCATGAAGCAAGTGGGTTCAGTGAGATTGCCTGCTAGAGTTCCTTATGGATTCCACGGTACATTTATTAGTGAACAAGATTTGAAGGAGCAGGCTTTGAGTTAAAGTAGTAGTGAATATGTGGTTTGATAGTTTTATGTATAGTTTTCATATACATTAATCTAATATCAATGTGTAATTAAAAGATTCGTAGCTGTTGATATAATATAGCAAATTTCTATTGGTCGCTAGTCTCTGTTTCTATGTTTTAATTTTTTATAGAAAGCTATAGCAATCTTAATGAAGGAGAAGACGGACCAAAAAAAATAATAATAATAATGAAGGAGAAGGAAACTATCCTATGTTACTGTTAAGAAAAAAAAAAAAAAACACGTTCTTCAGCATCTCCTTGGTTGTTTAGTCTGCCGTGAACGTATCATCTCACGCTTATGCCTTTAGTTTTCTGAATGGACTCAATACTGTTTAGTCATTAACCTTTTAACCATAAAATACTTCAGTCACTGACCTTCTAATTTAACACGTTTAGTCCCTGTACTTCAAAATTTCAGAACAATAGGTCCTTGCCGTCTAAAAGTCACGGCAAAATGTCTATTATGCCCTCAGTTCTTTTTCTTTTTAATTAATTAATTATTTTATTTTATTTTGAAAATGAAAATTTTTTTCCTTTCTTTCTTTCTGTTTTTTTTTTCCTTTCTTTCTTTCTATTTGAAAAAAAGGAATAAATAAAATAAATAATAAATAAAAAAAGAGAAAGGTATAAATTTATTAAAAAAAAGAAAGTAACTGAGGACATAATAGACATTTCGCTGCGACTTTTAGACGGTAAGGACCTATTGGTCTGAAATTTTGAAGTATAGGGACTAAACGTGTGAAATTAGAAGGTCAGGGACTGAAATGTTTTATGGTCAAAAACTCAAAAACTAAACAGTATTTAGTCATTTCCGAATTATAGTCTCCAATTTGTTCTTGTTCCGCCGTTGCCACTTGCCACTTGCCACCATGCCTCTTCTCCTTGGGGACACGTGGCCGGCTACTTTTGTGTACATGTGGTCCGGTTGCAGGTGGTTCCCTTTAATTCAGTCACCTTTCGCTCCTCATTGATCTTCTTGAGTTCTCCCTCTTTCTATATGTATGTACTCTAGCAACCAAGAAAACAATGAGAAAGACCGACATGAAAGATGGTTTTCTCATGTATTTTATCTTTCTTCAATTTATTGTTTTGTTTTGTTTATGCCATAAACAATTCGAAGATATTAATAGTGATGTCTGCAAGACTCATACCCTTTTTCGGAAGGAAAGAGGACCGCTTCAACGCTTCTTAAATAACACCGTTACTTTTCTTATTTTATTTATAAAGTGAGAATAGTTAACTGAGAAGTAGTGAGTAAGCGAGGTAATATCGAAGTACACACTATTTTCTCCTCCTTAAAAACACTTTAAAAAAATGTATAACGGACCCTACGAGTCCACTACAAGCAAACTCTCATGGCGCAAATCATTCTTACTTAACTCATTTATATTTGCACAATTCTTATGTTCACCCCCAGGGTGAACTAGCATATTCACCCTCATTGTCGATTAACATATTTTTACTTAATAAATTTATAATCCAACCATTCATGTTGTATAACATAATACAAAGATTAGCTCTGTAAAAAATCAATCAAATTGAAGACCTTTTAGTTATTCATTTTTATGAAATACATTGACGGTTCATCATAATAGTAGTAAGTGTTGTTAGAACCATCCATTTGTTTTATTCAATTAGATAATTAAACGATTTCCGATTCCATTGATTTTTTACAAAGATAATCTTTAAATGCTAATTTAAGATATGGACCATCGGATTATAAATTTATTAAGTAAAAATATGTTAATCAATAATGGGGGTGAATATGCTAAGCTCGCCCTAGGGGTGAACCTAATAATTGTTCTTTATATTTCTTATGCATAACGGACTTTGCAAGCCCACTACAAGTGGATTCTCACGGCACCAAAATCATTCTCACTTGGTTCACTTATATTTCTCATGTTTTGAGTCTTTTATCTTCTAAAATTCCATTTCTACCTCCTTAATGTAAATTTGAGACACGCACACAACCTGTACTCGTAAACACCTCCAGATAACAGTGGGTAAGAAGAAAGAAACAACTCCAACGCATCAAACTGATGGACCGAGATCGATGACAAGGTACATGCATGGCGAAACTTGACCTAAAAGAAACAACAAATGGCAAGTTTAACTAAGCAGATCACAACTCATTAGCTAATGCCTTCTGACGAAATGTTATTGACTTGGAGCACATTTGACCACTTAGGGATTGATCCAGTGACATCTATTGATGTTGAGAAGCTTATTGATCCACCATCTTTTCATGTGTTCAATATATATATATATATATATATATATATATATAACCATCACCATTATCTCTAGCTACTGCTAGCAAACAAACATATATGGAAAATGAAGTTATTTAGTACGTATTATAAGATTCTCTTTCTGTTGATTAGCGAGGAAAATACCATACCCAATTAACAGTATACATGCAACTCTGTATCAGTATTTTCATGGATCATTGCATACATAGCATTTTTTCCGTGCATAGAAAATTAAGACTCTGCCTAATATGAGATTCTGAATTTTGATTTGTGCTCGAGTCATGCAATAATATATAGCCATCACCATTATCTCTAGCTACATTTACTACGTATTATAAGATTCTCTTTCTGTTTATTAGTGAGGAAAATACTATACCCAAACAGCATATATGCAACTCTATATCATGGATCATTACATACGTTAGCATTCTTTCCGTACATAAAAAATTAAGACTGTGCCTAATATGAGATTCTGAAGTGTGATTTGTGCTTGAGTCATGCAATTTATTACAAAAATGAGCAAAAAATAAAGGCAACTAGAGAAAAATACTAATGGAATAAGATTATAAACATACCTCGAAACTAAAGATTTACCAATTTTGATTTTACATTTTTTATAAAATGAAAGATTTCACGTATTTGCAGCCCTATAACAAAACATAGTGAGCAGACTTGTTATTGTTATTTTGGATTTTTTTTTTTTTTTTAAAGAAGTATTGATTTCATTAGAATGAATAGCCATAATTGGCTAGAGTCTACAAATGCTTAAACAATCAAGAATCCTGTAATAAACACGGAGAAACCTATCTAAGCTGTAATTGGATTTTTTGATGAAGAGAGTATCTCAAATAATAACATATAATTTCTAAGAAAACCACTGGAAATAAATCCTAGATACGAAAAGATCATACACCATATACTACACCCATACAATGTAAAGAGTACGTTGATGTCAATGAAATGATAGAAAAAGTTTTACATCCGGCAAAAAGGAAAGATAAGGATTGACTGATTGCCACACTTAAAATGGAAAGAGGAGACAATGTGTATTGTGGTGACTATTATGGCTGCCTTTTCTTGTTACGAACTTAGTGGGCTGATTAATCAGAAACCAAGTAGAATGGGTTGACTTCGATCATCCCAGCTCAAAATACATTATGTATATCATCTTCATGAGAAGCCTAGCTAGCTAGGAGAATGGGTTGACTTCAGCCTAGCTAGTAGTGGGCTGACTTGACGTTGATTGTTGAAGCTGTTTTCAAATAGAGGAGGAGTGATTTCTTGACCAAAGCGATAAACGAGTTGAATGTTTGGAAGGTCGGTCGTACGGTTCACGTCTTGAATCATAAAACCATTAATAAACGAGTTGAGTTAGTGTTGAATGATTTGACCCGATAAGTTAATTAATAGACAATTATTGATCAGCCTTCAACGTAAATACAAAATGATTTGACACGGGTAGTTTTACACTTGTGTCTAGCGCAATCAAAAACGACAAATTCGTCGAAGAGGTTCCATCATCTTCTTTGAGGTTTTGTGGGAATTATCTAGCTTCCATTAATTACTAACCCTAAGGCCACGTTTGGTTCACGGAAAGGAAGTATCAGGAAAGGAAACTTGTTTCTTTCCTGTGTTTGAGATGCAAAAGGAAAGGAAATAGTTTCCTGAAGGAAGGGAAAATAAGGAGGAAAGTGATTCCTTCCAGATCTCAAAGGAATCACTTTCCCCCATTCTTTCTTTACATTTATTACTCACAACATATTATTTTATTATATTATTTACAAACTTTTTAACAACTTTCCTGATAACTTTCCTTACGTTATCAAACATCGGAATGGAAAGTTGTTGGGAAATTTCATTTCCCTTCCCATGGGAAAGATAAAGAAATTACTTTCATTTCCGTGAACCAAACGAGGCCTAAGAGCAAAATATCATATAAAAGCCCACTCACCATGAAGCACTAGTATACATATTGTCGACCTAATGCTTAATGGGGGGACAAGACATGATAATTAACGTCAGGCTGTCGAGCAGGTACTGCTATATTTGCCTTTCTAAATCGTAGAAATTAAGTTAATGATAGGATTAGCGAAGCCACTAATCTTTCTTTTCAATCATTTCTGTTATTAATTTGTGCACAAGTCGTACAAGAACATCATATAGTCATGTGGAGAAGCCAACTGGATGGATAGATAGGCAATGGTGGTGACGACGCGTTAAAAGAGCCTGAATAATGCATTTGCTCAATCGAAATTATTGTTCCAAATGTCAATGAAACATAGAGCCCTCTGTCTAATTGAGCACGATTATAATGAGTATTTCTACTTTCATTAAAACTGAGAATTAGTTTTGATTAATCTTCTTCGATCTTATCAGTTTGACCATATATTGGAGGAACAGTGGTAAAGACTATTGGAATGAAGGTTGGGCCTTCATTTTTGCTTCTTGGAGGATATATGCCCCAGGGCTTGTTAGTTGACAGGGTGGCTTCAGAAAAAAATGTTGTGTGACTCGTACAAATTGAGGATATGGAGAAGGAAAATCTGAAAGTGGTTGGATTATTCCTAATAATAGTAGGACAAAAACCAACGCAAAACTGGGTTTACATGTCAGCTTCAATTTGAAAATGAACTTGGTTATGGTTGACAATAATGCGCGAGCATATTAGACTAGCAGTAAGCTGATTGACTCAGCGTTCTTTATCGATCAAAGACTGCAAGTATTGCCCATATGTATAATTCAAAGTAATTTTGATAACCTTTTTCAAGTCCTAAACCCGTTCGTTTATAAAAGGATGTATAATTTCATTCATGCATGCATGTATTCAGTCTACAAGAGGTCAAAATTTTACAGGAATATTATGTGTTGAAGCTATTTCTATGTTAGTGAGTGTAACATACATGAGGATCTGAAGTTTCATCTACTTGCAACATTAGACCGCTTCTTCTGGAGTGCCGTTGACATATCACGTAGCCTATGTGTTATATCTGTGAATGATGGCCGATCAGCAGGATCCGGCGACCAGCACTCTTCCATTAACTTTTTCCACTCCGAGTCGCAGCGCTTTGGAATAGGAGGCCTTAGTGTATTATTTACAATTCCCCCTTCAATAAAAAGGAAATTCATCAAGATTGCACAAAAATTACCACAGTAGAAAGCATAACATAATAGCTAGTAATTAATCCTGGAAATACAGTATGTAAGAGATCAAGCATTTTAAAATGGAAGGCATGTATTCTGTAACGGGACAAGGGTGAAGTTTCCATTTAGAAAACTATACTTCTATATATAACTTATTACAGATCTATTTAAACTTAGACATGGGCCAAGATGACAACATTTCATAATACTTCAACTTCGACCTTGAAATGATATGAGGGTGAATTAAAAGTTTGGACTTCTTGGGAAGGCTTGAGAATGAAGGTGTCTCGAGTACTTATGTTTCTTGATGGGATACTTGTCATCAAAGCCTATGACAGAAATATGTCTGGCCTCCAGGAATTCGGTTTGTTTGATTCATCTTTTGTCAGTTTTGTAATCTCTTTTTGCTTTCTCCTTTGAGACTGATTTTTGTAAATTTTTCATTTGTTCGATAAATTCGTTGGTACTAGCAAAACAAAAAAAAAATACTGAGAATCATTTTTCGTATAGGTTAGCAAATCTTACCTATGATAGCACCACAATGCATGTTGGCATACGGTTCCTCCCCAGTCAAGATCTCCCACATTACAATACCAAATGAGAAGACATCAACCTGTTTAAGAAAGAACACCTAATTCATTAGGTTAAATCATTTAGGCATGTTTATTCCAAATTCAACTTGACTCGACATTTGCGATGAAAATGATTAATTGTTTATATTCGAAGGTTCAAACCTTCTCAGAGACACGGCTACTGCTACCATTTAATAATTCTGGTGCCATCCATGGAAGGGTTCCTCGCACACCACCAGATACTAGTGTGTTGCGTTTAATTCTTGACAGCCCAAAATCAGCAACCTGCAAAGAATAATGCATCATACTTGAGGAATTTTGGCCAGTGAAAAAGAGGGCTGTTTTTTAAACAACTATTGGTATGAGATCCTCAAAGATTATATAAGGAGTACTGAATCGTGTACTTAATAATCTACAGTAAGACAAAGAATGGAAGACAAAAGCATTTGTTTTGCAATAATTACCTTACATATGGGTCTTTCAGGATCCCTCAAATTGACAAGCAAATTGTCACACTTCAAATCAAAGTGAACAATATTTTTCAAATGCAAATATTCCATGCCAAAAGCTGTGTCCATCAAGATTATGAGCCTCTTTCGGCGGTCAAGTACTCTGCAGGAAGAATTGAACACTACATAAATCTATTTCAGTTTAAGTATATATGGAAAAAAAAAAACAAAAGACGGTTACCTGTCCTTCCTAACTAGGACATGCCTCAATGATCCATTCACCATAAATTCAGCTACAGTTGCCAATGTTCCTCCAGGGCCATCAGGTACTACTCCATAAAGTGCTACTACATTTGGATGGTGAAGGGTGGAAAGAATCTTTGCCTCTCTCCAGAAGTCCTTAGTCTGTGATAACAAGTGAAGTTTGCATTTTCATTACGCAAATATATTGAATCCAACTTGTAAACTGTTGGATATACATTATAAACCAAGCAAATTTTCTTTCCAGTCAGCATTGCATGCAAAGCTGTTGCAGAATCTAGGACGAAGCTTTTAATTCCATGTTGTGGACAGACATGATGACAAAATTTACAGTACCTATATAAACATGACAACCAGAATTATATATATGAAGTTCCAACACTAATGAGTTTATTAGGAACCTACCAGCCGCTCTTGCTCTGATGATCTGTCAGAAAAACAACTCTTTTTTATTCTCTTAATAGCAACATCTGTTCCTCTCCACTTCCCATGGTAGACAGTTCCAAATGTACCAGATCCCAACTCTTGCAGTTCTTCAAGATCAGCATTTTTTATGATCTGCACATAAGCAAAGTGGCTGGCCAGCATTAACAACATTTCATTAAAAAAAAAAAAAAAAAAGCCAGATCAAGCACCCAGCTTATGCTGAACAGAGACACGTGATATTAGATCATGCATAAATCATCAAGATAGCAGTTCTCAACCTGCAAACCATAGATGCCTGCTTCCATTTCGGCTATTACAGCATCACTAATAGTTTCATGCCTATCTTTGCCATCTGCAGTCACACCCTATAAAATAAATAATAGGAGCTCAAATTCACCATCACATTACTATACAACTAAAAGCTCAAATTTCACAGGATATTTATTCACCTTTCTCTCAGACTCTGGAGCTGCACTTATCTCTGTCTCTGTAGGTGATGAACATTCATCACTGGTCTCATCTTCTATATGGGAGACACGATAGACCGCTTTAGAAGCGGGAATTCCAGGTGGCGTGCTATTAGTTAAGTCTTCAACAATAACCACTGATTTTGTCACCTTATTGTCATTATGATTATCTAAGGGCTGTGACTGGACAGGGCGAACATCTTCACATTTCAGATTCTCGAAAGAGTGTCTGCCAGAACCCACCTTTTCAACCACATACTCGGGATAGTTATCATGCAGAGAATATTCTCTATCTGAAGCAGAACTTGTAGGCATTTGCTGATATAGGTTCCAATAGTTGAAGAGAGATTATGACAAAAATTTAGATAAACATTAAAAAAATTCCCAAAGGCAGAAGTACTTACAGGGCTTGAGATTAAGAATTCTTGAGATGCAACAGTTAGTAATCCATGCGGCCGGGAAATTGATTGACCACTAATTGTTGTAGTACACTGCTGATCATTTGTACCATTTTGAATCCTATGAGAATACTGAGAAGTTGTGTCTAATTTGTACTCTTGGGGGTCCACTGCATCTTTAAGGTAGTTCATATTTAGTAAGTTCTTAAATTCCATGACAGCATCATTTGAAGTAACTTCAACATTTCCTTCGAGGTGCTTCCACTTTTTATCAGCAGAAGTGTCATTCGTGTAATGGTTGAACACCTCCAGACCTTCTTCCTCCTTGCAATGGTGAGGTGTGCTGATGTTAAATTGATGTGTAACCATTTTGTTTTTCTGGTCAACCAGCTGAGCCTCTTGTTCTTGCGAGGAACTTGGCATCTCCAGTGAAGGTGATCCTTCTCTGATCAAATTCAATGGTACTGAGACGTTTTCTCCTTCCAAGGACCTTTCGAGATGCTCGTGCAACTGAGAGTCAGAAAGTACATGCATTATTTTTTGATGAGAGGCATCTATATTACCAGTCGGTAACAATAACTCCAGTATATCTTTAGGATGAGAGACAACTTGTCAGAATGGATCAAGGGCTTTCTAAGAGGCATGTGTCTCTCAAAGTTCATGCCACCTTGACCATACAGGGCAGAAGGCACAAAATCTTCACTTGCGCTGCGATTGAGGGAGGGCATGTTGTGGGATTTTTTAGTCAGGTAGGTCTCAGCCAAATTTTTATTGTGCTGATGGTAATTCATCAATGGAGGACCATGATCAAGATTATTGATATAGCCCACAACATCAACATCAGAGAGAGCAATGCCTCCATTACCATGACAATATGGTTGATCCAAATGTAGCTGCACATTAGAATTTTTGAGGTCCCTATGTTGAAGTTGAACAGGAGACAGTGGAGGGGATGGAATAAAAGACTTCGGTGGGATCTGAAGAGTACCTAAGAACTGGCGAGCATGTTTACTACTTGTCCCCGACAGATTTGAGGAACTTAGACTAACATCCTTGTTCTCTAAAGTAAATGCAGATGTGGAAGTGTCTCTATGAAAAGTTGGACTATAATCTGAGGCATTCCCAAAGTGACTATTCTGACTTGTCAAACTCTGACCGCTGGAGCTTTTCCGAGGACTTCTGTCTAGCATGCCATTGACAGCAAAGACGAATTGACTGTCAGGCCCCATTGGATGTGTGATCCTGCCTTCAATAGAACTAGGGCACTCTGGTTCATTTAAAGGTACAAGAAAGAGCCGCAATCTTTGAGAACCCTCAGTTCTTTCCAGCTCATGATATTCCTCTATCATGTGATGGAGGTCCTCATCAGAACAAACAGATACAAGTGCATCAAGCTCCTCACCAGGAAGTTGGTACTTGATAGTGTGGGGGTGGTTACAAATTGCCAATGTCTTCTTCATTAGTTCCTCGAAATTGGTGCCTTTGTGAATAGATAAAATCCGTGTATCTCCACCAACATATCTGAGCTTCCCATCATTTGGCCTAGGCAATATTCTCCCCCCAAAACTGCAGAGAAACTTCATTTTGAAAGAGAAAGAGCCTTCAAAAAATCCTTGACCATATGGACTATATGACTGAGGGGATTCACCAACATAAAAAGGTGGAGTATTTGATCTAGAAATAACCCAATCACGATTAACTTCATCCGCAAACTTACCTGATAGTTGTCTTCGAAGACCACCATACTGTCTGCTGACATTACTACTAGGAAAAACATTCTTCTCTAAATCAGGCACATAACCTGTACCAGGACTACCAGCTGTAACAAAATCTGAAAATTCTGAACTTCCATCAGAATCTAATCTCCTTAATCCAAGAATTCCATTTAGATCCTCATTAACGAGCTGCAAATTGTTTTGATTTAAATTAAATCCCACTCTTTTCGACTGGTGCTGCTCAACACCAGTCACTACTGGGGCTAATCTTCTTTGTGCTATACGATCCTGCAGAAACTCCGTTGAGAATTCCTCGCCCGTCTGTACACAAATATTATCTACATCTCTATCTGCACCACTTGTGTTACTTGGCACATGATTTGTTGCATCTTTGCGGAACTGTAGTCCAGAAGTACCACGAACCTCACTAGTCATGGTCTCGAAAGTAGTTCTACTTGATTAAGGCATAACAACGAACACTCTGGCCTTTCAAGCTCTAACTCATCCTTGAAGACAATCATACTTCAGCTTCTCCAAATTCAAATACGAAAATTCTTTGTACAAACTCGTCCCTAAATTCTTTCCAACAGGACTTCTCCATAACATGTCTTCACGTTCTTACTTTGTAACAAATGCCAAAGGAAAACTTGACTCTAACCAAGCCTTTGATGGATCATGTATATACTATATCTGTCTTTTCAATTTACCATTCACAAACTTCCAAATCCAACAAGATCATGTATCTGTCACAAACTTAAACCAATCAAACTGTGCAATATTTGCAAGACTCTATTAATCAATAATAATAAGAAAAGACACTAGCAAAAACGCTAGGAATATATATATTCAACCTAATGAAATGTACGAAAACACCAACCCGATATTCCATGGTTGTTCTTTGGAGCATTTTGACCAAAATTTCATGATCACAAAGCATTGGACAAGAAAGATAAGAGTGAAACAAATGATAATGAAGAGATAGGTGTAGAAATGCAGAATTCAGAAAATGATGAATATGCAAATTGAAGAAAAGACATAGTAAAATGGGTACCTTTGTGATTGTTGAAAATTTCTGTTCAACATAGGGATTGAAGCTCAAGGGTTGCTGCAGTGGGGGTTTCAACATTTGGGGATCAAATCAGAGGAAACAAAAAGAGGCAAATGGATTTTGAGTGCTGGTTTTGTTTGTGGGGTGTGGGTTGAGAGAGAAAGGGAGGAGCGCTGAATAAGGGTCGGAGTTGAAACGACATGAATGCTAAAGGATTACATGGCATCACTACAGGGAATGGAGGGAAAGGGAAAGCCCAACTGCTAAAACTAATTTATGAATCTTTGTTAAATCAATATCCCCCTCTCTATACTCACAGGTCATCAGTTATAACAAAAGAAAATTTTATCTTTTGGTTGAACGACTAACAAAGGATAACCGTTGGATCTGTTGAGTTGGATATAAAGACTAGAACAACTCGAAGTATGGGAATAACATGCATCATAAAATTTTCGGTCATTACGTATTTTGCTAAAAAATGAAAAGAACTTGATAGAATTATATTTCACCTATCATAATATAGGCGTGATTTTATTTTGGTATACACATTCTACCGCTAAGGGTATGATCTAGAAAGCCTGCGGACATAAACACGGCAAAACGACTAAACTACAATACTACACATTCACATTGTAATTTAAAATATATTAATATGAACAAAAAACATTAATATAAAGAAATAGATAAGAGAGCGGATCACCCTACCTTAAACCCCGAGTGGGGCAAATTTTCCCTTATTGAGACCCATTCACCAAGAGTAAGAAACTGTTCGAAGAACACAACTTATGAAAACCCCATTGCAACATCACTCTCCAGAACCCACTCGACCATATCATACGCAATCTAGTTTGTGATAGCTATAAAACAGTGGGAAAAGACCAGGTGCTGTTTGTAATAATTTTCCTTCTAATCATACCTATACATGAATAAATAAAGAATGGACCTAACTTTTGAAACTTGCCTCCTGCCTGCAAATCTCAAGACTAGCTCAAGTGGGAACACATGCACAACCAATAGGAACAGAAAAGAACAACCTTTTCATCACAATCTCAAAACAAATATGGAAATACCCACAACCATCAAACTTAGTTCTTGAAATGCTAGAAGGACACGTCTACATATGAGGCAAAACCCTTCAACAGAAGGAATCAACTGCCCCACATTAAAATGCAAGAGATTATCAACTAAGAAACCATAACTTCTTATTTAAAACATAGTGTAATATGCACCCTTATACTCCATATGGACTTCTCCGAACCATGCAGAAATGTCAAAATGGGTGAAAACCTTCCAACCGATTGAAAAGCCGAAAAAAATAAAATATAAGAATCGTATAACAATGTAAAGATCCACAATACATAATGATAGCTCTGATAACATACACAACTCCCCCATCTTATATCACAGAGGGGTGCTAGAAAACAGCATCCAAATTACATCAAGTGAATTGTCCAAGCATTCACATGAATAAAGAAAAGACAAACTAACCAACAGCACAACAAGGCAGGCTTCATTTCCGGTCTGTTAGAAGAGCGAAATCTTGTGTGTAATGTGCATAAATCTATGGAGACCACATAAATATACTGTTCTTCACCTATATGATTCTGGACGCTTCGGCCTGCTTTGAACAATATTCTCAATCTTCTCCATCACAGTAGGAGTTAAAAGAGGGATCACATCAATTGCTTTCATGTTCTCCTGGATCTGCATAGATGATTAGAGCTTTTTGGTCACTTTTAAAAGCTAATAAAAACTCAGACTAGAAACAGGTGTTTATAAAGATTTTAAACAACTGTTCTCTCTTCTCTGTTATTAATAAATGTCCCTGAATAGTCAAGTTTCAGTAATCTCTGGTTTCCTTCTCCTCCCCTAACAATTTGGTCCATGTAATTTCTAAGATACTCAATCTGACCGTATTCTTTTCTATGTAAAACCATTTCCTATGGAGTCTAGCAAGAAATCTTGAAATGATAGGAGCCATAGACGCTACATGTTACAAATAATGATTGCCTAAATAGTAATAAAATCAGCTCTAATCACACTTACAATCCAAATCATAAAATTACTAATAATCAAATCAGCTTACTGGAAAGAAAATAACAATAATAATAAAATATCAATTCTACCCTCGAGGAAAGATGAAAACAGACAACCTAGAAAAACCAAACTGATGCCCCAATACATTAGAAACAACAGGAACGACTACATCCATTGAACACCATTATTAAGATGAAAGAAGATAATCAGACCCACTGGAGAGATGACAGAGGCAGGGACATATCATGTCTTCTTTTATAAAGCAAAAGATTATCCCATCTAGCAAATGAATAAATGAAGGCCTTACAATTATGTCACAAGGATGTGCAGATTTGAAAACTAACCTGGGATTCCTTTGTAGCACCAGTAATAACTGATGACACATTAGGATTAGCAGCACACCAGGCAATTGCAAGTTGAGATAGTGGCACGCCTAACTCATCTGCTATTGGCTTCAGACCATTAACCTTCTTCAGCACGTCATCAACCAGTGACCTACTGGCTAGATTCTGTAACACAGATAAAAAAGTTAATGTCCACACAAAAGGAGGAGAAACTTCATAACAATTTAGTCTGACATCACAACTAATATTAGATAAAAGTTATTTGGCAAACCATCAGAAAAAGATTCTAAAGAAGCTGATCTGACAGTGTCAAAAGCTTCAACCAACCCAAAGAATATATTGTAGTGTCTGACTTTTAAATGAACAGAAGTGGCTTGGGATTTGAAAAGATATAAAATGCTTCAGAAAATGTCTCCATTAATATGCAGGAAACACTTGGTTGCTAATGAAAATTGGTATGCAATTCAAACAATCACAGTACCAACAAAAGCGCTACAGAGGAAGAGCAGTTTAAAACAATATCCTAGTAAACAGACCTTTATTGACCAAGGTTCCTGTATCTTATAAATCTCTTAGGCATTTGATGGTCATGCATCCTATACAACTTAATCCATATGCAGTAAAGCTTGCACATACCGTAAGGGTGAAATTTCTTTGAAGAGGGGAGGGCCAATGATTTTGATACGTAAATACAATAAATGATACATCACAGAAGAAGCATATGTTGGGATGTCGATAAAGACAAGTACTATTACTACATGGGGTTCATTGATTTGAGGAGATGCATAACAGAGAAAGGAGCAGTTAGACAATGCATGCAGACAAGAACAACGAGTTGTAAAATCAATGAGTCCATATCTTACTTTGTAGTTCTCCAATGCAAATCGGCTATCAGGTGGTATATTTCCCTTGTTATATTTTCCGGTGAGCACACCAGAAGCAAGTGGGCTCCAGGTGGTAAGACCCAGGCCATAGTTGCTGTATAATGGGAGGAACTCAGACTCAACCTGCACTCAAGTAATATTGATGTAAGTGAAACAGACAAGAGAGAAAGGATGAGAACAAAAATTCACTCATTCTGCAGCTATAACTACAACATCCATGTTCCCTTGGTCATTAAAGAGAGATATCAGCAAATAAAGTAATTGAGCTAAGGAAAAATAGTTATGCTACAAAATAAATGTGAGCAACATAACCCCACATAACAAGCATGGGTGTGTACTGTAAAAGGATTACAAGTAAATACATGGATCAGTATCAACGCAAGCAATTAAAGGTTAAGCACTTAGGTAGAGATAGCGATAGTAACTTTTCATTGGTTAGTTCAAAGTGACAGATTTTTTTTTAAGTTGACAAGACCTATACATTCATCCAATACAAAGAGGACAGACTTACTATAAAGAATCATAAATGAATATTTACAATGATGCCTCATTTCTCACTAGTGACTTTTCTAGTGAGACAATGCCCTACGCGTGTAGCTACTAGGAAAAGCTTGAGGCTCAGTAGTCAGGAGAAGGAAAGAACAATAGTCATCAATGGAAACTAGGAAATGTATGGCTCCAAGTACTAAAACATGAACTTCTGCGCATTTTTCAAATCAACCAAAAAACTTTCATATCCATAGACATGGAGCTAAAACGTAACTGCATACTGCATTATCAAGGGATCTTGGCTTGTTAGTTTTCATCTTTGATGACTAAGATTGGGTACTTGATTCTTAACTGGTACCTTGTCAACTAATAATTTACATAGTAGTCTACTTGAATCATTAGCGACCTCACACAAAGTTATAAAATATTTACTCATCCTCTATCGATTGATCCATTTCTCATCGAAAATCACTACAAAAATGATCATGCATCTCATCCAAAACTTCATCATTTCTACCATAGTAAAAAAATGCCATGCACATACATTACACATTACACATTACACACTCCAATTATGCACAGAGACCAAAACCCCCCAATATTTGAAAACCCCTGAACAAAGAAACACAAAATTTGGACTAACCTTGTGCCTGGACAACAAGTTATACTCCGGCTGCTCCACAATCGGACCAACCAAATCCAACTTGTCAGCAATTCCCCAAGCCTCGGTGATCTGCTGGGCCGACCACTCACTGGTGCCCCAATAAAAAGCCCAGCCCTTATCAATCACGTAGTTCATAGCCCTGACGGTCTCCTCGATCGGCGTGGTGGAGTCCGGGCGGTGACAGTAGATGAGGTCCACGTACTCCATATCGAGCCTCTTGAGGGAGGCCTTGGTGCCCTCGACGACGTGCTTCCGGGAGAGGCCCTTGTCGTTTGGGCCGGGCCCGCCCCAGAAGATCTTGGTGGAGACGACGATGTCGGAGCGCTTCCAGCCCAGCTCGCGTATGGCCTGGCCCATGATCTCCTCGGCGCGGCCGCTCGCGTAGACCTCGGCGTTGTCGAAGAAGTTGACGCCGTGCTCGCGGCAGCACTGGAGCAGCGACTTCGCCTCCTTCACGTCCAGCTGGTTCCCGAAGCTCACCCACGCGCCGTACGACAGCTGGCTCACCTTCAGCCCCGACCGCCCCAGGTTGTTGTAAATCATGTTTGATGACGTCATCGAATCGCCGGGGGAGAGAGAGCGAGAGCGCGACAGAGACAGACGGGACTGAACTGACCTGGAAGTCTGGAACTGGGTTCGGGGGGGAGGTTTATGATGATTTTTAACGAAGAGGCGTGAGATCTACGCATGTGCGAAACTGATTCTTTTTTTTCTTTTTTCTTTTTTACAAAAATGGTAGCAAAAACGTCCTATCGTTTCAAGTCAGGACTTAATTATTTTCTTTATTGAAAATGTCGTTTGTTACGCAATTCAGCAATCAATATAAAAAGGATCCATTTTTGAGAGGTAGACAATAACAACCGTCCCGTAAAAACTATTACAAAGTCGTCTTAAATAAAAAAATAAATAAAATTACTAATTTTCTAGCACACCTACTGTCCCGTAAAAATTATTACAAAGTCGTCTTAAATAATGAAAAATAAACAAAACTAATAATTCTCTAGCACACCTACTTTTTAAGAATCAAATGAAGCACAAAAAAAAATAAAAATGAATACCTAGAAGAATGCAGTCATCAGGAGGTATTTTTCATAGGCGGATGATCAATCGTTGGACCTCTTTGAATATTCAACTCACATTAGTCAAAATTTCTGCTAGACTAACCCGTTGGGTTAACATGTTTCTTTTATTTTATATTTTTTTTGTTTGAACTAACATTTATTTTTTATATCTTATTTTATTTTGAATGGAGTGCGTTAATCCATTAAAATGTATATGCAAGCAACAGTACACAACGACTCATCTCAGTATGGCTACGTCAAAATTAAATCATTGCCTAGACTACGAAAACCTAGATAAATGTCACTACAAGAATAAGTACATATTTTGTTCTATTTTGAGTACTCAGCTCACATTGTTCAAATTTCTACTATACCAACCCCTGTTGGGTTGGTTTTCTCTCTCACGGAACGCGCCGCACGCACCCAACTTTTGGTTGAGTTTTAGCCGAGCTCTTCTCGTCCGGCGGTACTCCATGTCGGTGGGGCTTGCCTCATCGTCGCTATGAGACTGCCGGACGAGTGATGATGGTCTAGGATTCTTTGGCTTCTTAGATCTGATTGTTCGATCTGATCTTACTTGGTTTGAAGCTTATCTGTGGCGAGGGGAGTCGTGGTGTCTGGTTTCAAGGGGCGGCGATGGCTGGTGTTTGGGTCATGACAACGGTGGCAGCGCAACTTCATCGTCGAGATGCAGCCAGCGCTCTAGGGGCAGGTGATTCTTTTTTGATTGGGTTCAGTGGTGGCGTTGTGGTGTGGTCGGTGGTCCTTGAAGTGGGCGGCAACGGTATGGAGCGGTCGTGGCAGTGGCTCGCCTCGCCGGCGGCATGCATTGTCCTCAACACAGGAAGGTGGAGGCGTGGCAAGGTTGGGTTAACGATTTGGGCCTAGGGTTTCTGTTTTTCCTTTGGGTCATTAGTTAGCTTTCCTTTTTTAAGGAACTCTAGGTTAGTAATTTTATTACTTTCAAGAATTCCCTAGTTTTTTTAGGGAGCTACGCACTTTTGTGCCTTTAGCGAATCCTTCGGAGTAGTACCAATGGAGGATTCACGTTATCTTGATGTATTTAATGTCAAATGAGTGATCTAGATATATGTACTACTGTGGGTACTAACACATCTTCTTGTCTATCTATAGATGACAGCAGAAAGGTATGTAAGGGTCATTCTGGTTTTTGATCAATACATTGGCTTTTGCCTTTTTCTTTTTTTTTTTTTTAAAAAAAACCTGTTGGGTTTGTTTTATTTCTATTTTGTTATGTTTGAACCGCTTGTAATTTTTTTATAATTTATTTTGTTTTGAACCATGTGAGAGAGCAACTGAGATTGATTCTTCCAGGCGGCTTTGGGTTGTCACTTTCAAACTCAACTAGACGCATCACAACGGTTGGGGACGACACTCGCCCTGTGGGTGCTTCCTTCCACGTGAAGAAGGAGGTCCACGTGAAAGCGAGTACGAGCTACCGCTATTGTATCAGGCTATTTCCATTTTTCATGAGAAAACCGTTTATTTTATTGGAACTTTCAAAATAATCTCCTGCAGCAATTTCAAGGCTGGAAACTAATAATTTTTATTATCATCATCAGTATTTCTTAATGGCAAAAACAATGAGAATATACTCATATAGCATTTTCTAGAGAGGCGGGCATAAAAATGGAATAGTATCGTCGAATCAGATTTTCAGATATTGATAAAATTATTCTAAATATAAAAAAAAAAGGAATATGAAACTAATAATTTTTATTATTATCATCAGTATTTCTTAATGGCAAAAACAATGAGAATATACTCATATAGCATTTTCTAGAGAGGCGGGCATAAAAATGGAATAGTATCGTCGAATCAGATTTTCAGATATCGATAAAATTATTCTAAATAAAAAATAAAAATAAAGGAATATGAAACTAATAATTTTTATTATTATCATCAGTATTTCTTAATGGCAAAAACAATGAGAATATACTCATATAGCATTTTCTAGAGAGGCGGGCATAAAAATGGAATAGTATCGTCGAATCAGATTTTCAGATATCGATAAAATTATTCTAAAAAAAAAAAAAAAAGGAATATGTGAATTGATTGTCTTGCAAGATACAACCTTTCCCAAAAGCTTGGTTTCCAAACTTTTGGAATTTCTTGTTGTAGCCGTCTCTAATATACTTGATGACCTTGGTGGAGTTTCTAAGATGAGAGCAATTTGGTCTCGTCTCCTCAATTAGTCTCTTATTTTAATTTCATTATTTCTATCCTTTCTCGTACAATTACAAATATAAAAAAATGCAATCTTTTTGTTTTAGAATTTGTTTATTTATTTATTTTTTTAGTCAACACATAGTAGTTTCTCATTCATCTCAAACTAGAACAGCACGGATCGATACATACCTTTCACTGCCAACGCAACGGGCAAGTAAGAAAGTGACATGCTAGCACCACTCATTATAAAACTAATGTTCACTTATTAAAAGTGAGCCTATAAAACTATGAAATAACAATAATACATAGACCCACCAACCCACCCTAAAACATAACGAAAAGGGTGATTAGTTGAGCTAATCTCATCAATCTCCTGGATCCCAAATGCGAAAGCCCATAGGAGTGATAGGACCATAACTCATACTCACTTGGGCATCAAATTAGAAAGTAGCTCGAGTACCCAAAATGGTTTAGACACCCATAATTGGTTGGACACCAATGCTGAATTAGACTTCCAAATTGATCTGGACACCCGAACAACAGAGGGCACCCACTTTTCAGCGACACCGGCACCTTGCTCCGCCAGTACCGCCATTGTCTTCCGATCAACGACAGCATCGTCAAAGCGCACCGCCGCAACGCACAGCAATTTAGGTGACAATTCTTTTCCTTTGACACTCCATTTTGCTCAGGGGTTTGAGGACAAGTAGTTTGATGAATAATACCATGTGTCTGAAGATAATCCTGAAACTCATGACTCATATACCCCCCCATTGTCCGAACAAAAAACTTTCATATAGCCATTATACTGTGTTTGAATAAGACTCTTAAAAACTTGAAAAGCAGGAAAATATATGATATCTTTGGTTCTGAGCAACACTACGCAAGAAAGTCTAATGCAATCATCTATGAATAGTACAAAAGTAACACATGTCAGTAAGGGTAAACTCTTGGAATGTCCCCACACATCAGAATAAATAAGTTCAAATGAGGTAGCACTTTTATTAGAAACACTTGAAGGATAGTTAACACGATGACTCTTGGAAAGAACAAAAGTTTCACAATATAAAGCAGAATCATTTATCCTAATAAACCAAGAAGACATGTTTTTTTTTTTTAAATTTCTAAAATAAGCATATCCAAGACGGCGATGGCACAACCATACCTCAATATGTTGACCAGAAATTGTTGCCAAAGTAGCTCGGGGTGTCTTTGTTGTCTTCTCTTCACCATACATGTAATCAAGATGGAATAGTCTCCCCCTCAAATATCCACGACTAATTATTTCCCTAGTGAGAATATCCTTAAAAAATCACATACATAGGGAAGAATGTTATTGAGCACTTAAACTAAGCACTCAACTAGGATACAAATATTAAGTGATGGGATAAAGCTGGAACATATAAACATTATGGAGTTCTAAAGTAAGAGTGACTCGAATTGTACCTGATCCTATTACGAGAAAAGACTCATTATTAGCATTTATAACACTAAACATAGGCTGGAGCGACAAATGGAAAAACGAGATTTATCATAAGTCATATGATTTGAGGCACCTGAATCAATTATCCAAGTATCTCCACCAATAAATTCAGAAATTTGTAAAAGTAGAGTTGTTAAAGTAGCCAGGTGGATAGCCAACCAATTTGTAACATGTTGCCTTGGTGTGTCCAAAGCTCGTGCAATAGTTTGAGATAAATTAAGGGAATGCCATTTGAGGATAAAAAAAACAAAACACTTGATTATGCAGTGGATTTGAGACAGAAGGCTATTTGACTGGTCAAGAGTAAATGATCGACTAATCAAAATTAGAGTTTTTTGAAAAAATAGGTTGACTGCTAAAAACAAAGAATGCCTTATGAGAAAGAATCCAATCCTCTGATTTTGAGGAAGCAACAAGAATCTAACCTTTGAATAAGAGGAAAGAACAATGAGAAAAAACAAAGAAACAAAGCCCTTTCAGATCTTTGCTTTGATACCAAGTCAAATTATGAGATGGAAATAAATAAATATTTGTGAGTAAATTTTCTGATATATAATTTAAGGGTGTATATAAGGTTATATATACAAGACCCATACACTACTACATGTAGTACAACACAAGTCATCTTGTTCTCCTTCCATTTGTTCCTTCTCTGCAACAGCTAGCAGACATATTGACCAAAGGCCTAGACTCACCTCAGTTCAAGTACTTATGCGGCAACCTTATGCTTGGTCCCTAACACAAGGTTGAGGGGGGGATGTCGACTGTATGGATATGAAGAAGAAAGTCAAAGTCATCAAGTCAACGAAGAAGCAAAGTCATCTAAATCCATAACAGCTTATGGCACGTGTCCTGTTGTAATTGATCAGCAAGGAAGGGTTGTTAGCAATTTAAGTATTCTTGCTCTACAAGACTCACAAGTCAACAGGCTCCTAATTTACTTTTTACATTTGTTTTAATCAAAAATTTGTGGGTCTTCCATAACTTGGAAATTGAAAAGTGTAAGAGCATTTTTAGCAGATTCTTTATTTTGGCTCTTTCGCTATTTTAGAGAGCATATTTAGTTTTTTTATCAATTTTAATGGCTCTACCAGGCTCCTAAGTGGCTCTCCATTTTAACTTTTAGCTATTTAGCTCCTAAATATATAGAGCAAAATGAGGCTCTCTATTATTTTTGTTAATTCAAAATATTTCTTTTAAGTCATTTTATATAATTTATAAATATATTTAGACTATTTATTCTTCATTCAGTTAATAATATAAATTCAAAATAAAGCTAAAATCGAGAGAACTGATGCAGACGTATTTCTAAAGTGGCTGGCCAAAATGACTTTTTAGTTACTTTGGCTAAAATTTGATTAAAAAATGGCTATCATTGCTAAAGATGCTCTAAGTATCTTAGTTGATCATTAATTGCCATTCTGGTTCGAATTCTGGCACTGAAATTTCATTTTAATTATTCGGCTTTTCGCAAAATACCAAATAAGAATATTTCCATATCTAAAACATGTTAACAATTCGATGTATCTCATACAAATCTTTGGACCAGGTTTCACTCTTGGCACCATAAGACAATCTCCAACAGATTGGTCATTTGACAGGGTGGAGCTTTAATGGTAAGAAATGAAATAGAAAAACCTTTCGACCGATCTGTCAAATCCGACGTGGATTTGACATTCCACTTCTCTCTATAAAATTTGACAGTTCTCCCGAAACTGTCAATTTCTTTCTTTCCTTTTCTCTTCTTCTCCCTCCTTCCTTCTCTTTTCTTTGTTTCTTCCTACCCAGACCATAATCATTCATTCATTCATGGCAAAGTTTCAGATCCATTTTAATTTGAAAGAGAGCACGATGATGGTCGATTGCGGTGTTAAGGTGGCGATTGCAGGGTTGAGATGATGGTTGAGATCGGCGGCAAAGCTTGTTTTGGAGAGAGAGATTGAAACAGAAAGCTTGATCAACGATGTTGCTTGGATCTGCTCTTACTGTGTTTTAGTTTTCATGGGTTTTGAATCTTGGAATCTATTCATCTGATGTTGTTCTTGTAGAAAAGACAGAAAGAAAAAAAAAATCAGAAGAGAAGTCGAGAAGAAGGAGAAGTTGAGGAGAGAGAAAGGATGTTATGTGTTTGTAAATAATACAAATTGTTTTTATTTTTTCTTGAACAAGTAATTAAAACAATTAAAAAAATAAAAATACTCTTATTATTTGACCAATCCATTGGAGAAGGAGTGTAGCAAAAATAACACTACCACGTTAACCTTCAAATTTGAATTTGACACAAGCATTTTAACTACTCCATTGGAGATGCTCTAACATCTTTTTTAGTTTTTGGATTGGGTTATTATCACAAATAGTATCTGAACTTATTCTCTATCTTATCGATGGTTCCTGAACTTCAATTTTGATCACAACTAGTACTTGAACATTTCGATTTCATTTTAAATGGTACATATCACTAACTTCCGTTAATGTTCCGTTAAAAACTAACATGTGCAAAGCACATGACCTATATTTAAGAGTAGTTTGACGAAAATACCCATTTAAATAATTGTGTTTACTAAAAAATCGTAAATAATATTTTGGTCAATTAATATGTTAATAAAATAGAAGTTCAATCCCATGCATGCAGTTACGTGGCCACTTAAATTGCTTCATGATTACCAAAGTTGTCATCCTCTGAAGGCACATAATAAGAGAGGTAAGGGCAACGTGGTTAATGTGGATGGTGCTTTTATGAGTGATACTGGAAGCAGTGGAGTGGGTGTAATTGTGAGGGATGATTCTGGGCACTTTAAGGCGGCTTCGTCCAGATTTTGGCAGCATTTGTGTTCAGCCTTCCATAGTTAAGTAGAAGCTTGCAGGGCGGGGCTCTTGTTGGCCATTCATCAAGGAAGGAAACAGATTGAGCTGGAAAGCGACTCATCTCTATTGGTCGCAGCCCTTAACAATCCAGTTGACGATAATTTTGAGGTAAGTCGGATCCTTGATGATTGTCGAGATTATATGCAAGAGTTTGATGTTTTTAGGATTCGACATGTGAGTCGTGAAGCAAATAGTGCAGCGGATAGAATTGCTCACTTTGCTAGGTTAGATCATACTATTGATCTTACTTTGGATGAGGCTCGGGGCTTTTTGCAGGATGTTCTTTACGAAGATAACTGTAATGCTATTAAGCATACTCGAGGTCAAGGTATCACGTCCCCCTCGATGCAGTAAATAATTAATATTAATAATATAGGCGTGTGGATGAGCCTCTCAGCTTGACTGGGTTACAAACCCCATTTTTCAAAAAAAAACAAAAAAACAAAAAAAATAGAAGTTCAATTAAAAATAGAAATAAAAATGTATCTCTACTCTCTTATGAAAATAAAAATTAAAAACAAGATCTCATAAAAAATTAATTTGTTTTATAGATATAGACAAAACATTTCAAGTAAAACTATAAAACATTTTTTTTTGGACAAACTATAAAACATTATCATTCATATTTTTAATTGAAGTTGAAAGTTTTTCTTTTTGATTATCTCATAATATAATTGAAAATAAGTGATATTACAAAAAAAAATATGGCAAAAGAAAAGTAATTTTACAAGCTTATATATTCTTGAAAAATGAGTCACATGTTAGTTTTCAACAGAACATTAACGAAAGTTAGTGATAGGTACCATTTGAAATGAAATTGAAAAGTTCAGGTACTGGTTGTGATCAAAATTGAAGTTTAGGTATCATGGATAAGATAGAGGATAAGTTCATGTACTATTTGTGATAATAACCCTTTTGGATTTTTCATAAAACATCAAATAAATTCGAACACATGTCAACCAATTTAGTGTATCTCATTCAAATCTTCGAGTATTGAGATTCCAATTTCAACTCATGGCATCAGAATTTCTTTATAGTTCTTTGGCTTTTTGTATACCGAAAAAGAATAGTTCTACAACAACACATGTCAACCAATCTGGTGTAGGTCATACAAATCTTTGGTTATTGAGATTCCAGGAGTTAGACTCCTCGCACTGAAATTTCTTTTTTATTTAGTTCTTCAATTTTTTTGTAAAATACCAAATAAGAATAGTTCTATATCAACACATGTCAACCAATATGGTGTAACTCGATCATACAAATCTTCGTTTATGGAGATTTCAAGTTTGACTCTTGTACAAACCTTTATTTCATTTTTAGTTCTTGGGTTTTATGTAAAATATCAAATAAGAATAGTTCTACATGTCAAGGGAAAATTTGGACATAATAAAATAGTCAATAATCTGTCATTGACAAGAAAAAGTGAATCGACTGCATCCACCAAAGAAAATAGTCAATAATTCTTCATTAACAAGAAAAAATGAATCGACTGCATCCACCAAAGAACTCAGCAATTGGACCTTAATTGAATAAAAAGACAAAATCTCCATCACAAATCGTTTCTGTTATTAACAACACTCTTCCATGAAACCCTCATCACCTTTGTACTTTTTAATCCTTTCACACGTCCTTTTCCAAATTTCAGGTATCGCTCAATTTCCTGTTCCAGACACAATAAAAGATCAATTAAGTTGAGGAGTCTTATCGTCAAAGGACAAAAAGCGAAAAGAAGAATAATTGTTCGTTGAATGGTATTAGGCATATGCAAATCAAACAATGGTAATAACCTCAACTGTTACAGATGATATGATTTTAGCAAGTGATTGTTCTAGGTGACACTTTTTGATAGTCTCTGGATATGAAATCATACTCTCATTGGTTGATGTTGATTTTTCTTCAAGAGCAGCCACTGCAGCTTCATTCATCTGGCATTAGATATATTTTGAATATACTAAGGGGGGTGTATTGTATATGGAATTAGTGGAAGTTTTAAAGAAATCTATGGAATTTAAAAGTCTGGGTGTATTCAATATAGACTTTTAACAGTCCATGAAAGTCTTGAGGTATTCAATTAGGATTTTTAAAGACTTCATGAATTCCACCAAAATCTAGGGGTATTCAATTAAGACTTTTAAAAATGAATAAAAGTACAGAGGTATTCAAAATATCATTCATACTTATGGAATTAGAAAATCATGGATAATCATGGACTTTGTAGTGTTAACTATACATAACAAACTCCAATAATTTTCCAGCCTTCAGACCAAAGATTTCAAAAAGTCTATCACAGTTTCCTCTTCAGAAAAAAAAAAAAAAGGTCTATCAAAGTTATTCTCTCTACGCACGAAGAAGTTTGTCCTTCATCATCTCTCTTTCTTAATTTTTTGTCTTTTCTCTAATTTTTTATGATATCAACTTTTTTTGATACCCAACATGTTTATTGTAGTTGTTGAATGTGATTTTTGTTTTTTTGTTTTTGCTTTTTTTTTTTCAATTGTGATACTTCGAACCCTAATAGCAATAAAAATGATTTATGAAATCCTAAAACTCAAATATTGTGGTCTAACCCTAAGACCTTGAACCATACTAAATTTTATCTTATTAATTAATTATTCTCATTAATTTGAATTTATATTATGGTTCAAAAAAAGGTTGAACAATTGAATTTCAATTGATTGATTATAGATCAAGACATTGATCAATATTGCTACAATATATGTTAATTGGCGAAAACAAAATTGATGAGAATAATTAATCATAAACGTCAAGTGATCTATATTGTATATTTATGTTGTTGGGAGATTAGAAATGAGAACAAACTCGCTAGACAGACTAACAATCATTCATTTGAGTCAATTTTTATTAGAAGATACTGGAGCATTGAAGAGACAACAAGTTATTATTTTGTTTTGTGTTTGGGCTGCATTTGTTTTTTTTTTTTTTTATATTTTGTACATCCTAGGAAATCTGTAGAAGTCATTCATAATAAAGTATATAGATTTTCATGAATCAATAAAAGTCTGTTGCTAAAATCAATGGTTTTAAGAAATCCATAACAGTCTATCGACTTTTTAAAGAGTTTGTAGACTTTTCAAAAAGTCTGTCATTTAAAAAAAGTCTGCACAAATCCAAATACAATACACCCCCCCTAAAGCTCCTACACTGTTTATTTAACAGTGATTTCGCTCCAAGTGGTTGGACCATTTTGCCCTCGCTAAACCCAGTGTTCATATAGACCTAAATATACTAAAGCTCCTACACTGTTCATTTAATAGTGATTTGGCTCAAAGTGGTTGGACCATTTTGCCCTCGCTGAACCCACTGTTCATATAGGCCTGAAATGGAGTTACGGTTTTGCCTTTATATTTCTCCTTAATTAAAGTTTACCATTGCTTTATCAAGAATGATCGAGACGAACAGAGAGATCAAGTAAGATCGAGAGAGCCAGAGAGTTCGTTCTTGGTTTCTACAGAAAGCAGTCTTTCGAGAGAGAGAAAGGAGAGGAAGGAGATCTACGTCTTGGATAGCTCTGCCGTGTACCAATTACGAAACACCCAATCTACTATCTTCGGGAAGCCTCTATCAGCCATGTATCGGAAGTGTTCTTATTCGATGGCGTTTTCATTCTGAGACTGGCGCGAGAGAGTAAAGCTAATCCGAGAGAGAGAGAGAGGAAGAAGAGGAGATTGGGTTGTTGGAATCGATAGCAGAAGAGAAGAGGTTAGTCTGGATTTCGTAATAGCGGTCTTCTGCGACAGAGTGAGGCCGATACGAGAGAGGAATAGCAGGAGACGGGAAGAGGTAATGATCAAACATTCCATTTGTGGGTATTTGAAATTTGGATTGCGAATGCTCTGTTTTTTTGGTCCAGATTCATGGCTGCTAATTATTAGCTGTTAGAGATGAATTTTAGCCCTGGATAAAGGCTTGATAGAGGTTGGCTTTATGTTTGATGAGAGCTCATAAAACCTTTTTTCGTTTGGGATTTTGTTGAAACAGAAGAAAAGAAAAGAAGAAGAACGAGAAGAGGAAGAAGAAAAGGAAGAAGAAGAGGGAAATCGAGTAAATTGATCATCCCAAGTACTTTTTCTGTGAATTGTTTCCCAGTATATGTCAGTTAAAACAAATTGCCAGCTTTTGCTTATTTGAAATACTATTTACCATATATGATTACTCATGTTTATTTACGGGTTTTTATTGGGTTCCTGAATTTGGAGTTTGCTGTGATTCAGTTTATAAGAGATGTAAGATAAAAGCAAATATTTTCTTTTCAGCTAGATTACTCTTCCCCGTTGTGTTTATATTGGTTATTTAGCAATTAGCACTTTTTGTTTTGAACATGAAATTGATGGTTTACTCTGAAGTTAGTTTAGATTAGAAGTAAACCATATTGTTCACAGTGGGAAGAGTATTGATAAAAGATTAAATATAGGCATTTGATCGTTGTATTTTTAACATTGTATTTCTAAATTAATGTGAATTGATATGAGATGATCTACTGTTATTGTTAATGTTAACTGTTAATTGAGTTTCTAAATTTGTTGTTAATGAGATGAGGTAGTCTGTTATTGGTAATTGTTGAAATGAGATGAGATGATATACTGCTTTCTTGAAAGTGGTCTGCTTAGGATTTACCATTCTGCTTGAAATGAGATGAGATGATCTACTTTTCTGCATGTAGTGGTCTCAGAATAAATTTAATGCATTATTGACAGAAATCTAGCAGTTTTTGCTGCGTTATATGAGTTTTTTTTTTTCCTTTTTTTTTTTGGTCACTGCAGTTTCCCTTGAAGTAGAAGATCAAGGTTTTTATGACTTAAGAATTCCTTGCAGTTTACTTCAGCATAGGGTTGCAGGAAGGGGTGCAACTTTTACTAGCTTGACTCTTTTTGTGTGATAAGGCTGAAATTGATACTAACTTTTGGCCTAGATAAGATTAATGTCCTTTGCTTTGATAACCATATTTGTCCAGAGTGCATCAGCCTTTGTCCTGAGTTATGGAATGCAGAAACTATTTGGTTTTGTATTTGCTTAATTTCTATTTTTGATGTAAATTGAAATAGGTATGAATATGGCCGAAGAACATATTAGATTAGTACTTATTTCTCCATTGTTTTCTTAGTACTTATTTATCCGGGTAAAAATCACAAATAGTACATGAACTATACCTCAATTTTATCGATGGTACCTGAACTTCAATTTTGATCACAACTAGTACCCGAACTTTTCGATTTCATTTTAAATGGTACCTAGAGCCACCTTAGGTCACTATTCCGATTAAAAAGGGCATGTGAGGTGATCATAATGATGATCTTTGTTGATTTCATGGGTTGCGATCATAGTGATGATCTTTTTGGTAATGGGCTTTCCTTGAACTTTTATTTTTATTTTTTATATTTTTTTTAGATTTGGCTTTTTTGGCCGGAATAGTGACCGAAAGTGGCTCTAGGTACCATTTAAAATGAAATCGAAAAGTTCGGGTACTAGTTGTGATCAAAATTGAAGTTCAGGTACCATCGATAAATTAGAGGATAAGTTCAGGTACCATTTGTGATAATAACCCTATTTATCCATTGTTTTCTTCTGCAGCATTGATTCTAATTAGTAATTATTAGAATATCTAAAGAAATTAATTCATATGATCGTTTCAAATATAAAATGCAGGAAGTTGTTCTTACTTGGTTTCCATAATGAGAAGTTATGCTTCAGTGTTGTTGTCTTATTTATGTTTTATGATTTCTTGATAATTAAGCTACAAAGTTATTAAAACCAAAGTTCACAAATCAATAGAGATGGGTCTTGTTATACTTCTTTTTGTATGTAGAATGCAGCTTTCTTCTGAAGCTTAAATTCTTTTTCTGATATTTACATTTGCTTTATTGTGCAGACCACAATAAAGTTCCTTGGTTTGCTGAGTTCTCCTTTGGTTTGATCAAAGGCTGTGGTTTTGGTGGATTTCGACAGATTAAGGATTGCAGGTTTGGAAGTTTTTTTAGCTTTTATTAATATTATTATTATTATTATTATTATTTTTTTTTTGAAATCAGCAATAGCCCTTCATTCTTAATGAAATTTATCAAATGTACATTGCAGGGGCCGAACTATAATCTACATCAATGTTCAATCAGATTGGTGGAACTTAGGAATAAAGTCTATATCGCTTGAGAAGGGATCACATTGGAAGTTTTAGGCTTTGTTTCTGTTTCTTAGTATTGAATGCAATTTTACGATGTTTCATTGATGCTAGGGCTATTTAGTTGTTGGGCTGGATGTTTCAACTTAAAAGCACATCAACCAATACCATCTTTGGTTTTAGTGTGTAGCAAAGTAGAACATAGATATTTTGATATCTGTTTGCTTGTATTGTGATGTGGGTATCTGTCGTACTTTGGACTGAATTTTTTTTGTCATAATTCTAGCTCTAAAATCTTAGAATAAAAGCACCAAAAGCCATCTCTGGAAACAAACTGCAAACAACGATTGCTCCGCAGCAAAGCGCGGGCCCATTTTCTAGTAGATTATTATATGTCAGAGTATCCCTATCTAAAAAATACCCTCATCCAAACTCTTCTTTTTTTTTTTTTTTTGAAAATGTTATCCAAACTAGTTTGGATGCACTTGTCCAAACTACTTTTATTTGCAAATATTTCACATTGTATTTTTTAATCTGACTATATATCTTTTCAATCGCCTTTTAAGGATTACCTATACAAAAAGTCAAAAAATAATCAAGTTGAGATCATTTGATTATCAAATTGGACGGTTTTGATGAAAGTTAACATTTCCATGTCACCGTCAATTTCTTTGATTTAGTTGGATGAACAAATAATCCCAATCTCGTTGATCTCTTGTAGTGATGATCATTGAGTGATTTAAAAGATAAATGGTCGGATTATAAAAATACGATGCACGTAATGAAAAATATATGAACAACAGAACAAGTTTGGATGAGTTGTGGGTATTTTCCAACACCTTCCCTCTTCTTTTTTTGGCTTCCAATCTCGTTGAGGTCTACACTGGGATCTATAGGCTTCTTCCTTTTAAGAGCTTTCAGGATCAAACAGCGCTCATCTCTACCCAGCAGGGGAACATAAATATGTTTACCAAACCTTCCCGGCCGTAAAACAGCAGGATCCATCACATCGGGTCTGCCATGCATATAACAAGCTTGTTGGAGCGCGTAATTAATAACTATCGTAAAACTGAAGAAACAATGATCATTAATAGTGTTACCTATTAGTGGCCCCAATAACAAATATACCCCGCTGCGGATCTGCACCATCTAACTCTGCAAGTAACTGCAATTGTAGGCAGTCAGCCATCTCTAGATTGGACAAAAATATACCATTATTGTTTCTACGACATTTCTAGCTACCTGGTTCAATAGCCGAACAACGTCCCATCCCCCTTGTCTGCCCTGTTTTGTTGTCAAAGCATCCACCTGTTAATCATTGAGGGTAAAACTTCTTAGAGACCCATTTCTACGACATTTCTTTCTTCCTCGAAAACAAAAGATGAACTAATAACATACGTACAGTGAAATGTCAAGCACCACTGGTTTTGATGCGGGAAGCGTGAACACGATAGTAAGAGGCTCCGTCAAGGGTCGAAAGCCATATGAGATGAGCTAGAATCCACTAGCAATTACGGGCACAGCCGTAAGAAAAATAGAGAAACTTCTCTAAGATTTGGTTTTTTTATTGATAACTTGAATGAAAATTACAATCTAAGAGGTGCCTTATATATAGGGCACATAGCATAAACCTAATACAACTAGAAAACAAAAAAAATAATTTATTATAGACTAAAACTAGAAAACCTAATCAGAAATAAAATCCTAGATACTAAAGAATATTACGCAAATATATAATTTGAATCCCAACCAAGATTTTGTTCGAGAATCCCGATATATCCAAAATAGTAATTTATGATTAATTCCATCATTAAGAAGTCTATTTGAATACCAGTTTTCAATATTCAAATTATTCTTCTTGATGTGAAGATGCTTATTTCTTTTCGAGATTCTTTGTTGAAATTGACTAAAATCTCGTCCTACATCAGTCTCCTCCACTTGAAAAGAACTCGACCTCGAGTTCCTCTTGAATGCAACTCGATCATTACTAGGAATAAAACATGATAAGCCATCAACTTCAATATTCTCGAAATTAAAAGGTATCACCATGAATCCAATACCGTAGACAAGTTTAGAATAAGCATCTTGAAACTTGAACTCCTCCACTTGAAAAGGAATGGGCAATGACTTCTCCTTGGGTTGATCTTGAACACAATTAGGCATGCATGACATGGATATCGATGTGATGAATGAATCAGCTTCCTTATCCTTAATGAGTTTCTCTTCAATCTTCAAAGTTGCTTCTTCATGTTCCTTTTCACACACCTCAGGATGGTCATTCTTGATGTTCTTCCTTCTAGGCTTGATTTTAATTTTGTGCGACTCCCACCTAAATAAATATGTGTTGTCTTTACAATAACCACCTTTGACGCTTTCATGCCATGGTCTTCCAAAAAGCACATTAGTGTCGTCCATGTCAATCACATGACAAGTAATCTGTTCTTTATAAAATTTTCCCATAGAGATAGGAACTTTACAAACCTCTGTTACTTGTGCATATTCATCCTCTCCAAATGGAATCCAGTATGGATCACTCAGCTTCACTGTTGGTAATTCAAAATAATCCACAACTTTGTTTGCTACAAAGTTCTCTCGTAGACCACTGTCAATTATTACAGAGCATACCTTGTCGTTGATGATACATGTAGTTCGAAAGTCGTCATAATCCGGCGTTGTGAATATCCAACGTTCCATGTTTCTTCTTCTGTTTTTTTTTTTTTTTTTTTTGGATTGATGAGGTTGTCCTAGGGCGAATCCCTTGGCATGTTCCTCTTCAACAAAACTTTCTTTGATAGATACTCTACGACCAGCATCGTTGAGGTTGGCGGTAGTGAACTTCTCCCTTGGACCGTCGTCTGCTAAGGAGCGGGCGATACCCGCTCTGATACCAAATGATGCGGGAAGTGTGAACACGATAGTAAGAGGCTCCGTCAAGGGTCGAAAGCCATATGAGATGAGCTAGAATCCACTAGCAATTACGGGCACAGCCGTAAGAAAAATAGAGAAACTTCTCTAAGATTTGGTTTTTTTATTGATAACTTGAATGAAAATTACAATCTAAGAGGTGCCTTATATATAGGGTACATAGCATAAACCTAATACAACTAGAAAACAAAAAAAATAATTTATTGTAGACTAAAACTAGAAAACCTAATCAGAAATAAAATCCTAGATACTAAAGAATATTACGCAAATATATAATTTGAATCCCAACCTAGATTTTGTTCGAGAATCCCGATATATCCAAAATAGTAATTTATGATTAATTCCATCATTAAGAAGTCTATTTGAATACCAGTTTTCAATATTCAAATTATTCTTCTTGATGTGAAGATGCTTATTTCTTTTCGAGATTCTTTGTTGAAATTGACTAAAATCTCGTCCTACATCAGGTTTTGTGGATAATTTAGTTACTCTGTGACTGGTTTAGTACGAGACCTTACGTTACTTTGGATTTATCGCATTGATCAGTACGTGGCACAACCGGTGACTAATAATCAGACCTTCAGATTTGGAAAAATCATGTTTCTCTCAGGAGAGCGAGCACACGACCACTCTAAAGTCTACTCTAAAAACAATTCAGTCTGCGTACGTGATCATAAAAATTCCTAACAATACAGACTTTCGTGCAAGTTTAAATATTCTCATCTTTGGCCTATGCAACCATTCAAATCAAATGATAGCAGTAATAAAAAGCGTTGAATAGAGATCGAGAATCACAAACCTCGTCAAAGAAAATAATGCATGGTGGACACGTCCTTGCACGACTAAACAGAGTTCGAACTGCCAGTTCATTTTCTCCAACATATTTATTTAGAAGTTCGGCACCCTAACCAGTTAAGGCTTATTGATATCAAATGGCGTTTCTTAAACATTGAAAGACACAGATTCACTACTAAATGTCCAGAGACGAAATTAGTCACATAAACCACCCCACCCCACCCCAAAAAAAAAAAAAGAGTATATGACTGACCTTGATGTAAATAAAATTAGCTTCTGCCTCACTTACAACAGCCTTTGCAATCAGCATTTTTCTTTTTCTTTTTAAGAAGATCAAAATATATTCAGACCGGAAATTACATATGATGTCGCTATTGTTTTATGGGATAATAATATAAGATATTGCCTAAGTAACTTTAGCTAATCTCTAACCCAATTTGTATATAAATGACTTGGAAACGGACAACTAAATAACTTACTATATCTATCTATCTATTTACCCTATCGATCTATTTATCTATACTATGAAGCCAAACCCAAACTTATACTACTAAACTAAATGATTGTTGGTGAAAAAACTATAGTTGAACAAACATTCTAGCGGAGACATAGAATTTGAAAAAATAATAATAATATAAATATATATATATATATATATATATATAAATCAATTTGCAAATAAGTGAAAAGAAAGTTTGAATTTAATATTTACCAAAAAGTAAACGTTACGTCCCCAAAAAAAAAAAAACAAAAAAAACCACGCGCACACACAAACATGAATTATTACAGCTCAAGTACAGCTAAGAAAACTAGCCGTTGCTCATTAAATGAAGCTTTTCCCTAAGCCTCTAGGATCGATTTGCAAGATTAAAAAAATCAACAAAATGAAAACCTGCTTGGTCTTGACGCAACTCGGATACCATAAATAGGTGAAACGTACACTACCGCCTCTGAGACGACTCTCTGCTTTCATCTTCCATTGCTATCTTTCTGGGTTTTGGGACTCTCTGTGATCGCTCAACAACTCAACCATGGCTCTCAGGGTATCGAATTCCAGACTCACAAGAAGACCTGCTTCCGAAACCGTCTGCAAGTTTTGGGCGATGGGTAGATGCCTCAAGAAAGAGTGCCGGTTCCTACACGCTGACCCGGAACAAAAGACTCTTGCTTTAATGGAGGAGAAGGCCAAATCTATTGGGAAAGCATCTGATTCTGCTACTGTTAATGTTCATGTTGAGAAAAGCATTGGTACCCATAAAGAGAAAGCAGAGGCCGAAGCAGTCTGCAAGTTCTGGGCAGATGGAAAGTGTGTAAGACGAGGGTGCCCTTATCTGCACAGTTGGTTCCGTGGAGATGGCTTTTCTTCCTTGGCAAAGCTCCAAGGCCATAAGAAGGGGATAACCGGAATTGTGCTTCCCGAGGGAAGTAGCAGTCTCTATTCTGCTGCCAAAGACGGAACCGTTAGGGTTTGGGACTGCAATACTGGTGAATGCAGCAGGGTAATCAATCTTGGTGCGGAAGCTGGCTGCTTGATTAGTAAGGGTGTGTGGATTTTCTGCGGTGCTTCCAATCTCGTCAAGGCGTGGAATATTGAGTCCAATTCTGAATTTACCTTAGCTGGACCTGTTGGTCAAATCCATGCCATGGAAATTGGGAATGATATGGTATTTGCTGGGGCAGAGGAGGGTGTTATATATGTGTGGAAAGGCAAAGCCTGTTCCGATGCTAAAGCAAATCCATTTCACCCTCATCAGGCTCTCAGTGGCCACACTGCTGCTGTGGTTTCTTTAAGGGTTGGAAATATCAGACTCTACTCAGGTTCTATGGACCATACAATAAGGGTGTGGAATCTGGACACTTTGGAGTGTGCTATGACTCTAAATGGACATTCTCATGCTGTGACGTCTCTTATTTGTTGGACCACATTTCTGATCTCATGCTCATTAGACCACACGATAAAGGTGTGGACTATGTGTAAAGGAGGCAACATTGAAGAAATCTACACTCACACTGAAGAAGACGGTCTTCTTGCTCTCTCTGGAATGCATGATGCTGAAGACAAACCAGTCCTACTTTGCTCATCAAAAGACAATTCTGTCCGCATATATGATTTGCCATCCTTTGATGAGAGGGGAAGATTATTTGCAAAACGGGAAGTTCGGGCTATTCAAGTTGGCCCTGGAGGACTATTCTTTACTGGGGATGAAACTGGTGGACTCTCCGTGTGGAAGTGGTTGCAACCTGCAGTCAAACAAGAGTCTTGATGAGACTTCATTAGCTACGTACAGCTAACACTAGTATAGATATTCTTATAGATATTCTTTTGCTGCACAAAGTGTAGCAAGTTTGTAATTGTTTGTATCTAAATCTTGACAACCATTCAGTTGTTTAACATTGTTCTATCTGTACAGTTAAAGTTGAATATATATACAAAGTGAATTAGTTCCCACATTTTTTCAAATTCGACTTCGAGACCTCTACTACTAAGTTCCTGTTTTTCTGGCCAATAAGTTATATATTGTTTCTAGATTTTGATACCAACATGCACAAATTTACGTAATTAAACCTTGCATAACATATAACTTGATTGTCAACATAAACAAGTATAACAACAACGGATCAGCCAACACAAATGATTGTCCTACCCAGTTCATTTGTTGCACAATTATAGCAAGTTTTTTGAATTTCTTGTCTGGAATTTTGACAGCCATTCAGTTCTTAAAATTAGTCCTGTTGTTTATGGTTCCAGTGTAATGTGCAGTTAGAATTTTAAAAAGATTTAATGCTTAAGAGAAGAGTTTCACCAAGAACAATTAAAGCAATCTATTCATTTCAGCAAAACAAAGAACATCTTCATAGTAAAACATTTGATTAATCTTATGCACAAGGACTTTGACTTTGGAAACCAATATAGAGTGTTCAACTATGCACGAATTATTTTAACTACTTGGCGTTTTACAGTCTCCAAAGGGTAAAAAACTAAAAATTGAAGGAAAAGCAACTGCATAGACGGAAATAAACTAGTGAAGCTTTTGGACCTGTCATCAAGAATCAAGTTTCAAAGATACACAACATATGTATAGAAGTCAGGACAAACTAATCATTAAGTTAGACGCTTGTCAACAAAATTTCAAACTGAGATTAACTGTACCTTAAGTATTCCACCCCGAAAGCCACTTTCTCTAACTCCGGTCCACACTTGCTGTCTGTTGCCTTTGGCTGGCCATGAAGAAAAGTTCAATAAGACTTGGCTCTCCAAATTCAGAAAGAATGACATTCCATTTATCTTATTCTCCATGTGAACTCTAAATTCAATTTAAATAAGAGGAAAAAAAAAAAAAAAAAAACCTGAACTTCTGCCTTATTTCCACATATTCTTATGCAAATGTATTTCATGATTTAATGCCCTGAAACTCAAGCCATGGAAGAATTTCTAAATGTGAGAGAGTTTATGTTTAACAGATAAAATGGATTAAATCATACATTCATACATCACAATGTAAGTTACTTCATTTCACAAAGAGTTAGTTTCATATAACTTGTGTGTTCAATGATTTCAGGACAAAGAAGATTAGCAGAACTGAGATTTATGAAAATACATGACCTTTTCTCTCTTTATCATTCTCCTGAAACTCACATCTCGATTAATGTTTAGTCTATCTACAGGAAAAGCATATTAGGAGTCTGTGACATTGCAATGCACAAGTTTTTCAGTGTTTTTTTTTTTTTTTTTCAAATTTTAGGGAAGAGCTCAGAGTAACCTTATCATGGAAATGGAAGATAAAATTTTAAGTTTGAAAGAGTATTTTGAAGAAGACAGGATATATCAAAGCCTGACATCAAAACAAAAATCCTAACTTAAGTACCATGTCAATAACAAATGACTACAGAATGAGTCAACAAAACTTACATGACCAAGAAAAACAATATCACGTCCATATTGATAAAAATAGTGCTTACATTTTCTGTCTCCTGCATTCATCCTGAACTCACTGTGTGGTCTACTCGATAAAGAACACCTTTTAAGCCAAGCATACTGGGGAGTGGGGACCATGAATGAACATTGAGAAAACACTACAACAAGGGAAAAAAACCAAAACCTGTCAAGATCTATATATCAGTTAAAGAACATCGAAGTATTTAGCATTCAGCACCTGATCAGAATACTTAAACCTAAATATATGTTGTTTATAGTGATTTGTGAATATAAGGTATGGCTTCAACCATTAGTAGCATTGCAGTCAACACATGCTCCCTACTTGAAGACATGCAGTCGTCCAGCAACAAAAAAGTAGTAGAAGTTACTTTTAAAGGTAGAATCCTCTGATGGAACTATGAACCTTGTCAAATAGGATGTAAAAGTGATTCCAGTAACTTGGAGCTGAATTTTATGGTTTCCTTCAATAACCACCACATGAACTCTTGAGGTTTCAGGCTATATGAGCCTGAGCTTCCATTTTCAAAGAAACAACCAGATTGAAAGCATGTTTCTCTGAAAAGTGCAGGTGGGAAGGCACATGACAGCTGGGAAAGCATATTTCCCACTCGAGAATTCTAAATCACACTAGTCTGCAGAAGCTTCTTCATGACACTGTAGGACGCAGCCATACCAGACACAAATCACACCAATTCATCCCAAGTCGACACCTCAAAAATACAAACTCATATACAGATGAATCTACTTCCGCTACATCTGGGCCTCTCTGGAGAATTATCGAGGACGGCAGTAAAAACTGTGAAGAAACAATAAATAACTTCCTACTGTCTTGCAATATACAAAATTGCCATAGATAACAACAACTTTTCACGGTTCAGCAGAAAAAGGAGTTTTGTGCATAAATCTGAACTCTACAATTCACTCAATCTTTCATTTATGATCTTTATTGCTTCATTAGCAAGTGCTAACAACATTCACACTATAAGCAATTTATAAGAAAGAAAAGAATGAATAAGCTACCTTCAGGAATACTTTCCAAATTCACATCACTTTTTTGTTTAGAAAGTGTCATTATCTTCATTTGCCAAACTCACTTTTTTGTATACACATTGCAACATCACATACATGACTGTTGTATATCTAGAAAAATAATAAACTTGAAAATATCAAAATAACAAGGTCACACACCAAAATGTGATATTATCTTCTCAAGTCATGTCTGCTTGATGGTGGAGAAAAAAAAAAACCATCTTCAAGGATTCATAATTATATATTGTAAGAAACTGTGTTGAATATTTAAATGTAAAGGAGAAAGCACAAATGCACATATTTAAAGAAACATAAAGTACAATCGTGCATGGAGGAGGAAAGGAGAGAAACCATTGCCAAGAGCCCAAGAGAAAGCAAGTTAAATTACATACAAAAGAGAAAGCAATAAAAGTAAAAAAAAGCGTATACATACCCAAAAGAGAACTGCAGAGAAGTTAGGTTCTCATATGGGAGAGAGAGTTTGTATGAATGGAAACACACTGTACCAATGGCACTTTATATTATGAACAGCAGCCTCTTGACAAGGAACCAAACCCATAAGTTTCTTAAGGTTTCCATTTTTCAAATTGTAGGAAACAACCATACCAAACACCAGCAACATAACTTCTGGCACCTCTTTGTTTGCACCAGGAACAACACTCAAAATCCAGGCCTCAAACCTATGGCTGGGAATCTGATACCTACCACAAAATGCAGCTCTCAAGTAATCAAGATTCATATGGTATGTGAAAGACCGCTGAGAGTATTTTTCATCCAATTCCCAGACATCAAACTCTTCAAAAGAGGTTAATGCGCTGGACAATATCAAACATAAATGGCCTCAAGACTTTCCCAAATAATGGATAATGCCATTGTTCAATGAATGAGGCATAGGCATCGAGTTGAAGCACTCTTTGTCCACATCAAAGGAAATGGAGGTCTGTTCATAACTATACCAGTGAATTGCTCGCCTGAAAACACTGCAGCATCGAAGAATGTTGTTTCAGGTGGTTTCAAATTTACCGGGGATCCAAGTGTTGGTCTGAGAATCATAGATGTCAAGTTTAATGCTTGCAACAATGCACACCAGTTTGAAGTGGAGTGGAATGGGAAGGATCAAAAGCCGGATACACAACATATGGCGCGTGCCTGAACGGATAAGGATAAGGATAATGAATGATCTTGAACTTTGTAGTGGTGGGATTGCAGACATAGAAACGTTGGACGAATCTAGAATTAGGAGGTTCAGAACATAGAAGCAACCCATTGCAGGATTGTAAGACCTTGATTTTTGGGGCACCAGGATAGGTCAGATATGGAGGCATTCAGCATTCAAAACCTGCAATACAAACACCAGTCAAAGAACATCTAAGCATTCAGCATCAGAAGAAATGCAGTCAACATGAAGAAATGCAGTCATCCAGCATCAGAAGAGTACTAGAAAATTTCTAAAGACAGATTTCTCTGATTGAACTACGGACCTTGTCAAATAGGATTTCAAAGTGATTCCAGTAACTTGGCGCTGAATTTCAGGGTTTCCTTCAATAACCACTATAGGAACTCTCGAGGTTTTGATGCTACATGAGCCTGAGGTTCCATTGTAAAAGAAACAACCAGATTGAAACGACGTTTCTCCGAAAACTGCAGCCGGGAAGGCACGTGACAGCTATAAGACAAGGATATGTAGTCTAGGAGCTAGTAAAGTTTCAAAGTCCTGCTCTTCACACATAGCTGGGATAGAACTATACCCCCACTTGTTATATTCTTTGTTCCTCATTTAAGACCTGCAACAAGGAAGAGAACACTTCATTATCAGCAGAGCTGATATACCCGTATTTTGTTTTTGACTGGTTTGAATTGGTTTCCCTAGCAACCATTGGATTTGGATTAGACTATTCGAGCTATTTTTGCTAGCAATCTAATGACAATTCCGATCCTCATAAAAAATGCATTTAACAAATGCTTACTTTAGCAAGAAAATCAAGAAGATATATTAGCAAGCTTATACTATAGCTAATAGCAAGCTTGATGTTCATGATTCCACATTGGTCCCTATCCCAACATTAACCAGACGAGACAAACAACAATGTAGGCATATACCCATCATAGAAAAACAAAGGAAATCCTCACCCAGCCCAGATTTAAACAATCTTAGGCTATAACTGATTTATATAAACCCAGAATTGAAACAGTAAGTGATTTAATTAATCAAGGGCCTCTTTTTTATATATAGTATACAAATGCTAACCAAGCAGAAACATATTTGCCTAAAACAATGGTGATCAATTAAGCGTAGGTCATCTTAATTGGTTGTTGCCAATGGTCTCATCTGATGATGAGAATGACATTCATTTTCAAGCTTGAAAAGCTTCAATTCTCTGTAACTCGAAGAGCAAAAACTAAATGCGAAATAGCAAATACAAAATGTAAGGAAGAGAGATTGCTAACCACGCTGGTCGTCCTTCAATACTGGCCGTGATTCAATAGTGGTGAAGGTGTGCTTCTCTGCGTCTGACCGTCTGAGACGTTTTGTTTCCTCTTATCTTTGGCGCCTTGGCTGTTGGGCTCGGTCCATTTTCGCGGGTTTGGACTCTATCAAAAACATTTGGTAAAGTGATTCGGAGTTTCTTTATTTTTCTTTTTCTTTTTAAGAAGGTCAAAATATATTCGGACCGGAAATTACATATGATGTCGTTATTTTTTTATGGGACAATAATATGAGATATTGCCTAAGTAACTTTAGCTACTCTCTAATCCAATTTGTATATAAAGGACAGACTGGAAACTGACAACTAAAAGACTTATCATATCTATTTATCTACGTACTCTGACTATCTATCTATCTATCTATATTATGGAGCCAAACCCAAAGTTTTGGTATCAACAGTTTCACCAAAATATGGGTTGCCTATATTGTCATTCAGAACCAAAAACAAAAGCTTATAAGTTATAATTGAATCATCTAAAAAAGTTATTATTGTTTTGGATTAAATTATGTTTAGTCCCTGTATTATAATCATTTTTTCGTTTCAGTCCCTAACTTTCTCAATTAATCTGAAAAGTCTCAAACGTCAAAATTTCCGTCTGATTGGTCTCACCCGTGTCAAATTAGGAGTTGGCCTTAGGTGAAATGTCCAATATACCCCTCTGTTATTTCTTTTTCTCCTTTTTTTTTTTCCTTTTTAATTTCTTTTTTTTCCTTTGTTTCTTTTTTCTTTTTTTCCTTTTTAATTTCTTTTTTGCTTTTTCTTCTTTTTTTCTTGTTCCTTTTTAATTTCTTTTTTACCTTTTTTTTTTCTTTTCGTTTTGCCTACTTTCTCCTTCCTCAACCCACCAATCCCAACTGAAATTGCTTTCATTTTTTCTTTTCGTTTTGCCTACTTTCTCCTTCCTGGAACTTTTAATAATATGGCAATTTCAGTATATCAATCAATAATCGCTGCTCTCCTCCGCCACCGGCACACCAGATCAACCTTCTCATCTGCCACCGGCTTGTGACGAGCAGTGGAGAGCCTGGGTCGAGCTCGAGCGCCGAATCTCGCCGAAGATGATTGAATAGCGGTGGGTAGCAGTGGAGTCGAGGCGAAAGCCGGAGATAACCGATTTGTTTCGCCAAAGATAATCAAGTCCAATCCCAACCTTCTGACCCTGCATTCTATTCTCATCGTGGACCCGAATCAGCAACATCATTTGTCCGACTCTAACGAGGAGGAGAGAGAGAGAGAGAGAGAGAGAGAGAAACCAATCGGAGGGTGGAGAGAGATGACAGAGTGGCATGATGCAATTTCTTAATTAAGTTATAGGTAAAGTTGTTATTTCTCTTTAAATTGGGTTAGTGAGAATAAAAATCTGTTGCTGGGATGGAATAGTTTTGGCCAATTTTGGTGCTTTGGGTCAAGAACCCTTTTGATATTTCTTTTGCTTTATTTCTTGGGCTTTTTCTTGAATAACTTTTTCTTTACTAAAAAGTAAAAATAAAAATAGAATAAATACTAAAGCGCTTTAAAATGATTAACAAATTTTTATTACAGCTTAATATGACTGTAATGTTTTTTGAGAAAGTATCCATTGGTCATTAAATGAAACAGATAAACATTATTGACTTTTTAATCCCACTTCCCCTAAGCATCTAGGATTTGCAAAAATAAATTAATAAACTAAATGAAAACCGGCTTGCTCTTCCCTCTGTTCCCATAAATATAGTTGAAGCACTGCGCCTCTGAGACTCATAATCCTCTCTCTGCTTTCATCTTTCTCTGTTCGTTTAGGCCTTCCATTCCTTCATAGCTCTCTGGCTTTGGGTTTCATTCCCTCATCGTTCTTTGGGTTCCATTCCTTCTCCTCGATCCCAACTCAAGTGTTGAACTTTTGTTCCAAGTCTCTCCAACAAATGGCTTCTTCTTCTTCCTCTTCTGGATCAATTGGGTTGATGTGCCTGGAGGAGCTAGAGTGGGGTGTTGTAAAGACCTTCAAGCCTACAAATGCACAATTAGTGGGGTATTATCTATATAATCAGATCATGATGCTTCATGGTGGGAATGGGAAGCAGACTTTTCCTGAGTTGGATATGTATGGAAAAACTGGGATGGTGCCGTGGGTTATTTGGGATTCCTATGAGGAAATTAAAATTCCCACCAAGAATACTTGTATTTCTTTTCAAGGGTCAAGAAGATGAGTAAAAAGGGTGAAGGAAAACGCTTGTCTCACACAGTAGGGTGTGGGGGAACATGGAGAGAAACTAAACCTGCCAAGCCGGTTTATGTTGATTGTTTTCAAGAGCCTATTGAGAAAATGAGGAAACTCCGGTGCTAAAACAAAGACAAATCCTTTGAGCACTGATACGCTCAAAGTGAGTGCCAATTTAAATCCTACATCAGATTGTAGTTAGAATAAGTAGGATATCATTCTAAGCTGGGGATTGAGGTATACTTTCTGTCAAAAACGTTAAACAAATTAGTATTATTCACAAAGTATATATATTTACAAAATTATAAGATAGGGGGATTTATAAGAGTTTATATTCTAATTTAACTACTAAATATGATACAAGTGATCAATCAACCATGAATCAAGGAAAAGTTGGACGGATAAGATGTAGAGATGAAGTTAACAATCATTAACACGAAAATAGGCAATCTAACCATAAACCATGGATCAAAATATGTGAATGAAGAAATCAATCAAGAATAGAGATGAACACATACAAAGTTCTTATTACTTTCCTTAATTAAATTAACTAGATGAACGCACCATAGTTAACCCTATTAAACATGCAATGCTATCATAGAACGCTACTCACTAACAAAACATATTTAATGCATAAAGATCAATGAAAGTTTGATTGATTTAAGCCAAGAACACAAGTTGGAACGCTATACAAGCATGCAAGACTCTTCATTGATTTACCTAAGGAATTATAGGTTTTCCACTTAGTAATTAAACTATGAACGACATAATAAATAGGTCCATTCATTAGACGTGTCATGCTCACTTATTCAAAGCAAGCCTATTAAACTATGAACGACATAATAAATAGGTAAAGTAACTGAAAACTTATTGACGCTCACTAAACAAATTAACAAGCATAGCTCCCTACACAAGTAGGGAATTATTAGAAATAAAATAACTGACTAAATTAAATATCCCCAAGGCCTAAAAGACAGCACCAGCCCAAAGGCCAAGTAGCAACCCGGCCCAAATCCAATCCCCACATCCCTATGTAGAGCTGAGGAGATACCTATGACTGCAGCCACCACCGCAACAGAACAAGGGAAGCACCTTTGCTACCTCGTCACCATTACTAGAGCCATTGACAGACCCGTGAGTGAAATATCTAAATTCCAGCGCACCGAACCACCAACAAACTCCTCGATGTTGACTTCAACCCGCCCCCGCCAAGTATAGATCTTTGGGATGGAAAAACCACCCCAGCCCACAACGCCATCCCTTGAACTAATATCCACAACAACATCGGCCTCAAAGATGCTTCAAGACAAGAAACCCAGGCCATCAACCACTACCTTCAACCCTTAAGCCATAACTCTCCATGTAGCTAAGAACAAGTTAACTATAGAACCACTACCTGTCCTGCAGTGGCATCACAGAGTTGTGCGACCAAGGCCTACACAAGTATTCGGCCACCACCGAACTAGAGTCATTGGACTAGCGTCAGATACGCTTAGGGTTCAGAGAAGAACGTTGTGGCTGTAGATTGCTCAAAATCTTGAAAGAGAACTGTCCACTACTCTCTCCATCTCTCTAGGCAAGGTGATTGTTAAACATTTTTGTGCATTTTTTTGTTTGTTTTTTTTTTTTTATTTTAAATGAAGGCAGTAGCCAATATATTGATCAAAAGCCAGAATGGCCCTTACATACCCTTCCGTTGCCATCTAGACAGACAAGAAGATGTGTTAATACCGACAGTGGTATATAAAACTAGGTCACACATTTGACATTGAATACATCGTAGACATAGCTCCCCCTTTGGTACTACGCCGGAGGTGTTAGAAGAACTAAATAAAATAGAAGGATCCAACCCTCCCACCCTAGCTCTGAAACAGTGAATCTAATCGCCTAGAGACCTCAATTGGTGTACATCTAGAGACATTGAGACTTAAGTCGACAAGACCAAGACCCAATACTAAACTAGATAGGAAAAAATTCACTAGACTGCCCCAGAAAAGGCCTATAGAAAAACTAATGTAATTAGACAAAACTAATTAACATAAGGATGGACCTGGGAAAAAAACCCTGGCCCAATATATTTCGTTCAAGGCAGATCCAAAAAGGAGCCCATGCAAAGCCCAACAGGCCTGATAGGATCCAGGCCCAGCCTTCTCTCCAAACACGCTAGCCTGCGAAACCAGTTCCAGCTTTGCTCCGCCGACCATGTCGCGCCTGCTCTACCATGATCCCGCCGCCACAATTCAACCGCCACTACCCAACAACCCGGAAACAACGCCGCCACAAGCAGCATCACTACAACTCACCCCAGTCCAGCACCTGCGATCTGCACCCCCGCAAAAAGGTAACATTCCTGAAAGTCATCAATCCAGGAAGTAGCAAAACAAGTCCCAATCCCTCATAGCCACAGCACCATAGAGATTCCACGCTGAAGCTGAAGCCAAAACCAACCTGCAAAAATCTCAAGCAATACCCCTCATAGAAGCTCCCTAAACGCTAGCCATTCATCCCCGTCTGGCAGAAGACCGCACGGTGTCGGGGAGGCCCAAGGCCAGCTTAGATACCTGGGTCACCGCGGGACGAGAAGCAATCTCTCGGTCTAAATCAGCCACGTCACCGACCTTAGGGTTTTCTCTCGTTCTCTCGACCTGTCAAATTGAACTTCATATACACATTGTGCTTTTGTTTATTTTAAAGCCACTCATATATATTGTATTTTTTTTTTAGGAAAAAAAAAAATACTATTATTCACTAGAAAAGTTACTGCTATCTTTTGCAAACCTATTGTCCCGAATCGAAAATTTACTACCGGCGAACCAAACAAACTGAAATTTCAGCTACTACCCCAATTCAAAGCTACTGACACGATTTCAAGCCAAACCCAATGGCCAGATCCCTACCATCTAACCACCTTTTGACAGCGGACAGCTACATTTGTGTTCTTCTCGTCGACGCGAGTGTTACATATATCCATGGATCATTTATTCCATCGACGATGACAATAGATTGAGCCTCAAAAACTTATAATTCTCTGATGAATTTTGACAATTTTCCTGCGACCCGGCCATCTCCACCACTTATACAATTATAGTAGAAAAGAATACTTCAATTCAGGGTTAATTCAATGATTCTATTCATCCCACAATGAGGGTATATATACAAGTACAAAGGAGTAGTCTAACTCTAATAGGAAACAACATTTCCATAATTACAGGATATCCTAATTACATACAGATTTACAACGATTCTACACTCCCCCTCAAGTTGGTGCATAGATGTCTATCATGCCCAACTTGTCAATTGAGCTGTCAAATACCTTCCTAGACACTCCTTTAGTAAGAACATCAGCTAATTACTCTTCTGAGTTTACAAATGGAAAGCGAATAACCTTTCTATCAAGATTTTCTTTAATAAAATGACAATCAACCTCCACATGCTTTGTTCTATCATGCTGAACTAGATTATGTGCAATCTCAATGGCAGGTGTATTATCACAATGCAAATCCATAGGCTTTTTAAGCTTGTAACTCAGGTCTTTCAAGACATTACGAATCTATAACATTTCACAGACTCCTTGTGCCATACCTCAGAACTCAACTTCTGCACTTGATCTGGCAACAGCTTTTTGCTTTTTGCTTCCCCAAGTGACAAGGTTCCCTCTAACAAAAGTGAAGTACCCAGATGTAGAACGTCTGTCAGTTTTATCACCAACCCAATCTGCATCTGTATACCCAACAACTTCTAATTCATCTTTTTTTCTGAAACAGTAACCCTTTACCTGGTGCCATCTTCAAGTACCTCAAAATACGAAAGACTGCATCCATGTGCTCTTCACTATGACAATGCATAAATTGATTAACAACACTCACAGCATAAGCAATAACAGGTCTAGTATGTGAAAGATAAATCAACCTTCCTACAAGACGTTGATACCTCCCTTTATCAGTTGGAACTTGATCAGGATAGATAACAAGTCCGTGATTCATCTCAATGGTTGTCTCGATGGGTCTGCAGTCCAGCATCCCCGTTTCAGCAAGTAAATCAAGAACATATTTTCTCTGTGAAAGTGAAATCCCCTTCTTAGACCTTGCAACTTCAATACCCAAAAAATACTTCAATTGTCCCAGATCCTTCATTTCAAACTCCCTGGACAAATACTTTTACAATTCATTTATCTCTTTCGGATCATCCCCTGTAACAATCATGTCATCAACATACACAAATAAGAGTTGTAACCTTACCATTCTTGCGCTTGATGAACAAGGTATGGTTAGAATTGCTCTGTCTGTATGTAAAGGCTTTCATGGACTTTGAAAATCTTCCAAACCAAGCTCTTGGAGACTGCTTCAGGCCATACAAAGACTTCTTCAATTTACACACCTTGCCAATGTCACTTGGGTAATTCTTAACACCTGGGGGCACATCCAGTACACTTCTTCCTCCAAATTCCCATTAAGAAACGCATTCTTCACATCAAACTGGTGCAAGGGCCAATCTTTGTTTGCTGCAAGTGAGATTAGAATCCGAACAGTATTAATCTTTGCCACAGGTGCAATAGTCTCCTCATAATCAATCTCATAGCGTTGTGTATATCCTTTGGCAACCAACCTCGCCTTGTATCTATTAATAGTTCCATCTGCATTAAGCTTCATAGTAAATACCCAACGACATCCTACAGTCTTCTTTCCAACCGGCATACGTACTAGCTCCCATGTTGCATTCTTTTGAAGAGCTTCCAATTCTTCATTCATCGCCTTTGTCCATTTTAGATCCATCAATGCATCTTGCACGTTACTAGGAATAGATACAGTAGATAATTGATCAACAACAAGTGTATGTGACCCAGAAATCCTATGGTTAGACATAAAATTAGCTATGGGGTATTTAGCTTTGGCTTTGATATCTGGTTCATATTATTTCTTACGAATTCCCTTGGTAACCCTTTGTGATTTCCTAAGTTCGACACTTTCTAACCCAGAGGACTCATTAAAGTTTAGGGGTATCTGAGGTGGATCATTCTAACCGGGATCTTCAGTTGGTGATGCAGAAGGGGGAATATCTTGTGTGTGAGCTTCAGATACGTATTGATTTTGATTCAAACTATCCAGGAAAGTAGTATCTTCTGTCTCGGAATTCACAACACTCTGTTCGGCAGTTTCATTTTCTGTTTCGGAATTCTCAACACTTCGTTCGGCAATCGCATTCTGTTCGGCAGTCGCATTTTCTGTTTCGGAATTCAAAATGCTCTGTTCAGCAACTGCATTTTCTGTTTCCGAATTTCTACCTTTAAATCTATCCTCCAAATTTTTCAAGTCTTCAAAAACATCAAAATCAATAATAGAACGAGGATTCCCTTCACAACCTCTCTCCCCTTGAAGGGAAGACTGAGAAGCTCCCCCTAAGTAATAAGGCTCGGATTCATGAAAAACAACATCAAGAGAGACATGTATAGTGCCAGTAAGAGGATCATAACATCGATAACCCTTCTGGAAGTCAGCATAACCAACAAATATACACTTACGCGCATGGAGATCAAGCTTGCTGAGTTGAGACTTGGGAATATGAACATAGGCTGTGCACCCAAACACCCGGGGCTCCAAATTAGGCATAGAAGGGATGGTCAAAAGTGTATGATGCTTCTTATGAGGATTCTGAAACTGAATCACCCATGAAGGAGTACGGTTGATAAGATATGCTGCTGATTTCACTGCTTCTCCCCAATAGGACCGAGGTACATTCATGCCAAACAAGGAAGCACGAACAACTTCCATCAACTACCTGTTCTTCCGTTCTGCTAAACCATTTTGTTGAGGAGTATAAGAATTGGAGGTTTGATGACGAATTCCATATGACCAGCAAAATTCAATCATAGGGCCATTCACAAACTCTCCACCATTGTCAGACTGAAACACTCTGATGGATTATTGATACTGAGTTGCCACCATTTTGTGAAATTCGGTAAACATTCCAAATACATCAGTCTTATTCTTCAGTAATGACACCCATGTCATGCGAGTGCAATCACTACTAAAAACAATTGCAATTGCTTCGGAAATTTACAACGGAAAAGTTTTCCGTCGCGAAAAGTCTACTTTTGCGACGGCATGTACTACGGCTATTTTACCGTCGCATCTCGGAGAGTTTTTGCAACGGACATAACCTTACCGTCGCATAATTATACATCTATTGCGACGGTATAGTCACGCCATCGCTTGGATATTATAAAATAAATATAAAAAAACGAAAACAAGACTATTCAATCGATCCTTTAGATCTACACCAAAACAACATGCCACTTCCTCCTCTCTCTCTCTCTCTCTCTCTCACGCTTTATTGACTGAGCTCGATAGGGTAACCTAGCTATCCTCGTCCTCCACTGAAGCGAGAGATTTGGTGAGAAGCGGAGGAGATCGAGCTTCATTGACGACGTGCCCGAGGAGGAGGACGAGAAGGAAGAGGACGACGATGACGAATACGGCCCCAATCGTGGCGGCGGCGGCGGGATTCGTAAGCGGAGCAAAAAGAGGCCCTCCGGTGGATTTTCTTGATCTCGAAGCGGTGGATGATTCAGATGAGGATGAGGACGGTACGCTTTAGCTAGTGCTTCTACTAATCTCTTTTGATTTGGAATTGTGTATTTGTTGATTTTTGTTCTTATGCATTTTGGGATACTGATTGGAATTGGGTAGGAATAAGGTTCGCAGTTGAATTGGCCATAATTGTAGGTGGTGAAAATTGAAATCGATTCGTGGGTGGTAGTGTATTATGTATTTTTGGTTTTCTTTCATTATGATTTTTGTAGGGTTGCAATTGGTGATTGACGCTCCGACATTTGTGCACAATTAGGAGGTCTGAGTTTTTGATTTGGTTGGATTTGTGGATTCTCTCTATAATTCATATAATTGATCTTTGTAATTTTCATGTGTTGGTAAGTCGTTGATCAAATTGATGAAAACTCGGATCTATGTGATTTTCAATATTACCTGCAAATTTCTGAAATAATTTGGTACAAACACACTCTAAACTGATTTTCTTGAATCGGTTTTTTTTTTTTTTTTTTTTTTTTTTTTTTTCAGTTTTCTAGCTATTATAATCGGTGTTGTTTCTTTTTGTTTTGTATCCAGTGCTTTGCATTTTGAGTGGGTCGAGTTTATGACGAGAAGATGGGGTTTTGGTGATGCAGGGGTTTCTGGGTTGTTGGCTTAACCTTGAGGTGGAGGTGTGTTCAGAAAGGCAGGTGAGCTGCTGTTTGTGGTGTGGCTTCAAACATCCAATTCCACAGTTATTGTTCATGCTTGCAGACATAGATTGCTTTTACGTTCAAGGTTTCTTAATTCTCCTGTCTCAATTTTGTTTATTGTAATTGTAAATTGGTTCCTATTTAATGTTAAACTGTGATTAGTTTTGTATAACCAAACTTATTGGTTATAAGTTTGTAAACCAAACCCGATTGTTGTGAATTCCTATAACCAAACTTGTTTCAGGAAAACCCAATTGTAGAAGACGACTTACACTTGTTATATGGAGCTGAATCGGGTTGGGTCGATGCCCGCACATCCTGCGATCACCTGCCTTCTCTCTCCTCCGATCTTGTTCACATCCCCACCCCTGATACTCACTGCAACAGGTTACTGTCTTCTCAACAATTCTCTATTTGGGAATCTCTATTTGGGTGATCTTTGTTGTGTACTGTCTTAGTGTCTTACTTGCATATTCGCAGGCTGTCAATTGTAAGAATATTGCAGTTTTCTTAATGAATACCTTCAAATTGTTTCAGTAAAAAGACTTGTACTTCTAAAGCTTGCGTCTTTTTATCCTCTATCCTTTGACATCGATCAAAGTCTGAGTGGCTGAGTTCTGAATCATACCTTAAGTTTCTAATATGGGTGATACTTTCATATACTAGATGCCAGCACCCAAGTGAGAACTGGTTATGTTTGTGCTGTAAGGAAGTCCTCTGCAGCCGTTTTGTAAACAAGCATATGCTGCAGCATTATCAGCAGATAAATCATTGTGTTGCTCTTAGCTACAGGTACTATTTTTTATGCTTTTACAACAAAGTTTCTCATCTTTTCCTTACTTTTTATAGAGTGTTTATTACAAATGCATGTTGTGATTTTATTTACATTTCAGGCAGTGATCCTGTTGTGATTGTAAATTATTGATGAAGCAAGATGAGGTAGAAGTTGAAAGAAAGTTGAGAAAGCTTTGGCTGATCTTTGTTTTTTAACAACCTTTGGTTGGTCTTAGAATTGTGATTGTTGGTTGGTTATAGATGATGTATTTGAATTTTCTAGAGAGTCATGCCAAGCGGTTGGTTTCTTCTCTTGCGTTTTTGGGTGAGCTAATCTTCTTAGTTCTTTTAATTTCTACCTAAATGTTACATTAACCAAACACAATATATCATTTCTTTATGCTATTTACATTAACTAATTAATGCTTTTCGGTACCTATATAATAAATGACAGTCACTGCTTCTTTCTGTTGCCTTTGATATTGAAAGATATATCATTTCTTTATGGTATTTACTTTTTTGGCACAAGCTCTTTCGAAACTCTGTTTTAAGCTTAAACATGTCTTAACTAATTGATGCTTTTTGGTAACTATATAATAAATGTTAGTCACTGCTTCTTTCTGTAGCCTTTGATATTGAAACTCACTGATTGAGATCTTCTTGCAGCTTAGAGTTGATGGAGTGCTTATGAGATTAAGGGATACCCGTATGCACTGTGCTTTTGGAGATAATGTAAATCCCATTATTCTTCGAGAGAGCTGCTGGAGAGAAGCTACATTTCAAGCTTTGGCTGCAATAAGTTCAAGTTCTATGCTCACTGTCAAACAAGTGTAGTTTTGTCTCTACTATGTGGAAACAAAACTATGCTTCTGATTTGTGAATCTCCCCTACTTTCCCAAAATGATTTTGATATGCGACTTATGGAAACTCAACAGGCTTTTTGTAAACCAATGACTAGCCAGGTCCAGGAACTTTTGAGGGATAATACTTGGTTGAAGCATTCTTTTAGGAAAAGATATATAAAGTTTGATTCTCTAATTGTTCGGCATATCTAACTAATTAGGTTATGAAGTCCTTCAAAGTTCAATCGTTCAGATTTTGTTAACAGATGGAATTCATATCGCACAGTTCTTTCTTGCACCGTTCAATCTTCTAATCTGGATAAATTTTGGCAATCTGCTCATCCTTAGGTCAAGCATGTAATATCAAAGATTTGCAAGATAAGTAAATCATAATAATGGAAGTCTGTAACCCTTTGGATTTTAAGTAAGGAGTATATCTTGTCAACCTGTGGTTGTAAATTTTGTCTTCAAGTCAAGTTTTGTTTCCTACTGAAATCTAATATGGTAGTTAACTAAGCATAGCAAGATTTGCTTAAAGATTTTGTAGAAGCAAGATACAATGCTATTCTACATGGCATTCTTTTATTATCTTCATTGCGGGTTTATTGGGTAGACTTGATATGTTTAATCAGCTAACTGATATTTAGCTGATATTAGGTAAACTGGCCACTGATTTTTTCTAAATGCTACTTGTTGTCTAATATTTCCTGATTATCATCCTTCTCATTACACCTTCCTTCCTGTAATATGAAAAGACGATTTTATCATAAGTATTTTCTCTTGTATTTGTCATAAAACAAAGGTCTTTCCATTGCTCATTCTCTTTTTCTAATTTAAACAATGCAGAAGGGATACCCTTCTGAAGCTGCTGCCTACAATGATCCAAGTATCATCAGCCAAAGGCTTCCTGTGGTCATGAGCAAGACCCAAAAGCTAAAGGTATCTAGTAACATGTAACACTGTAAATTATCTTAATGCACGAGGATATATTTCAAATGTTTTGTCAGTGTGGTGGATCCTATTGAATGTAAAAGTTTCTTTGAACCTTCGTTGATATTCTTATTCTATTTCTTGCTTACAACTGCATTTTCTTTCATTTTGCAGTTCAGTTTATTATATCCTGTTCTTCATTCCATTATATGTAGTAATAGAAAGACAGACTAGAAAAATAATCTCTTAGTGAATAACTGAAATTGGAATGTGGATGTATAGAATGAAATGCAGCCACTTTGAGGCATGAAGTGGAACCAAAAAGAAATTTCAGGCTACAGGTACTATTTTTGATGCTTTTACAACAAAGTTTCTCATCTTTTCCTTACTTTTTATAGAGTGTTTATTACAAATGCATGTCGTGATTTTATTTACATTTCAGGCAGTGATCCTGTTGTGATTGTAAATTATTGATGAAGCAAGATGAGCTAGAAGTTGAAAGAAAGTTGAGAAAGCTTTGGCTGATCTTTGTTTTTTAACAACCTTTGGTTGGTCTTAGAATTGTGATTGTTGGTTGGTTATAGATGATGGGTTTCATAATATTTTTCAATTTATGATATTTGCTGCAGATGGTACTAGCTTTGGTGTGCAATTCACACCATTTTTTTTTTTATAAATGAAATATTCTTTTGCGACGGCAAAGTATCCGTCTCAACAAATTCACCCCCAATTTTTTTTTTTAAATGAAATATCTTTTTTGCGACGGCAAAGTGTCCGTCGCAAATAGTTTAGCCATTGCGACGGCAACAGTTTTCCGTCGCAAATACTTTTTTGCGACGGCATTTTACTGTCGCAAATGGATTTTGTGACGCCACCTATTGCAACGCCAACATTTCCGTCGCAAAAGGCTTAATTTTCAGTCGCGAAAAGTTTTTTCCATCGCAAAAGCCCAATTTGCCGTCGCAAAATAGGCGTCGCAAAAGCAATTTTTTTTAGTAGTGAATCATCAATAAACGTTACAAAATACCGAGACCAGAAAAAGAAGGAATTTTCGCAGGACCCTAGACATTAGAGTGAATCTTCATAAAAGGAACAGGACTTTTATTAAGACTTGGTGAATATGAAATACGATGACTCTTGGCCAGTTCACAAATGTCACAGTGGAAATCCAACTCACTAACAACTGAAAACAAATGAGGTTGCAGCTTCTTAAGATAACTAAAGCATAAATGACCTAAACAGCGATGCCATAACCATACTGCTTCCTTCGCATTCTCTACCCCGTTGATCTGATTAGCTTGTCCCAAAATATGCTTCTGTTTTTTTCCAGTCTCTGTCAGATCCAGATAGTATAATTTCCCCCTTCTAACACCATAACCAAAAATCTGTCTAGTCAGAATGTCCTGAAACACACAGAAAGACGGATAGAAGGTCACAATACATGCAAGAGCTAAAATAATTTGACTAACAGACAAAAGATTATGAGCTAGTGATGGAACCACTAAGACAGATTCAAGGGTTAAGGTATCAGATAAAGCAATAGAACCTTCTCCGGTGACTGGAGTTGAAGTACCTTCAGCAGTAGAGACAATGTTTTGAGGGGAACGTCTAAGGTTTTTCACAAGACTTGGGTCGTTGGTCATATGGTCAGATGCACCTGTATCAATTATCCATGTACTATTAAAAGTAACCTTACCCTTCATACCTGACTGTGCTACATTAGCGGAGGCATTGTCTAGGTAAACTTCCTCTGTAGTAGCAACTGCGGCCATGCCCATATTCTTTCGCGGTTTCTTGGTGAAGTCCCACCAATTAGGGTAACCAATCACTTCATAGCACCGCTCCTTGCTATGACCTAATTCCCCACAGATAATGCACCTTTTGTTTGCATCTGGATTTGGTTTACCTAGAGGACAGCGGGGAGAAGGTCCTGAGAAGCCTGGAGGAGGACCTGTTTGCGTTGAGCCATAACAGAAAATTCGGTAGTTACCGAATGCCCCATAGCCTATTTCTTTGATTGCACCATTGAGGAATTCATGATTTTCGTAAGATTGGATTTTCTAGGGTTTCAAGATGGATATGAATGTTTTGGTTTTTTTTTTTCTTCTTCTTTTTCCGAAAAAAGGTAGGGTGATGGTGGTTTGATTTCAACGGTGGTGGTACGCAGCAGTTTGTGGTGTTCTTCGGGATTCAGGATTCAAAGGATGCAGCACAAGTTCAAAGGATTGAACCTGCTCTGATACCAAATATAAAAGAATACTTCAATTCAGGGTTAATTCGATGATTCTATTCATCCCACAATGAGGGTATATATACAAGTACAAAGGAGTAGTCTAACTCTAATAGGAAACAACATTTCCATAATTATAGGATATCCTAATTACATACAGATTTACGGTGATTCTACAATTATGAGAATCATCTAGTCATGACTCACATATTTCATTTTTAATTCATATATGGAAAAGATCATCTCTCTCTCTCTCTCTCTCAGGTGGATTCTACAAGAAAAAAGTTGTTATTCAGCCCTGTGAATGAAATAAGATGGCGCTCAGTTTGGCACCTTATGCACTTAGGAAGAACGGCAAAGCAGACGCTCACAATTGCAGAATAAAAAAGATTGCTTCAAAGATCGAGGTGAATAACGTAAGCATTCTTGAGAGTGGAACAAGAGAGAAAGCACGTAAAAGATCAAAACTTGACTTACTCTCTGATCATAGTAAAGGTATGACCGTACGAGGTTGAAAAGAACTTACCAGAGCATAAAAGCATACGCATTGAAGCATGCAAATGTTAAGAAAGATTGACATGTTACTTCAGGACAATTCGTAGTAATCTTCGTCCAACTCCAATACATCACAGTCCACAACAGAGGTAGTAGTGCTGAAATTATCGGATACAAAGGACCTCGGGACCCCAAAATAAAAGATATTTCCATTCATCAATCACTGAGGCTTCAGCATTGGGTTGAAGAACTCTTTGTCCATGTAGAACTAAATGGAAGCCTGTTGGTCACTGTACCAGTGAAACCAATATATATGAGCCATACAATCATCTCTCTTGTCGTAAAACATAAGACACACTAATTTAATGTGGAGCGAATCGCCAATGGGAAGGATCAAAAGCCAGTCTACAGAAACACTGAAAATTCATGGCATAATGAGATCTCTCGGGAATAAGGCTGAGATAAGTAGTGAACATGAACTTCCTGGCCGTAGTACCGTCATTACCCCCTGGCCTCTGCAAAGAAGTGTGAAAGAATTGAAGGATCAAGAATTCTAGAGGCCTTCTACAATGGAAAGGAATGGAAAGTAACAATGAGGTATGAGAAAGCCTGTGGGTGAGAGAGCACCAATTTTGAAAGGCTTTGAATGCTTTTCTAAGCCACCATTCATCTGCAGAAATGACCTCTATGTATAGAGGTTCTCTTTACTAAGTGGTGTTGTATCTCCTAAGATGCCATTGATTTGGGAGCATGGTTGGCAAAAATTTGGAAACTTCTGCTTTAGTTTACAACGAGAAAGTTGAATATAATCAATTAGACCTAGAACATTGAAGAGAATGACATCATTCAGTTTTAAGCTTAAAAAGCTTCAGTTCTGTGTAAATTGAAGAGGGAAAGAAACACTAAACAGCAAATGTTAAAAAAAAAGAAGGCAAAAATAGGAAATGAGATAGATTCGTGACCTCACTGGCCTTCGTCGTCGTCCTCCTCCATAGTGGCCGCAGTACAAATACTCGAATATTGTTGAAGGGTTTTAGTTTACTGTGTTGAAGATGTAGACTCTAGAGAGGCTAGGTCGGTCTGTGAGACGTTTTATTTTCTGTACGTTCTTGGCTAATTGGGCTCGGTCCATTTGCGAAGTTTTGGACTCGAACATTTCGGAAAAAATGGGATTGGAATTGTATGACAAATTCAAAATGCAACTCCATTTCCCCTTGGTAATTCTATCAAACTTTTTTTTTAGTCAAATTGTCACCCCATTTTTATAAGCTACGCCCTCTTTCCTCTCCCTTTTGTTAAGCAAATGTTTACGTGAAAACACTTGTGTAAAATGAAAGATTCGAGTCACCATGAGGGCATGAGTGAAACCCTTTTATCCTCTTTTTAAAAAAGAAAAAAAAAAAAGATGAAGATGTTGTTTGTGAAAAATAAGTGCTAATTTCACTCTTTTCTTAAAGCAAAAAGAAAAATCACAAGATGACATTTTTATTGTGCGTCAACATGAATATGCCCGAGTTTCTAAATCCTTTCGTCAACATGAATATGGCCGAGTTTTTAAATCCTTTCAAAACTAGCACTTTTTAGACACAAAAAGTCCAAACTATCACTAATAAGATGAGTCTTGACCAACAAGTGTTTCGCAGCTCAGTCAATCCCAACTACATTGTAGACTAGTAAGGTAAAACACTAGATCTTGCATGCACATTTCTAATGTATGGCAGGCCAGTGAGATATACAAACAACAAGTGGCATGCATAACTTACAACAAACAAATGTAATCCACTGGTGACTATTAATTAACCTTGCAACGATATTTTCCCCCACTTACAAAGTTATATCTTCATATATGAATTGCGGTTGAGTCTTTTGGAAGCATTGAGTTGGGAAAATGATCAACAGAGGAAGGAATATAATCGATTCTGGCAGAGAATTGAGAGCGTGAGTGAGCTCTGGCATGCAGGGAATATATATATTGATTTGGTCCTTCTGTGGCATAGTACTTGTTGTATATACGTGCAGAGAACAAATCATAAAAAAGTTTCCAAAGGGATTTTATGCACTGCATTTTGCATGTCAACCAACAATGCATTGTGAAACTATACGGACCCTTTGTCTGGTGGGACTCGTTACTATTTCTATACATGCGTGCATGTAAATCCTCCTGGCATATATGGCACAGAAATCATCGATGCATGCATCTTTTGATCAAGTAATGCATGACGTAATCGAGCAAATTTTAATTTGGATTCATCGATCTAGTTAGGATTGGCAGCTCAAACTTACTTGATCAACACAGCCACACAATTTTAGTTCCTCTTTTTCAATTTGATGTGTTTTTACATGTTTTTGTATCTCTTTCTCTTTTTAGCCAGTTTCTTTGAGATTTTAATTGTATGGTGCTTCACTGTTTCTTCATTGAACCTTAGATTTAGTGAGGTTTAAGACATTGCTATTAGTAGATTTACCGATCGCTTAGATTTTCTTTTACGTACTATTCGATTTAGTTGACATTTGTGCTATGTGATTGTGCTTGCCTTTAAGTATTTTGGTATCCAATAATTAAGATCTCAAATTTGTGCATGGATCCGGTCTAGGATATTCTAGCTAGGTAGAAATTTAGTCCTCAAAAAAGTCATAATCAAGTACAAAAATCTCAAGTTAATTGGGTCAAGAAAATTCCTTAATTTTCCACGTTTCCAAATCTTTTTCTGTTTTAGCAAAATGAAGCCATTTTTCTTCGATTCACACACCCCATATATACATGCATGTATCGGTTGCATATGTGCTTTTGAGAAGAGAAGTATATATTCCACGATATAAGCTGGATTGAAAATGACAAGCGAAGCATACTGTTCTATTATAGTAATTAAGCACCCTCAGACCAAAGAAAGGCCAGTAAGCACCCACTAGAAAGATAGTCCTGATCACTCACCGACACCCACGAGCTACTAGCTAGAATTAACTATTCAAAGTGCATGTTTGCTACGTTGGATTACTAGAGGTCGAGTTTGCATGCCTTACAGAATTTGGTACTGTATGTGCTTATTATCAACAACAAACTCGATCCTACAGCTGTTAGCCATGAATGAAATGATCGAAGCTGTTTGAGTTATCAAATTATTCGAAGTTCTGGTTCTGGGTCCCTGGAGTAACTGTATATATGTCTAGTATGCATCTTGCTTCCACCAAAATATGGATCGAGTTTTCCTGGTTTTACGTACGTTGAACATCCAATCAAGTCGTACCGGCATGACTCGTGACTTTGCTTTGATCCCATCTGTTATTGGATCCACCGAATCTGAAGCTGCCTTCGAATATGCTTTCGTTAATTAGTTAAAAAGAGCAGGAGTCGAGCGAAATTGATGCGAATGATAGAAGCCCCAAGTTTGAATTCTCTCATATGTGCCGCAAAAGAATCAAATTCGTTAGCCCGAGCTAGTGGGCTCATAGCTTTAGGTTTTTCACGAGTGTTGGAGGTTTTGAGTTCGAAACCTCCAACACTCATCATCCGCCTATCAGTTGTTAACTATCGCACTAAATATGTAATTTATGCTCATCGGTCTATTTTCTAACATACAAATTAAGTTTATGGGTCTCAATGATTGTCTAACATGATGATTTTACTATTAAAAAAAGAGAGTTTCTATTGGGACCTCCAAATCTGCTCACTTGACCTCACTCTATTATGAATTATTAAATGACATATATAACCTACTATAAAATGACTATTAGGGACAATAATTATACCCAAAAAATGGTTATATTTATTTTCTCTACACTTTCCAATTCAATAATATTAGATTGCATTCTTTATTATTTTCCCTATCTATTTCCATTTTCCAATTTCACTACGTACTCATTAAATCATTCATATATATATATATATATATTAAGAAATAAAACTATGATTAAGATAAAAATGTATGATATGCATATTGAACGCATCTTGGTCAGGGAGAACAAAATAAATTGTATTATGCCCTAAATCTAAATCTAAATCTATTTATTATATTTGTAAAAAGAAGAAGAAAAAAAAAAGAGCTAGCAAATAAAAATAAAAATAAAATATTTAAATAATTAATCATGAGTTACGGAAAATAGAGAAACATTAAGAAAAAATGATTAATCTTTTTTTTTGAACAGTTAAAAAAGAAAAAGTAAATAAAAAAAATCACATAATAGTTCATGTTATTTTATTTTTATTAATTTTTAAAACTCAATACCTTGTGTTTGATTTTTTTTTTATTGGATAAGAGATTTATGTTATCTGATTAAGGAATGGAGATGTAATTAAGATTTATAGAGTAATTAAATCATTGAAATGACTAAGTTTTTTTATTATAAAGATCTTTGTTTGTAAATTAATTATATGAGTGAGGTTATTTGAGGAACTTTAGTAAGGTTTAATGAGTAAATTTAGTATTTGAAAATTTGATAGGAGGTGTAAAAAGCATAGAGGTCAAGTGAGTAAATTTGGAGGTTCCAATAGAAAAACTCTTAAAAAAAAAACTTTGCAAGAATAAAAAGATTTGAAATTAACTAGGCAACTAGCTATGCCGGAGTGGTAGCTGTGATGCAATCCTTTCCAATCGCATGCAATGTCAATATACTAATCAACATTTAATCGAAACAAAAAAAGAATTGCTAAAATTTATTAGCAAACTTCCAATTGAAGCTGTAAACGCGTAATTGAGTAGACTGATTAAGACATATTATGCTTTGTCTAGCTTTGAACAAACTCATCATTCTGATATATTGACTTGTGATAAAGCATCTTTAAAGGTAACTTTTAAAGGTTATGACTATTACATATATTCTTCATTTTCGTCTACAACTAAAAGCAAGCTTTCCCATTAAACTTTATATCGTAAAAAAAAAGGTGGAATACATAGATTGACTATTATGTATGCATCCTTATAGCCTTACAGCTGCAAAGTGATCGATGCTTAGGGAGTTAGGGGAAGATATAAAGTCATTCTTAACTAAGCTTTTCAATTTTCATATTTTTGAGATGGTTTTTGGGAGGAGATGGGATAGGGTTTGGCGTGCACGTAGATTTGAACTTTGCACAATATTGTTAAGAATTTCTTTGTGATTTGGGTGTAGAGATATATTTTTCCCTTGTTTGGTTGTTTGATGTTTATGTTCTACTATCGTTTAGAGGAGACAAAAGACATATAAATTAGAATTCTGAGAGTTGGAGATTGATCAATTCCCCATATACAAACTATTTTGATCTTTTTGGTTGGATTTACCATGTAAAATCTTCTCTTGCTATATCTTTGTAGTGCGCACATTTATCCGACCCTTAAGGATTATATTACGAACTGCATACATTTTACTATAGGGCATATATAGAAAAGGAAGTACGATGTACATACATAATAGCATATTTTCAATAATTAAAGAAAAAAAACTTGCCAAGCTAAACATGCGAGCAAATACATATATATTTTTTAAATAGGAATGATTGCATTAGTATTCAAGACATGAAAACAGGCCAGAGTCTAACAGAACTTACATAAGAAATCCCAAGATAATTCAGGTAACCTATCTAAGCCACAACTAAACTCATTAAAGTCTAAAGAGACGCTCGCTGAACAGCAAGTCTGATCTATGCAAGAATAATCTCGCTCTCTAAGGAAAAAATTTTCATCTAGTCGATCACTACTAGCAAAACAACAACTACCCACGGATTTTAATATATGGGTAATGAGACTTTCACACACGGATTTCAGTGTGTGATAGCCTTTACACACAGTACACGCACAGATTGGTGTTACCGTGCGGTTTGGAGGGGGGGTAATGCTCATCTCACACGGATTATGTTGTCCGTGTGAAATACTTACGTGGGCCCCACTATCTTTCCATAAATATAAATTACCGTAATGAAACACAGTCCGTGTGAACAACTCTATTTCACACGGATTTCTGTAGCATATGTTTAGCTATCTCACACGGATTTCTGTGTCAAATATATACTCATCTCACACGGATTATTTTTTCCGTGTGAATATTAGACGTGGGCCCCACTGTCTTTCCATGAATATAAATTACCGTAATGAATTGCAATCCGTGTGAATAACTTCCTATCTCACACGGATTTCTGTGTCAAATATGGAAACTGTATTTCACACGAGATATAATTCACACTGATTTCTGTGTCAAAACTTATAACTATTGACACGGATTTCAGTGTGAAATTCCTTTACTCTTAACTCACACTGATTTCAGTGTGTAATAGTGACAGCATGTTAAAAAAAAAATTCTGCTGGGATTGGCTTTGCTAACCTCCCAAAGAGCCTTGGCCTTGGTACCTCACATTTGCCATCATTTCTTGGCTTTGTGACCATTTCCCAGTCCCATAAACTTATCAGTGAAGACTCCGGGATTGACACTTCTGCATCTTGAACGACCTGACCATACTGAGATTGCCAGTTCTCTTCATCCCATGAACCACCTGGGGAAAATATGATCATATGTTTCAATATATTATACAACCGGTTAACTAGAAGCAAACCAAGAACCCTACAGGTTAACTATGTGCTACTTATCAAAACAAAGGTGGGCAATCAATACGTAGAAGCAACAAAATGGCAACACCTTCATCAGAGACCTTTTCACTCGACTCAATTACAGCACCATAGTCTTCTGGAATCGGTGTGGATTCATGGAGCTCAAGGAGGGAGGCGGTGCTTGACAGTGGAAGTGAGCAGAGTCGGTGCGTGGGTTGTTGCAGGGACTCAAGGAGGCTGCGTTAAACTCATTGGAGGTCGGTGATGGTGGAGGTGAGTCACGGTGGTGACCGGAAGTGGGTGTCGAAGGAGAGAGCAAACATATGTAGTTCCTTTGTCCTCCATTAAACCAAAAAAAATTGGAGATGAGAGAGAGGGAGAGCAGTGGGTGGAGGAGATGAGAGAGAGATGGAGACATGAGAAAATTCGGAGGAGGCTTTAGATTTTGGTCAAGTGTTTTCTGGTTTTAAGCAGCAGCATTATGCACTGAAATCTGTGTGTTTAAAGTATTTCACACGGAAATCCGTGTGAAATACATTTTCATTTACTACAGATATCCGTGTGAATTTACCTCGGTAACCCAATACCTACCATCTATTGTTATTTAAATATTTACAACAGCACGCACAGTAATCCGTGGGAATATCCAAATATTGAACGGGAACAAATCCACGGAAATCCGTGTGTAATACTACTATGGGAGGGAAATTGAATTTGTTCCAAAAAAGTGAGCGAGAAAATATTTACCACGAAAATCCGTGTGAAATACATATATATTTACCACTGATTTTTGTGTGTATTTATCTCGGTAATATATAACTGTCATGTTAATTATTGTTCACACGGAATTCTGTCTCTATTCTATTTTTTTCACACGGAATTTAGTAGCTAATTTTTCTTTTCACACAGATATCCGTGTCTACATTTCACACAGATATTCGTGTGTTGCTCATTTCACAGATAATTCTATATTAAACACTTATTGTAACGGAATTCTGTAGCTAATAACCCTTTTCACACGGATTTCCGTGTTAACATTTCACACAGATATCCGTGTGTATTACTCATTTCACACAGATATCTGTACCAATAACCGGTCAACCCTTTAAACACTTCTACTTCCCTAAGGAGAGCCGACCCTTGAGGAGATAAAATTTCAGAAATTTTTACATTAGTTGATATAGCTTCTACCCATGAGAGTATGAGAGTTTACAGATCAAAAAAATAAGATACGAGTGAGCAGTGATGAGCATATTAGTTTTATGTAGTATTTAAGGTTTAGGGTTGACCTACTAGATCGAAACCCAAACGACGACGAAAATAACTGAAATTTTGAACACAACCATTTATTCTTATCAGGATAACATCCTACGGTCGATTTTGATAAAGTCTATTTTGCATTGTTGCTTATGGAAGATATACTTTTCATTATAACTAATAAACTAGTTAGACCACATTAGTAGACATATAAGAATTTTGTGCAATCCAAAAAATAAAAATAAAAAATTGATAAATTTGACATTACTCATCTATTTATAGCGTATTAATAGGTACGGTGTAAAAAAATTAACTCAATCCGCCGTTCTTTCAATATTAAATAAGTGGTTAACAACCACTGCAAGTGGCCTAGTGGTTCTTGCCTAGTTGGGTGTGCTCCCCAACCTAGGTTCGAACCCCGAAGCTGTCAAAGTGGCGAGGCACTGTGCTGCAATGCATAGTTGGAGCATTTCACATGCGCCGAAGGGGTTTGTCTTGGGCCTAGGAAGCCTTTGGGTTCCCCTTGACAAAGTCAAAAAAAATAATAATAATAAGTGGTTAACCTTATATACACATATACTTTTTCACACGGAATTTTGTAGCTAATTGTTCTTTTCACACGGATATCCGTGTGAAAAGGTTTTAGTTTTTATACAGACATCAGTTACTGTTTTTTATTCACACGGATTTCTGTGTGTAGTCTCCTTTTTCACACGGAATTCTGTAGCTCATTATTCTTTTCACACTGATTTCTGTGTCAACATTTTCACACTGAAATCCGTGTGTATTACTCATTGCACACAGAAATCTGTATCAAATACTTATTATAACGGAAATCTGTCCCTCCGTAATTCACATAACAAACAAAATTAATGATCCCGAAATAAACTAATTTCGGATTTTCACACAGAAATCAGTGTGAATTGATCTGCACACAGATATCCGTATAAAAATATTTTATCATTTACACAAACATCTGTTACTATTGTTTATTCACACGGATTTTCGTCGATATTGTTATTGTATAAATCACTGTAGGGCTCAATTATGTTCTTTTCACACAGATATCTGTATCAAATACTTATTGTAACGGAAATCCATCCTATTTCACATAAATAAAAAATTAATTATTTAAATAAACTAATTTATAATACGTACAGAAATCAGTGTGAATTATTTTCACACAGATATCCGTGTGAAAATGTTTTTGTTTTTTATCTGTGACTGTTGTTTATTCACACGGATTTCCGTTGATATTGTTATTGTATAAATTATTGTGGGCCCGATTATGCTCATTTCACACGGATTTCTGTTAGTATTTCTATTTCACACGGATTTCTGTGGCTTTTAACTACAGTAAATCCGTGTGTATTGTTATTTTGCTAGTAGTGAGTCTAATTTGTCAAGCACGCAATTATGGTACAAATATCAACTAGAAACGTCTTACAACAGCTTATAGAAATCACCCCTACTTCAAAAGGCTTGAGTTCAGAATGTCTAAAACCTGTGAGGACTTAAGAAAGCGCGAGTCCCTTCCCCGTAGGGTTGGAACAAGCACCATATGCAGCCTCCTCTATAGCCGACAACCTTGGCATCAGGTTGCTCATCGGGCTCTTCTTGAGAGTTTGCAGCATATAGCCCCCATTTTCAGATTTGAGCCAAATAGGCCCAATCCTTGTCTTCAGCCCAGTTCCTGCCCTAGGCCCAGTCATCATGGGCCCAGAAAGTAGCCCAGTCAACCCTAATTCAAAACTAGGGTCTCCCGGCAATTTTTCTGGACCGTCTTCTTGCCCGTGACCCGCCGCCGCACTGATCTCCAGCATACCAGTCCAAGCCACCGGCTCCTTCATCGCCGGCCCTCCTGCCGCCTCCACAAAGCGCAGCACAGTCCCATCCCCAGACGGCACCGAAGCCATTGTCTCCAGCAGCCCCGACTTGAGCCCAACCTTGGTCAGTGGAGGCAGCCACAACGATGCAGATCCTAGTAGCCCCGGAACATGACGGCGTCGACAACAACGCCTTAGCTCCGACTCGATCCAGCAACCCATGTTCGCAGAACCACCCTCAGCCGAGTAAAACAACCGGAGCCTTTGAAAAACTGGGTCGAGATCCCTACGCCGTTGCAACAGAGACCGTGACCTCTCCAAGTCCACGTCGCCCTGCACTCGCCTCTGTCTGGTTTGGAAACGACGACGCTCTGAGCCGCGAAACCTAGGTTTCGCTCTTCCGGGTCGCTCCGCAAAAACCAGAGGCCCTCTCATTAGTTTATGTATCTTGCTTGTGGTTGTTTTAAATTGAGAGCAAATGATACATGAGTAGGATAAGATATTCCATGTATTAATTGGATATCATATAATCGCATTAGCTATATATTATATCTGTGCACCTTATAGTTTGGAAGGTTATTCTTGTCATGAATATAGGTTCAATTAAAAATTCTCAATGATTAGTTGGTGACTTGGTGTTAGAGTAATTTGTGGCTTTAGTTATCAACTTATCAATACTTTGTTTTGTATGCTTCTAACTACTTGAAGAGTATATTATTACATTGAGCAACCTAACTAGCACATGGAAGAAGGGTTTAATTTGGTGCCGTATTGGGTGTAACCATGATGGGAAGGGAAAACTAATAGTTAAATAACCCCAAATTCTGGGGTTAATAATTGCGATATCCAGGATGTGCTTCTTCTAGCTATAAGGCAATTTTTCTAGTATCACCTTTGCCTTTATGAGTTAGGAGTTGTGATACCCACATCAGTTGGTTAAGGGTCCTTACTGCTTTAGGTTGTTAGAATGAACACACAGGTACATTCGAACATACACAAAGGAAGTCATCAATCGAATATGACAAATGGCGTAGTGAATATGGTAAGTCGATAATGTACATCACTTCCTGAAACAATCTATTAACGATTGATCTAAAAGAATACCTCTCACGTTCTATAGACTAAATCAGTGACAACATTTATTTTGAGGTTCTATTTTATTTGTTTTTGGTGTACACTTTTTAAATATCTTGTAAATTAATTCAAATTAATCAATCAATTGAAACTTGTATTATCCATGTAAGGAACTTTTTAGTTAAGAAGTTTGTAGACTCAAAACGAAGAGGAATGTATGATCAATTTTATTCACTATCAACAATTTTCGTATATACTCTTGAAGGTTGAATCAGAGCACAAACAACTAACAATTTTCAATCAAAGAATATCAACTATCGTTACGAGAACCAAACTTACAAAAGAAAGATTACTAAACTAAATAATACCATTACCAAATTACAAAGTGAAAACAAAACAAAATCAACTATTCATTATTTAAATTGTTGTAAAAAGAAAAAGGATAAAGAGGAAGAAAAAAAACAAACAAAATAACTATCATCAAGATACCCTGATATCTTATAATTAAAAAAAAGATACGATCTAAATCTCTCTCCACCAATGTATCACCATATTTTATTGTAACCAAAGAAATAAAAAAACGATCTTTTCTCTTTGTCTCTGTCCCTCTGTGGATAAGGAGCTTTTTCAAAGAAGGAGATTCTCTGATTCAGTTAGTTACGGATGGCTTTGCAACGTGACCGTACATCCACGTGGATATAACCTCCGTTGACGTGTCAGAATTAAAGAAATACCCGCCAATCACTCCTTTAAGCAACCAACGGAGTCATTTAAATAAATGAAAAAATCAATGAATTTAAAAAAAAAAAATTGGTTGGAGAAAAGAAGTAATAATGAAAAGGGAAGAAAAGGAAAGTTCCTTAATGAGCGCTGCCGGTTGTGGTGGGCATGTGAGGTGGGCATCTGCATGTGCCTCTGTTCGGTGAGACACCGTTGGCTTCATTGGCCAGGGCGGGTCCCACCCTCCCCACATTCGCGGACCCGCTTGCTGAGGCTGTACGTGGAGGCAGGAGGAGAGAATGGTTGTCATGGTCTCATGTATTATAAGTGCGGTGGTGGTGGTGGTGGCCGGCGGAGGAGGTGAGGTGGTGCCAGTCATGCTACCTGTTCCATTCCATCGCTGCTCAGAGAATCAGAGGAGATGGGTCATGGGGGGAATAAAGTAATTCACAGGATTTGACACTTTGCATTCAGTTACTGTTAAGGAATTTTATTATTTTTAAGATTTTCTTGTTTTTGAAGGTACACCAAAAAAAATTGCATTAACTAAGATGATATAATCGAAAGGGAAAAAATTTCTTCTTCAGGAAAGACCTAGCTTGGATAGAAAGAGAGAACAAGCCCTAAGAATTTTTAGTTGGGTGTTGTTATATATTAACATGTACAAAACCAGGGACTTATAGCGCCGCAAGAGAGAGTACAAACACAGCCACACTGTTTCCTGTCTGGTGGCGGCCATGGATAGCGCCGGCTTCGTTACGTCATCTCTTGGTTGACTGTCGGACGGGCACTTCAAAACCCGGGGCTGAAGTTGGAAGAGGAGGTGTTTTGCCTTGGGGTTTATAAAGTTGGTTTTGATGGCAGGTTTGGAAGGCCTTTCTGGGCGTCTGTGGTTTTATGCAGGGATGGCGAGATCCGTCGGCGTGGATCTGGAAGCGGTTGGGTGACGGTGCGGCATTTGGGCCTCGGGGCTGGTGCATCAACTGTGGCTCGGGGGGCGGGGGGGAGCTCGGGGAGGTGCTGGCTTGGAGGAAATCGGCGGAGTGGCTGGTGGTGCTGTTGGCTTCGTGGCGGGGCTCTTGGGCGGCACAGGCTCATGGTGACGGGACTCTTGGGCGGTGCTATATAGACACCTGCAGGCGTTGTGGAAGGGTGGATTGGGCTTGGGTCAACCCTGGCTTGCTAGACCTTGAGTTGGGTTCTTCTCTTTGGGGTTGCCCTATTCGGCCTCCTAAGCCCATTTATATGTTTTTTAGTTTGGCAAAATTACAGTAATTCCTTGTATTAGGACACTAAGCACCGATGTGCATCTATATCTCTTTAGCGTCTCTTGAGTAGTACAGAAGGAGGTTATCCACTATGTCTATGTATTTGAATGTACAATGAGTAAGACTATATGTACGTACCACTTGTGGGTACAACCACTCACTTCTTGTCTGTCTGTACATGGCAGCAGAAGGGTATGTGTAATGACATATTCTGGCTTGTGATGACTATATATTATATTGGCTATGCCTTCATTCAAAAAAAAAAAAAAAAACATGTACAAAGCCAGTTATTGTGTAAATTATACATAATATCCTAATTAGAATACATGTACTGCGTAATAGAAAGACCGGCGATAGCTAGATAATCTCACAGGTTATGGGCAAACTAGTTCTTTATAAATTAGAGAGAGTTTCACATAGTATAATGTTTTTTTTTTTTTTTTACGATCGAAACAATTAAGACTTCATTAATAATTTCATACAAATACATCTAAGGAGCAAAATGTGGCCTTTTTAAAAAGGGTTTTTGCCCATTTACTCTAATTTTAGGGATTTTTTTTCCCACTTCATTAAGTTTTTTTTAATTTCCTCTTACCCATGAATCCCTAATACCCAATTATGTTTTTTTAAGACTATTTTACCCTCACCCCTTTGTTACACACACACACACACACACACACACACACACACACATATATACATATATATATATATATATATATATAGAGAGAGAGAGAGAGAGAGATAGAATGGAAGAGAGAGAAGCCATAGGAGACTTTGCTAGTCGCGGGATTCTGGCCAACATTCGCCGGAATCCAGTCACCCGCCGTCGCCCACTGAACTTTTCTGAAAATCTCACCAAATGCCCCTAAAGAGGTGGTTGAAGATCTCATAAATTGTCTGAAAGGTTTATTGCCCCCAAGTAGACCTGTATTACCCCTCAATAGAACTTTCAGTCGCTAGAGTATGAATTAATCTCTTTAAATTTAGACAAATAAAACTTTGATTAAATATTTAAAAAATGAAGAGATTACAGCAATTCAAAATGTCTATTGCCTCCCAACAGAACATTCAATCGCCGGAATAGGAACTAATCTCCCTAAATTTAAACAAATAAAAATTTAATTAAAGAAAAAAAGGAGGAAATTATATCAATTAGAAACGCATATTGCCTCCCAATAGACCTCTATTGCCCCAATAGAACTTTTTTTTTTTTTTTTTTTTCATTTTTCTTTCCTTCTAGGCCTTTTGCCCCCATTTTATCCAAAAAAAAAAAACAAACGAAAGAAAGAAAGAAAGAAATTGACTTGTGCCCCCAATAAAACATTTTTTTTCTTTTTTTCTTGAAATATAGGCCTTCTGCCCCCATTTATACCAAAAAAAAACAAACGGCTCCATCCGAGCCCTGACAGCAAAGACCCGCGAAGTTGGCGTGTGGAGCAGAAGCATCTCGAACCTAGACGGACTACACCGAAATACTCACAGATATCTTCACCGACTATCCTTGGACGCTTCAGACGCCGTTGCCGAAAGCCTACTTTGCTGCTACAACGTCGAAAAGTCGCCGATTTCAGTACAGATCGCTTGGCTGGTTCTTGTGCTACTTTGCAAACTAGACGGCAAGACCAAGTTGTACAAGGATGGGGTCGGCGCTTTCTGAGAGAGAGAGAGAGAGAGAGAGAGAGAGAGAGAGAGAGGGTGCAGGTCAGCGCTGGAGAAGAGAAAGGGAGAGAGAAGATCGAAGGGATAAGAGAGTGGCAAGATAGTAGTTATTTAATTAGACTGAGGTTTAAAATGTCATTTTATTCTAAACCGGGATGTGGGAATAAAAATATGTTGTTGGGTAAGTGAATTAATTTTGACTCATTTTAGTGCTTTTTAAAATCCTGGCCAAAGAAGTTCACCTTTGATCTATAAATCCTAATTCATGAGAATAGTAAATAGTGAATGGGATCACTATCATTCTATTTCAATTCTATCTTCTTCATAAAGAACTAACTTGACGAGGATAATCTTTATCCATAATGATCAATCTCCTCAAGCGATTCACAAACTTGCACGCATTATGATGCAAGTATCTAGTTTCTATATGCATCGTTTTGTTGTGTCATGCCCATCTTAATCATATCAGACCTTTTATGACCCAAAAAAAAAATCATATTAGACCTTTGTCCCACTCGTTCCGGCTCGTTCTATCTTGAACTTCTTATCAGTCGTTGAAGTGGATCGATCCAAAAAATAAGTGAGGAGCATGAACGTCTTAGTCCAAAACAGAAATAAGAAAATTAATGTATCCACTTTTCAATACTTTTGGTTAATCGGCATGGAGGATCGATATTCCTAAAATTTGCTCCTAAATACACAAAATGGAATAGTGATTCATACAAGAAAAAGGTATGTGACAACTGGTGTATATATCCACGTGGTTCCACCATGCACATGGCTCTAACATGCATGGCTGTAGATTGATGTTCACCTCTCAACAAATGAAAAGCTTCGCTTACATGCATGCATATATGAGATCGATTGCGTTCTAAATTCAACGTAGTTATCTAAATATAGGATTTATCTATATTACGTTAATATATGGGTACATCAAACATCAAACAGACAAACTTCATACACTAATAGCTAGACTGATTTCATCTAGTGATCACTACTAATTCAGTTTACTATCGAATTAGTCTATGACTACAGAGAACTAGTCTAACTATTGTAAAAAAAATTAGTGTACTAGATTAATGTATTGTAACGATACATTAATATACAGTACATATTCTCCCAAAACCTATAATCAAATGTGATTCTTCAACGAACAAACAATTGAAGCTAACTAAGCTAGCATTATTATAAGTGGTGGTGCACCAATTCGAGAAGATCATAACTATTATTGAATCCCATGCCATGTGCTGATGTGCACCAAATTGTGTACTGTTGGGGACAAAAATTTGTGGTCAACTTATAAGATACATCATACATCATTCAATTACAGCTTGATAATGTGTGTGCATATATCATCAGCACAAAATCTAATTATCTGGATTTGATAACAACATTGCTGGGTATTTTAATTTGCAATACATATATGGATGAAGGGTCTGTTCATGTCGGGCTAATCCATCATTGATACACAGTTATTTCGTTATTGGAAAACTTAATCTAACTCTTTTCTTTCTTATTATAGTGCATTTTTTAGGGATCAATGATTAAGGCAACCCTAGCTAAGAAGATCGAAGCAACAGTTTTTCCCTGAACAGTTTAATTTATAGAATTTTTCTTTATATATGAAGTCAACTGGGATATGAAAAAAAAGGGGAATGTATGTCACTTGAAGGATTTATCTGAATTATTTGAGAAAATGTTACAAACAGTACCCGAACTAAGGCTCATTCTTAACTTCAGTACCCGACTATGCAAAACTATCACTTTGGTACCCCAAGTCAACTGAGATATGAAAAAAGGGAAAAACTTACAAACAGTACCTGAATTACGGGCCACTAATAACTTTCGTACCTCAACTTCAAAAACTATCACAATGGTACCCAGATTGCCGTCCACTTTGCCGTCCACTTAATCTAACACGACCTAACATTCATACATGCCGTCCACTTTGCCGTTAACGATGTTAAATTTACAAGGGTAAATCTGTCATTTCACTGTTCATCTCTCTTACCATGGTACTGTTCATAATTAAAAAAAAAAAATTTCCCTCTCCTCAAAAAAAAAAAAAAAAAACAGTACCATGGTAAGAGATATGAACAGTGAAATGACAGATTTACCCTTGTAAATTTAACACCGTTAACAGCAAAGTGGACGACATGTATGAATCTTGGGTCGGGGTGAAAAGTCCAGGTACCAAAATGATAGTTTTTGAAGTTGAGGTACGAAAGTTATTAGTGGCCCATAGTTTGGGTATTGTTTATATTTTTTTCCCATGAAAAAAAAGGGGAATGTATGTCACTTGAAGGATTTATCTAAATTATTTGAGAAAATGTTACAAACAGTATCCGAACTAAGGCTTATTCTTAACTTCAGTATCCGACTATGCAAAACTATCACTTTGGAACCCCAAGTTTGAATCCGACCCAAGAATGGTACACGCCGTCCATCACAGCGTTAACTAGCTAACCACGTGGCATATTTTGAGGGCCCTCATGGTTTGCCAGCAAAGACTTAAAGCTGTGATGGATGGCATGTACCATTCTTGGGTCGAGCTTCAAACTTGGGGTACCAAAGTGAAAGTTTTGCATAGTTAGGTACTGAAGTTAGGAGTCGGCTTTAGTTCGGGTACTGTTTGTAACATTTTCTCGAATTATTTTGATCAAGAGTGATTGATCTCCAATATATGATTGATGCTTAGTTTTATCCTAACAAGGTTTCAACGTGTTCTTGAAATTTAGTGATTTTAATAACTAGCTGGATAATATACCCTTTGTGCAGGTAGAGAGGATTACCACCCTCTTTAATTTCTTTCTATAATAATTAAAATTTCCAATCGGTAAACTCTAAGTTAAAGGAGAAAAGAGTATCATATTTCCATAACTCGAAGACAAAACTAAATACTATCCTCAATCAAAATTAGAGAGAACCATGGTGGCTCACCATGCAATCAAACTTGAGGATCATATTAATGAGCCAAGTAAAGAATTTAACTAGGAAATATAGGTTTGGTATGGGCTAAAAGACTCAATTTGCAGTAGTTTCAAGTTAAAGGGTACTCCAGAGAATTTTAACTCTCGTTCAAGATATCTTACATTAAAATGCTAGTAGTGACTCTTCTGCTCATCCTCATTTTAAAATGCATCGGAGAATTCAACTCTTGTTCAAGATATCTTACCTTGCTAATTTAACATCTTTGAGTCATTTTAGCTTTCAAGACATCAATTTTATCACGAATTTCGCAAAGCGAATATGGCCGCCCATTTTTTTTTGCAAATTTAGGACAATTGTATTCGCAAAACTTTATCTCATTTAAAAACTATCCTCCTATTGTAGTTCCTTTGTTTGTTTTTGACGCTTTAATGTATGTATAAGACCCTAAAGAATTTTCTCTTTAATGTACTTTCTTTTTCAATGAAAAGGAGAAGAAAAAACTCAGAATTATCCTTTAAAGGGCATATATATTGATAATGTATTTGAGTAATATATATGTATTGAGTTGGCATATGGCCATTCCGATCGACCACGTACATTAGGCGCGCAGTTCACACAAGAATTTAATTGTTAGTTCAACGAACTTAAGATAAGCTTTTTTCAATACCTCATTTCACACTTGAAACTCCATCATGCATGGGTAGGGAAATAGGGAGGAAGAAGAAGAAGAAAAACTAGAAGAACCCATTTGGATTGCCATTTAGATTATGTAGATGTTGAAATCAATGGTTTGGTACAAATTACAATCACTTACAAATCCGAAGCAAAAGCATGTAGCATGTTCAGGTATTAAATGTTAGGTGATTTCCATATCATCCCCATCCTTGTCTATGAAGTTAGCCACCCCACATTGAAATATATGCCTAATCCACCAACATGCCATTCTTGATGGATGATGAAATTAGCTTCATTTTCCTTAATTTTGACCTTTTTGTGGTTTCAATGGGGCAAACCATCAACTAACATCCCATGTGACCTAATGACCCCAAATAACCAATTAGTATAGTTCAGGGGGTCAAGAACAAAAGGATATTTGACGTTTTATGTACGTAAATGCGTAGAAATTCTTATTCATTACCAAAATCCGACCGAAGATCCAGGCCAAGCATAGCCGTAGCACTGTGATACGCATATGTTACAACCGAGATTGGCCAAAACCACCACACATGCACGACACATGAAGAAGACCGCTAGACCTATCATAGAGGCCGCTTTGTGCAACGCTTGAGAATGTCGTAGAATCAATATTCCTCCCCAAGGACAACGTACTGTCTTTGGCCTAAAGCCACAACTGCGAACAACTCAACACAACACCACCAATGACGCTACCCTCGCGCATGCGAATTTACCAGAATGAACACTACCATGTTTGAAGGCTAGGCACCGCTTCAAAGAAAATCTCTAACGTAGGCCTTGATGCTCCGCCTCTATTCTTTTGCTCGAAACCCTAACTGAGCTCTATTCTAGTAATAAACCCACCACCATTGCCAAATAAAGAATGTAACACTGGGGAAAAAAAATGCTTATTACACAAAGGTTAATGGCCGAAATACTCGGCGGCTCCATTGATTAAAGAACATATTCCAATATTTCCCACGGAGCACGAATTAAGGGGTTGGTCAAGTCCTAGCTGCAACTCACTCACTTTGAGCAAAGGTGAAACAAAAGCGCAAAAAAGCCAACCCACTTACTTATTTGTTTGTCTAGACCCGCCAGATTATTTTGGTAGCAAACTTTGTCCTGCGAAATCTCTCTTTCCCTTTTTCATTATGTAAAAGATGCCAATAAGTAAATTTATATAACCCAACTGTGAAACACCCAGAAATCCCATCTCTCTCTCTCTCTCTCTCTCTCTCTCTGGTTTGCTTGTATATCAAGGTATGAACTTGATGGTGTTGCATGTGGACCTCAGCCTATCAATTACCTCACTCATCAACGCAACGAATTAACAAATCGGAAAAAGTGATTATAAATTAAAGCTAAATAGAGGAAAGTGGTTAATCTCAGTCATTATGGTTTGGTTAACTAAAGGTTAAGATACTACTGCTGCCCATATAATTGTCAACCAATGTGGACCATCCGATCGATTGTAACACTTGCATGCAACAATTTGCAATAGTTATATATATATATATATATATATATTTATTTATATATATTTATTTATTTATACGAAAATGTTCTGAAGAGGACGTCCGCAACCCAGAAAAAGTGCGGACGTCCCTCCTTTCTCAGTGATCAAGCTCCCACGGCGGCGCGCCTCTTGCCAGACGGAGGCTACATGCATCCTAGACCAGTTTGCAGTGAAGACGAAGGCCAAAGAGATCGAGGTCGGAGGTCTGGGCAACGTGGTCGACTGGAAAGTGGTAGTCCGATCAAGGTCGACTGGAAAGTGGTTACCGGCGAGTCCACCCGACTGTAAACTGGTTTGGGATGTTCAAAGGCTTCGTCCGGCAACCACAGCACAGCCATCGCCGCCTTCTCAACGCCGGAGGAGGGACGTCCTCACTTTTTCTGGGTTGCGGACGTTCTCTTCAGAACGGTCCTCTATATTTATATATATATATATATATATATAGTTATTTGATGATTGAAAAAAATCCATTACTGTTTTTTTTTTTTTAATCAATCCATCAATGATTGCATTAATCAAAACTCAAGCCAGAATGGCCATTACATACCCCTATGCTAGCATTCAAAAATAGGCAAGAGGTTGTGGAGATAACACATGGTACATAGTGCTAAACCATTCATTAGACATCCGGTGCTCACTTATTAAAGCAAGCCTATTAACTACGATAAAATTAGGACATAGTAATAGGCATAGCTCATAACAAAACTAAACTTTCTCCTTGCCCTTACTGCTCGGGCTAGGAGATTTCTTCGAGTACAAGAGACTCAATACTTCCTGAGCAGGGACCTTTTTATTAGATGGTTTTTTGTTTTTTGAGCCAAGAGATCGACCCCTTTTCTTCTTGTGACTATTGTTTTCCATCCTGGCGGCTTCACTTGATATTGTTGCAATAGGCGTCATCACCTCTTTTGGAACTAGCATGCCTCCCGGAGTTTCAATGAGTCCTACAGATTTGGCCATAATCTTGGAAGAAAACTCAGGAACCTTGATTTTCTTGGTTGCTGCCTCCTGTTCTCTATTGCTTTGTAGCTCCTCAAATAAGAACTTTAGCTTTTTTGGAGATGTGAATGGGGAGGCAGGTCTGCTCCTCGTCACAGTACGCTCACTGTCCACTGGTACCATTGCCAATATCTGATTCGCATCCTCGTCCTCTTGTGTCATACTCTGCCTCAGTTGTGCATGCTTGATGACAAGAGGCCGACGACCTCTAGGGGTGTCCATGTTACCAAATAGGTTTCTAGCAATCGGAGGAATATGCAGTTGGGATCCCTGAAACTTAAACATTCCATGAGTAAAAAAAGGCTCCTTTAAGCTAGTAAAAGGGCTCACCAGATCTAAGCGTGGAGGAGCAGCAGTGGAGGGATAAGTTTTTGGTGGAGTAGCGACCAAGCAACTCCCATTTGCATGGAAGATCAGATTGCATTTACGACATCTTCCAATTAGGTTTTCAAAGAAGAAAACTATTTCTTCAACCACACCGGGTGCCAACTTGAGGGTCTTCTTGAGAATGAATGGTTTTGTGATCTCATGGGCGACCTGCACTCGTATTTTGCCAGAAGTGTCAAATAGTTTCTAATCTAGTTCCAGAAAGCGCCCCGCAAGGGAGGCCACATTGATAATCATTTCCTTAACCTCCAAAGTCAGTGGAATGTTCGTGATCTTCACCCAGAAGAACAGGGTTTCCATCTTGACGGCCTGGATCGATGACAATCCATCATAATCCTGCAAAATCACCAGTGCTTTATTGAAGTACCACAGTCCACCCCTGAGCACCTTCTGAGATCGAAGGAGATCACAAAAAGATTCTGAGGTCTGTCCTGAATCTTGAAACTTTTCTCCAACACCCAGACGCGTCGGAAATATCTCTGCAGGTCAGCACCACCGAATGGTTTTGCCGTTAGGGGTCGCGCTAACAGATATGCTTGGGATCCTCTCCTCACCCCGGCTCCTGCCATGTGTGAAAGGTCTACCACGTCGTTGCCGGCAATGGCTAGAGACTCAGCAAAGCTAGCGGTGATGTCGTCAATGGCTGACATGACCGGACGAGATCGAAATTGTAGCAGAATGTGCCTGTGGGTGTGCCTTAGGGTTTTTTTTTTTTACTTCAATCTGGAAGCGGTCCTTTGCAAAAAAATCCATTACTTTTATTTTCTTCCTTTAATAACTTATTTAGTCAAGTTTTTCTCTTACTCATTTTTATTTTACATTGTATAAGTTTAACAAGTAAAATCGAACATTTCTCAAAGAAGAGCTTCTAATGAGGACCACTAAAATGAGGACTGGTTGAATTTTTTTTTTGTGAAACTCACTTTTCGATCACATTTTTGCAAATCAACTGTTAAATGTTTATATATTCATGTGTAGATCATTTATACAATTTTTCAACCAAATTGAAAATCGTTAAGACATTCATAATCGTGATTTATCAGTTATGAATATGAATAGTTCACGTTTGACAGATTTGGTTCATCGATTGATTTGATCTAGTTCGATATCTTAACGATTAGTGATTTGAAATAAAATTTTTAGAAGTGATCTACTCATGCAGACATAAACATCTAACAGTTGATTTACCGTAATGTAATTGAAAAATAGGTCTCCCAGACCGTTAATTAGAAAGTCTTCATTAAAACAGTTTCCCTTCCTCAGAGTACTCTTTAAATGATTGAAAATTGTTCTATCATCTAATTATTGTCAAATAAGTAAGTGTTTTTTTTATTGACATTTAAATTCTAATGAAGAATCACTTATTTATTTGATAACAATTAAACGATGAGAAGGTACGTTCTTAATTTCGTTGATTTTTTTTTTTTTGCATAGCTAATTTTCAAATTGTGAGTTAGAGATTGCGCAGTGTCCTCCATGAAACACAATGTGGAATGAGAAATAAAATACAAAGAGTTGGTTAAAAATGTTGCTAGCATTTCTTCTTCCTTGAAAGTCAGAAGCGATTGAGTTATCCAAGTTTAGAATCAAGTAACATTGAAAAATATAAATGTGTGACATGCATGGAGATGCCAAGCCGAATTAGCTTACTCCAATGAATCTCCCCTTGATTTTCCCCTATCTTTTTCTTCAAATTTAATTGAATGCAAATCTGATGAAATCTTATAGCGTGTGATTGAATTTCCAGATTCTAAGAGTGCGTTTACTCAACTTAAATGAGGTTGAGAAGGAATTGAAAGGAACAAGAATACTAACATTTAAAATTAAAATAGAAATCCATGATCGAGTATTTTGAATTATTGAAACATATGGTGGTGTATTTTAGTAGAAAATATTGTTTTCTAAGCAAATAAGTGTGCTTTTGGGTTATTAAAATATTGTTTGTGCTATTATTTCATGACGCTTTCTCGATACTTATTGTACTCTGGGGTCAAGCTCTATGTCCCTCTTCTTGTATTCTGCAGCTTCATTAATTAAGGATTGAGAGCAGACGCATCAGCCATTTAAAATAATAATAATATATCATTATTATTATTTGTGCTTTTGGGTTATTAAAATATTGTTTGTGCTATTATTTCATGACGCTTTCTCGATACTTATTGTACTCTGGGGTCAAGCTCTATGTCCCCCTTCTTGTATTCTGCAGCTTCATTAATCAAGGATTGAGGGCAGACGCATCAGCCATTTAAAATAATAATAATAATAATAATAATATATCAGGGTGATTATGGCATAAAAAATTGGTTCAGAGCGGAATCATTTTTCATTACCTACTCCCTTTTAAGAAATGACAATGAAATAGTTATTCCTGATTTTAATGTGTGCCGCATGTAATTATCATTCTCTTTTAGATTAGTAAATCATATAATTAAGAATCGAAGTTAATGAGAGTAATTCTCCTGTATCCCACTCCCGTTTCCTGTTAGTGACCAACTCCTCGACATTGACATTTATCTATTTCAATTTTGCAAGTTCCCGGTAAGTAAACAACCTCATGACATTGACATTTATCTATTTTAACTTTGCAAGTAGTTAAATGATGGTTGTGAATGATAGTAACTAAACTTGTTAACTCATAAAGTCAAGGCTCATAAGTCACCCACGCTACAAAAATTGGTCCATGCAATCAATGGTGGTGGTTGTTTCTACTAGAAGTTCATGATGCATTGTCGTCTCATGTGCATGTGTACCTTTCTGTACTACATCATAATCTCCCAACTACAAGTAACGCAAAGGCGTGACCAAGCTGCCATGATTCCAACCACTTGGGTTTTCCGTCCGAAACATAATCGTGCCCCCGAAAAGGTCAAATTACCTCCCCTCGCAATTGATTTACCGAATTGCCCTTGATCTGGTTGGAGATTGGTCAAATTACAAACTTTTGCTAATTTTCTTGGGGCCAACAACAAACAACATTTTAAAGTTTGGGAGCTCCCGCCTCTTCAGTCAGACCCGGTTTTGCTTTTTGTCACTTTTTTTTTTACTTTTACTTTTTCTATGAAGTTTCTTCTTACTTTTGTGAAGTTGGTAAATAAATTTGGATGGAATTGGGTATATGGTCTTATGTGATGAGGTAACCAGGTATCATTTACTTTTCTTGAATTGTCACTTAAAGACTAAAGAGTGAAATAGTTTTTTGTATGTAGGGCAGCCGTGTTAAGGAAACGGTGTGATTGACTCAAAAACATACCAAAATTACTTTTGTTTTTACTAAGAGTATCTTTTCTTGTATACCAAAGTGGCCTAATATCAAGACAGGCTTTGAGATTTTATAGGTCTGAGGCGAAGAATCAAAATGTGGCTGTACATAATCAAATTGATTCTTTGGAGGCCCGTTAAAACTTAAAAGTCAGTAACCTGAGACGGCTGCCTTAGTTGGCACCCCTCAGGACCAGCCTTGCCTGATACACATTCTGCTAGTACTTCACTGAGCAGTCAAATGAGATCAAATGACAATTTGTGAAAGTTAGATTATTTTGTAGTAAGGAAAATTCTTCTATTTACCGGCGGTGCAAGTGAACCAACAGATTCAAGTCATTCAACAGATTTCAGCTGTTGATATTTATAAATAATTTTTTACTTAATAATAAAAAAAATAAACTTAATGATATTCAATCGTCCATTTTTATTGGTGCAAATATACGTCTATGCATTGTCTACTCTGTTGTAGTAACGCATCAACATGCTTTGTAGGACAACAAGGAGTCAAGGACAGGACACTTGCTGGATATATTAAGGAAAGATTGGATCGGAAATAGTTGTTTTAATGCCAATCCAAAGAGTTTCAGAATGGAATTTATTATCTTTAATTGGCTTGTGAGTTTTTATAACGAATTGAAAGGGGAGTGCCGGGTTGGGTTGGGATAGATAATTAATTGCAATGCCAAAAAATTCCATGCTTTTCCATGAAAAACTGAAAGATGCTGAATGCTTTAGCCACAAGGTTTTGTGCATTAAATTTCCAGAGCTTTTTTTTATTGCATTTATGGCTGAAGTTGATGGCTTCAATTCTCCTTTCACTAAAATCAGTATGACCCCCCAAACTGAGAGTTTCGTGTAATTTGTGAAAGCTTTAATACTCACATTTGAATTTACTGTATTGTCCATATATATAATCATTTTCTTAAGTTTGAGAATTAGCAATATTCTCATTTTAGAGTATGCCAAATCGTTTTCTTTTGCCCAATAGTATGGTTAGGTAAAATGTGCTAAAACTTCCACATGCATAATCACATTGAAAAGAAAAAAAAATTGTTAGGCGTCGGATGACTTGTTGTTAAGAAAAAAGCAAATACGGTGAGTATGACGTTGTGACATTGTTAATTTTTTTTTATCATCTCAAAAAAAAAAATTGAATAAAATAGAAACCTCTATTTACATTCACACAAGATATTGAAGCCGAATGAAATGAAAGCAGACACGAAATATTAAAAATTTAGAAATGCCAATAAATCATAATGCATGAAAAGTAAGACCCCGACTCCTTAGATCTTAGATTTATGTTGCTATCTCTAGCTACATGTGTTTCTTTCAAATATAGTTTTGATGTAGTACGACACATGATCGTGGAACACACCCAGCAAAATGCATCACAGGATTTGAAGTTCACATGGAGCACATTCACATGATGCAAAATCATACCCCATCATTACCAATTAACCATAGGTGTCATTTATATATCCATTAGGGAACTATTTGAGTCTTCCAAAATCAAAGAAAAACCAAGGAAAGCCCCGTAAAACTGCCACCAAACAATGCCTTCAATTCCACAGCAAAAATTTAATTAAGCACCGGTTCTTCTAGCTACTTGATTCATGGCGGGTCAAACAAAAACCCATAAGGCCGTGATTGGCGCCTGGAATTACATTTCACCCCAAACACGCCATTACCTAATAATAAAATAAATCAAAATGATATTAAATAAAATCCGATTGGGCGCAGAACCAGCAGAATACCGTGACGCCTGTTCCCGTGACCCATCCGTACTCCCCCTCCGTAACGGCCCCGGCTGACGTGGCAAGGACAAAAGGGGGTCCGTCGGTCGTAAGGCGTGAACAGTTAGTTGAGTAAAAGTAAAAGGACGGGGGTGCAGTAAAAAAGTAACTTTGAGTACTAAGGAGGAGTAGTTAATGTTGGTGGCGGGGGTTGCTTTGGTTGTTGGGTTAAAGAGAAGTAGAGAACCTAATCCAAAGAAGTATATAAAATTACCGGCGTTTCTAGTTAGTTAACTGTAAACGGCGTTAAGGAGACCAGGGGGGGGGTCATTAATCGTCTATATATAGAGAGGGGAGCTCATTCTCTGACTCATCCTCACTTGGGTTTTTTTCGGCTCTCTTCTCTGCTCTGCACACAAAAACACCGAAACACACCGTTTTGTGTGCTCTCTCTGCTCTTCTCTCACTGTCTTCAATTTTCTCTGCTCCCACATTCCCTCTTCCTCTCACTTTAACACAGAGAGAGAGCGAGAGAGAGAGAGAGAGAGAGTGAAAGAGCAATGGCGGTTTCCGAGAGTAAGAAATGGATTCTGGCTTGCGTGTCGGTGCTTCTCTTGTTCTGCTTCGTCGCTGTAATGTCCGGTAGAGTTAGCCTCGACGGCACCTCTCTCATCAGGTTTAACACCTCCCTAGCTCTCTCTCTCTCTCTGTTCTTTTTTACTGTGGTAAAAATTTTGAGAGCAGAATCTGAGCTACATTCTTCTTCTTCTTCTTCTTTGAGTGAAACGAGGTTCAGAAATTGAGAGGTTTCTTGGAATTTTGGGGGCTCCGCCATTAATAGCATTTCTCTTTGGCTTTTACAAATTTTGAAGAATTTAGAGAGAAAATTGTGAGAGTTCTTGGAGTTGTGTAGAAGTTGAAGCGGCGTCGTTTTGCTTATTTGTGTTTTTTGGTTTGTTTGTGCAGGAATGGAGGGACTGAGGAGTTGTTGAAGAGCTCGAGCAATTCATCAATGGCGGCCAGGTCGGTTTCGGTAACCCCACCCGGAGTTAATTTTTTTTTTTTTTTTTGGGGTTTTTCACTTCTTGTCCACGTGGATGGATCTCAACCGTTCTGTGTCTTGCCTTCTCCTTTTGGGGTTAACCGTACATGGAAATCTCAGCCGTTGAGATCCAGATCCCTAGATCTGGGCCGTTTAGTCCGTTATAGTTCGTTTTCTTTCCCCCTCGGATCCCTCCCCTCTTTCTTTTCACCGCATTTCCATAACTACCCTCACCACCGACCCTAATTTACACCCCTTACCTCACTCCCCCGGGGATATACTTTTGTCTTGGGGGCAATTCGGTCATGCCGACTACGGTTTTCTCTCTCCTCACACAAACCGCCCCTAACCGTTTTTCCTCGACACTGTCTGAGCACAGCACACAAAACAGTCCTACAGTAAACCCTGTCCGCCACTGAAACGTGTCGCTCTCTGATTGGCTCCCTTTCTTCTTTTGTCCCAGCCTCAACGGCTCCTGGGCCTGAGAGAGAGTGGGAGTGGTACCTTTTTTTGGAGTCACATGGGTCAAATTGGATTTTCTGTAATTTCTTTCTTTGGTTAATTTTTTTTTTTTTTGGGTGGGGGTCTGATTTTTGTTGTTGGATTTGATTGAATATTCCAGGGTGAATGAGAATGATGATGAAGGCTTGAATAAGCATGCAGTTGAGAACCCTGAGGAAATTGCTTCAATGGTTGACATGTGCGTTTCCCTCTCTTCTCTGTCTCTCTCTCTATTTGGTCCCTACCTGCACAATTCTATATGGGTTTATTCTGATTAATATTTTCTGGTTTCAGCATGTGTAATGCACGTGAGGGTAGATAATGAAAGGGACACTGGGAAACTTTGATTTTGACTGCATTCAGTTTTGGTCGGTAGGTTAGATGAGGGGGAATTGTAGCTTTGATTAGTACTTCTTAATTGGGGCACTTAAAACACCTAACCCAACCAACCCAATTGGAGTTTGCATTAAACCCACTTACCAGTGTTGTTACTGTTTTGGATTGCTTCCATTTCTGCATTTTCACATTTCCGTTTTCTGTCATAATCACTGGTTTTGGAGATGAGCATATGCATCCCACATGCTCATAATGAAATGCCATATCTGGTGCTGAGCCAGTGAATTTGAGAGTAGACCTCTATGTCAAACAAAGGAGGCCATCCAATAAAGATGCCATAGGCTTTTTACACCCCCTCCCCTTTTTTCCCCTGCTTTTTTATTACTACTTTTATTACTATTATTACTACTTTTATGAAGGGATTTCTTATAATGTTTGTCTGAAATGATTTGGTTAGATTTAGATCTTATAAACTCGGTTGAGGTTTGGTTACCTTTTACAAATGGAATATAATTACTGAACAAAAACAATGATTAAAAAGATCACATGCATCTCTGATTTCATTTGTGGACAACAGTTAATCCAGCAATTGTATTACAAGAATTACTTTACTGATAGTGACCCATTTGTCCTCAAAAATGGACAAACTAGTTGCAATTTCCAGGCTAAGTTGTAGTACAGGACATAAAAGGAAACTAGGAGAAATTGGCATCATTAAAATTCCATAGAAAATTATTATCCCACTTCTTACGTTTTACCATGAACAGGAAATAAAAGTGAACTTTCTGTCTGATTTTTGCTACTGGGGCATGACCAACGCATCATCATATGTTTGAACATGTTTCTTTTTTGACATTAATGGTAACAGTAGAACCACTTTTGATATTGTAGGAGTATCCGCAACAGCACTGAAAGGAGAAAGCTGGGCTACTTCTCATGTGGAACTGGAAATCCCATTGATGATTGCTGGCGTTGTGATCCCAACTGGCAAAAGAACCGCAAGCGTCTTGCAGACTGTGGCATTGGTTTCGGCAGAAATGCCATTGGTGGTCGTGATGGACGCTTCTATGTTGTCACTGACCCTAAAGATGATGATCCCGTTAACCCCAGACCCGGTACTCTGCGCCATGCTGTCATCCAGGATGAGCCTCTCTGGATTGTGTTCAAACGTGACATGGTGATCCAATTGAAGCAGGAGCTTCTCATGAATAGCTTCAAGACCATTGATGGCCGTGGAGTCAATGTCCACATTGCTAATGGAGCATGCATTACAATCCAGTTTGTTACAAACATTATAGTTCATGGTCTGCATATCCATGACTGCAAGCCTACAGGAAATGCTATGGTGAGGAGCTCCCCATCTCACTTTGGGTGGAGGACAATGGCTGATGGTGATGCTGTCTCCATCTTCGGGTCAAGCCATATCTGGGTTGATCACAATTCCCTCTCCAATTGTGCTGATGGTCTTGTTGATGCTGTCATGGGGTCAACTGCTATTACCATCTCAAACAACCACTTTACCCACCACAATGAAGTATGTCTAATGCCTGTTTCTGATTAATATTTACTTCCATCTGTATTTTTGTTGTGATAATGACATTTTATCTATGCAATTGAATCAGGTTATGCTGTTGGGCCACAGTGATTCTTATACCAGGGACAAGCAAATGCAGGTGACTATTGCCTACAACCACTTTGGAGAGGGACTTATCCAACGAATGCCAAGGTATTTTTTCAACTACAACCGACATATTAAAAGCCTTTTAATTTCCATGTCTCATCTGTCCAATTCAATTAGAATGATTTCTGGACATAAAACTTGGCTGCAAGAAACTGTAACCCTGATGACGGTATTCAATATTGAAATGGGATTTTGCCTTGATGGTAGCAGAAATACATTACCAATTTGTTAATGGTGCCATGAACTATGAATAATGCAGGTGTAGACACGGATATTTCCATGTGGTGAACAATGACTACACTCACTGGGAGATGTATGCCATTGGTGGAAGTGCAGAACCCACTATCAACAGCCAAGGCAACAGATATGCAGCTCCAGCCAACCCCTTTGCAAAGGAGGTATTGTATTAACCATTACTCACATCTACTTTTTGATTATGATGAAGTTTACATAGTAAGTTTTCTGATTATTGGCGAAAAATTGCATTGTGAAGGTTACCAAGAGAGTCGAGACAGCACAAACTCAGTGGAGGGGCTGGAACTGGAGGTCAGAAGGTGATCTTCTACTCAATGGTGCCTTCTTCACTCCATCTGGAGCTGGAGCTTCAGCTGTCTATGCCAGGGCCTCAAGCTTGGGAGCCAAGTCATCTGCCATGGTGGGAACCATAACTGCTGGTGCTGGTGTACTGGGGTGCCGCAGAGGACATACCTGCTAGTACTAGTAGTACCTCATTCTCAGTTTTACACGTATAGAACTCTACCCAATTTCAAAATATTCCACCAATTGGTTTATTCCCCACTCATCTATTCTTCAAAAATTGGCAAGTGTACATTATTTACACATGTCACTATATCATCGAGTCCAAATCCGAACCCAAATCCATTTCCCTCCCTCACCCCACCAAATTGTCTATTCTGTCATTGCTCAACCTCGGTCTGCTTCCTCTGAAAATTACAATGCCATTTTAGGAGCAGGTGCAGAAGTGTTGTTCATGTATTTTTTTTTTCTTCTTATATCCTATCTTTCGGTCTTACTCTGTTTCATCCTATCCACCACCATATTCTAACCACAGTTTGCGTGTCCTTATCTATCTTCCCTCCCAGTGTCAGTCTTTTTCCTCTGCATACATTTGGGGTCTTATTATAGGGTATGAATGGTTTTCTGGGTTTCTGCTTTTGTCTAGAGTCTTACAAGCAATTAGTGTGAGATATGAATGTCAAAAACTTGGGTCACTAAAGGACTTTATTACAATCTTATAGAGAGAGAGCATAGCATTTGGCAGTGATGTTTTGTACCTTTTCACTTTTAAGCTTTTTTCTTCTTTGGCAAATGGCAATGGAAGCAATCTTTTACTTTTGGTTGTGCAATACAAGTGGGTTCTCTTATGTTTCTCTGTATATCATTATGCTCAACTCTCAATTATCAATGTTTGTTTCTCTGCTGGCATTTCTAATTGCTCCATGTGCTCTCCCAACATACCACATGGTAGAAATCAAGTCATTAACCAACCAACAAACCAACATGTTAATTCATCATTACCTTTTCTTCACCTTTAGAATCATGTTACCAACTGATGCATTACTTCATCTGGTAATTGGTTAGCAAAAACAGGAGACAACAATCATTCATGGAGAAGAAAGTATGGCTCATCTTCTCTGTAACTACCAAGTCAGATATGAAATACAAAGGACTACAAAAAAGTAAAATATTACGAAATAGGGCAAAACTTTATCTTCTGTGAACTGAAAATTGTCGAGAGCAAGAATCATATTCGATTGTGAGGTGATTCAACTCAATCCGATTAGGGATAACATAGAACGTGGTATCACTGGTATGCAATCCTAAGTTAAAAATAAAAATGACTTTAGACAAAGACATTTGATATTGTCAAACTATGAGGTAAAAATCATGTGAATTGTGTCTTACATGACACATATCGGGACAAAAGGATCCATATTCTTACAAAAGATCCCAAGTTATAGGATATGGTTGTTTCTAGCGCAAAAATGGTTGTATCTAATGTAATTCTCAATCCATTACGATACGTAGTCCAAAACTAGTGCATTAGATAGCAACGTACTTGGTATTTAGTGCCATCAAATCCCCAACGGATATATCCGAAAGGTCTGCAGAAGAAGGAACGAAGCTAGCTAGCTGAAACGGCAACGGATATATGTGGTGGTGCCCTGAAAAGTTGTCGAGAGCAAGAATCATATTCGATTGTGAGGTGATTCAACTCAATCCGATTAGGGATAACATAGAACGTGGTATCACTGGTATGCAATCCTAAGTTAAAAATAAAAATGACTTTAGACAAAGACATTTGATATTGTCAAACTATGAGGTAAAAATCATGTGAATTGTGTCTTACATGACACATATCGGGACAAAAGGATCCATATTCTTACAAAAGATCCCAAGTTATAGGATATGGTTGTTTCTAGCGCAAAAATGGTTGTATCTAATGTAATTCTCAATCCATTACGATACGTAGTCCAAAACTAGTGCATTAGATAGCAACGTACTTGGTATTTAGTGCCATCAAATCCCCAACGGATATATTCCGAAAGGTCTGCAGAAGAAGGAACGAAGCTAGCTAGCTGCAACGGCAGGGGCATGTGGTGGTGCCCAAAATGACCCACCACCACCAAAGTGACCACCACCACCACCCATAACTTTAGAAGACGATGAAATAAATGTTGATTATGCCTTTTCCCCTAACAAGTAGTGGCGCAGAGTAAATGACACTATCAAACAGATAGACCGATCAGTGGAAACAAGGGCAGGATGAGTCCTATTTCTTAGTGTTGGATGATATCAACAAAATCACAAAAATGGAGATGGGAGATTTAGCTTCCATGTGAGTCATGGCCCATATGGCATGTGAGGATTATCCTTCAACCCGTTGCCTTGCCTTGGAGGCATGGGACCATTGCTCTTAACCACAACCCGTGTAAAAGTACACACACACGTCTTTAATCTTTGCACATTGTCACCTCCCGAAAAAATTCTCCGCATCGATGCATTAATGCATCATTCTTCTTTTTACGGCGGCAAAATGTTCGTGTATAAAGTCACCTCGTGTGTTACTTCTCTTTTGTTATACACAAAATTCATGTTGTATAAAAGAATACATATGAATAAGGTACGAAGAAAAAAAAGTAAATTATGATGTAATGAATATACAAAAGCTTCTCATTGATTGAGATTGTCAGATTGGAAAAATGTCTAAAGACGATTTATTCAATCTAAAAAAGTGAGAATACAATAAAATCAACAAAATCGTAACATGCATGTGATTACTATCGTTACAGAGACTATTCATCTGCATACTTCGCACATCACATCTTATCAACAGATTCTTGGAATGAACCTAAAAGATGACCGCCTCCCATTGCTAATTTTTTAAGAAATGAGAATGCCCTCTTGAGAAGGACTCTTATTTAGGTTTTGACCAATGAAGCTTTAACATTGGAAATGATCTCTGTTCTGCTCCAGTCAATGGTTTCCCATCTTGATCTTTTCTTATGAGCAGTAGTATGGTATGAATTATTTGATAGCAGAATAGGAAGGTTTGAAAATTGTAAAGGCCTTCTGTAGTTTTATTACAATTTTATGATTGATGATAGTGGTACGGAGATACTGGAGAAATAGGGAAGGAATTGGATCTAATGGCAACCCCCAACTGCCCTGTCAGTTTGTTTTTTTTTTGCTCTATTTGGAAATTTCCGGCACCGACAATCTCACTATGGCAACCAAGAATCCTATTTCAATTCCTATATCTCTATTCCAAGTAAGAAAACAGAGGCTGGTAGCTCATTCCTCTTTTTATGAGTTGATTAGGCGTTTAATGGATTATCACTCATTTTCTTGTTACGAAACAAAATAGTAAAACTCAGAATGATCAGCATTAGTGGCAATGGGCACCATCGAAGTAATAACAAAAAGATTGTCTACTACGAGTGGGATAAAAAAACCTAGAGATGATACAACTTCTATACATCGAGTTTTACATCGTTTAGGGTTTATTTTTTCACAGCTTAAGCTTTTGAGGTTAGTGGTTGTCAACATAGTTACATAGTACAATATATAGACTTTAGTCCGTATTGGACAATATACGAGATCTACGTGGTTACATATATATTTTCCAGAACGTGAAAGTTGGTTTGAATTGGGTGAACTATGTAAAATCCTCTTTCATTCACATTTACAGAATATGTGAACGACCTCGAACAAAGATTGTAAAAGTATTATTCGCAATGGCTGAACAATTTTTCTTTGATTATATGGCCTTAACAGTATAACACTACATGTATATGCACAAATGGAAATATACATCAAGGTTAGGACGTCATGAAAAACAATCAAGTCCGTTGATCGATCAATCAGCAATGCTTTTGACCAATATATAAGAACTAGGGGCAAGTCCTTCGAGGGTTTAGGACAGTCATTTCAGGGGTTTTGTGAATTATATAAAATAGGTAATTCACATTGCTTAATATGGCATCAATGTATGGGGTAAAAATAAAACTAGTACCACTAATGGAGTTATTCTGTTTCCATAACTAGTTGAACAGTTCATACTTCATAATACTTTTGGCTGAAGTGAGCATAATCACAGTTGAAAAGTTTATAACATTTTCAGCTTTCTCTGTGATGTTGTGATCTTCAACTCAATTTGTATGCAAGAAAGCTATTTCTCCACACTGACCTCTCATTTTCGCAAGTGCCCAGATATTAAATGTTAAAAACTGTAACTTCCACTGTCTCTAACTTTTGTAGACCATCAAACAAGGCTGGATGACTTGCTGATGACAGGAAAGGCTTGCATACTAGGGAAGCCCTATGCAGAGGCAACATGATAGAGATATTCACTCCTAGGTAGACTAGTTCGTCTCAAAAGTGTATGCAGCTTCAGCAAAGTGAGACTTCACTAGTGCAAGAGCTCTAGAGCGATGAGAAATCTTGTTCTTTTCTTCCTTTGACATCTCGGCATAACTACAAAACAAACAACATGATTCAGCTTTAAGTACTAATTCGGACCACTGAGAAAAACATTTTGAATCTTCAAATAAAGATAACACTTACGTTTGCTCGTAACCATCAGGCTGAAATATTGGATCCCATCCAAAATCATTTGGTCCCCTTGCAGGAACTATTTTCCCCTGACATTCATCCATAAAATGCATGTTAGTGCCACACCCAGGTGTTGGCCATCAAGTATAACCTTTTGTGGAAACTATTTATGATGTATATTCCAAACAGCCACAAATTCCAATTTTCTTGTAATTCAATTCTTTTCACAACATGAGCACAGATGAATCACTTTTCAACCTGAACAATATCACCATTCAGCATCTAGTTTTATCCTATGAATCCAACCAACATTCTCTAGTTAAAGGACTATTTAGGTCAACTAGAATTAAGTCATACTTGATCAAGTCTGAGAACTTGTGATTGAGTCATGCCAGGCAGGAGAAGACAGATATAGACAGAGCACTCTTTTCCAATACAAGAAACCAATCCATTACCTACATTAGTCTCTCTGTATTACTGGACTAAATAGATTATGTGAATCACTACGATCCTCCTGGTTTCAGGCAAGTCTTTCTAGTTCTCTTGACTCTAGCAAGCTATCTTCTTTTTCTTTTTTTTTTTCTTTTTTTTTTCCTTCTCTGTTTTTGGATTACTGCAGTATCTAATAGTTTTATTCATTAGGAGATTTTTTTTTTTATCTTTTGCATAATTAATTTAGGCGTCACTCAACTCATCCTTGCTCAGATGAAGAATATAGGAACTACCACAACCAAAATAGGAAATAATAAATAATATACCGATTAAAGCAAAGGACATGGGGACATCAAAATCATGTCTGGAAGATTTCAAATTATGCTAAAGTTTCTAGAGCTATACAACAAACAGGCAAAGTGAAAGAGGACACCCTGAATATTAGAGATAAGAAAATATTTGTCTACATACCGGAGTTTTTCCCAGAAATGCAATAGGCTCAGCATTGGGCCCAATGGCAAAAGAAAAGGAGCACAAAGCATATGCAGATTTATCCTCATATGCCATCAACATATTGTTGAGACCTATAAAAAAGTAAGAACCATTGAGCAAGCCACAAAGACATTTTTGCACAATTAAATAATTGATAAACTCCAACCTTCATGTCCAATCTTCTGCAGGAACCACTTGCTGCATTGTTATAAGAAATATTAGGACCACATTTTTGTAGGAATATTAAAACAGTCAAAACAAGATCACATAACTGGAAGTCTAACTATTTGTGCTTTAAATATTGAGCTGGATGAAGTTCAAAAACAAACAAAAGTTATATGGAAGTTAAATTGAAAGAAAAAATAGCATAACCTAGGAGATTGTCTCTCACTTTAGGCTAAGTTTGGTGGAGGGAGATGGGGAGGGATGGAACTTTGAGGAAAAATTAGAACGTTATAAAGTCTGATTATTGTTTGTTTGGACTTAGGACCCTAGTAGGAAAAGCATCCCCTTCTGGGCCACAATAATATATCATCCCTCAACTATGGATGAAAGTTGAGGAAAAGAACATCTCCAAATATAAGTCGCAGGTAGTGTCCTATATTCCTTCCTCTATTTCATTCTCTTAATCCTATCTATTCCTCTGTCTCTGTCTTATCAAATACTTAACTAATAATATCCAATAGTACATCTAAATGAACTAATGAACCCACATATCTGGTCTCAACCAAAAGGCGCAGCAACAAGCAGGTTATAAAAGGAGACCTTCCTCTCTCCCTTGGCATTTCAACATGTATCAATACTACGGCAATACCATAGATGTTCATAACCAAGAAGTATCAGTGATTAGCTACAGAACTTTGACATGACTAACTACAATTCACAAACATAACTTTTTCTCAGTATATGACACCATGAATAGGTAATTTTCCAAGAATGATAGCCACAGGACAAACAAAAAGAAAAGTTTTCAAATTTGCCGCATAAACAATGACAGCATCCCATTCAGAAAGCATAGGATGTGCCATCAGCTTTATCCTTCATCAAAGCATCGAACACCAGAAAAAGTAAGAAAAGCATACTGAGGAGAGAGTTAATGATAAATCACAAGCCATCTCCAAATTTTAAATTCTATATCATCAAAGAAGAGAGGTACACATACAGAAAGTACGCAAGAAAACCAAGACTAACATCATTTTTGTTCTATAATGAGAGAAGAAACCAAGTGCAACATTCAATCATTGTCTGATTCTTTAAATTCAAAAAGCTCCATGAGAGGGAGAGGTTGAATGAGAGAGCAGTGCTCATATTAGGACATCAGGGGCTTAGTAACAAGAAGACAGGCTTGTGTAAAGGAAAAAGAAGGGAAAGGAAAAGAGAAAAAGTAAAATTGATAGATGCAACTAATTAAGCAAACCAAATGAGTATACCTTAACAAAATCAATAGTGTACATTTAAAGGGAAACCCTATTGAGCCATAGACAGAAGAGGAAAGATATGCTGCATCGAAATTCTCAATAAACTTACATTTGAAAGAGGTGGTTGTTAGACAGCAACACCATATGAGACTGTGTGTTAAAAGATAATTGTGTGTTGCTATAGATATTACACAACTGAGTTATAGAACTGGATCTGCATGTATGCAATAACTTCAACCACTAACCAATTGGGTATCCTAAATTCAAACATAGTGGAATTGAAAACAAATAAAACAACAAGCAATCACAAATATTTTACTCACAAAACCCACTGCCTTCATGAACCTTCTAGTTATCAAAAATTAATCATTTTTTTTTTTAATTTGCTTCCGTATGATAAAAATATCAAATTTTGAGCAACAAAAGATAAATCCACCTGGTGAGAGCAAGCAAGATGAAAAACTTACATGTAAGGCCCTGCATTGAAATTCAAACAATCAATTAGAACCAAACAATACCAAATTAACAAAAGGAAAAGTTGGGGAAGGAGATAGAGAAATTGAGGACTAACCAGGTAGACCCTTGAGGGCATTGAAGCAGAGGCAAGTGTCTTCCACAAGCACAGGACCATTAACCTGAACGGCAGCCAACCTCGCCTTTTCTTTGGAGATGTCCTCAGGCTCCCCTTGCAATTCTGGCACTGCCAAAAACCCAACAACAACAAAACCCGAAATCTTATTGACCCAAAATCCAAAATTAGTGAGAGAGAGAGAAAAGAGATTGATTGATTGTGCTTACAATCGAGCTTGAGAGAGTTGAAGGGAATGGAGGTGCCCAAGATGGCGCGCACTTCTTCGAGCTTCTTGGCGTTTCCGGTCACAAAAGTCACCGGCTTTGGCAGCACCAGTCCACCTCCTCTTGCTCCCAACGCCGCCATTTTCCCGCTCTCTTTCTCTTTCTCTGAGAGTGAGACCAAAGTTTCTGGGTTCGTCTCTAGTCAAATAACATGTGCTCTATATTCTCTTTTCTTTTGTTTGAGTGGAAGCAAAGCCCAAGATGGATACTATGAACCCAAATTTTAAAATAGACCCAGGCCCATATTCTTTAAAACTATAAGTGCAACGTTCACTTGTAAATTTGGAATTAATTATCCAAATGAATAGCAAAGCCCACGAATTGGAAAGGATTAGAAAAGCTTCTTGCGCTCTGTTGGCTAAGGAAAATTTAAACTAATTTATAGTACAATTCATGTGAAAGCTAAGAAGATTAAGTAACAACGTCTTTTCCTAGGTTAAACCGTTTGAGGTTTCCCTATTAAAATGCTTCTCCTCGACAACTAATGGAATTAGAATGCATACCAAATTAATACTGCATATAAGTTGTTGAAGGGTAATATATAGAATTAAAGAGCTTAGTCTACATCAAGTGCAATTATGTTCATCTAATTTTCCTCATTTAATCCTGCACCCAAACTTTTATTTATTTGAAAGAAAAAAATAACAATATTCAGTGAGGGCTTTTAAATGAAATCGAGAGCAGTAGACAGTCAAAGATTCCTTTATAATGGGTCTAAAGCAAAATGATCCCACGTATCTGACGCCCCAGTTAACAGAGACTTACCAATTATATCAAAGATTTCTTAGTTTTACATATCAAAGTGAAGTTATAATCATCATGATATATGACTTAATTTGGTGGTTAGAATCAAGTTGCAGTACTGTGTCATACTGTTTGTGTTTATATTTTACTGGTCGATATTCCTAACAAAACCTATTTACTCAACCTTATCAGAAAGTACGTACTAGCAAGTCATGGTCGTTAAGTTAACAAATTGGGTTCATCAATCTGTTAGAGCTAGCTAGCGGTATCGTGCATCGAAATGTCGGTTTAAGTTTCAAATCTTAACATTTTTTTTCAATGAGATAAATGAAAACATACTTTGTTTGGATTAACACACATGTAAACTATAGAAAAAAATTGTGTTCATATGATATGTTTGACTGTTTGAGTACTTATCAAACAATATTCGATTGGAATTTACCAATAACCATACTTTTTGAATCGTGTTTCTCAAGAATTGCCGTCCCTAAAACTCTAACAGAAAAGCATAAACCCTAGACGTCATGGTGAGGCTGTCGTCTTCACTAATTTACGTGGAAAAGGTTGAGAGTTGAGTGATGGTCGTGACTTGTGAGTTAGGATTTTTTTGGAAGGGTTTGTGATGGTGAGGTGGTGACAGAAAACCCCAACGTGTATAGATTCCAGGGGGGGGGACTTCCCAAGGCCACGACCCTTGAAACAGGAAAACTTGAAGCAAGCAGCGCCGTTTAGCTTTATATTATTTCTTTGGTCTTTTATGGTCACTAATAATAGATTAACTTAAAAATGTTAAGGTGAAAATGATTTGTTAAAGAGGGAGGAGGGTTTGGTTTGGTTTGGTCAGAAAAACTAAAGAAAAATATAGTGGAAGAAAAGAAATATTTGGATTCCCCATCCTCACGTGTATTGGCCTCAAAATCAGGGATATGTCTTTGCTCTTTTGTTGTTTCTCGTTAAAGACTTGGACTTAAAGCTACCACTCCACTCAAAAACTCACTCCCTTCCAAAACCCTACTAATTTTATCAGCAAAGGGGGGATATAGTATAGCTAGGTGGAGTCATATGTCCTCGTTCTGTTTTCAAATCCACTTATATATATCATTATCCTTTTCTTTTCTTTTCCTTCTTTTCATGATTGTGGAATGTTAGATTTGATTCACTTCTATGTGGATCCATTGGAAGAGATATTTGAACCACATGATCTTTTGAATGTGAACAATAAGCTCTCTCTCTCTCTCTCTCTCTCTCTCCCCTTATTAATTAATTAATAAGAAAATCTAAATCCATAATGAATTAATATCAAGACTTGGGTATAATTTTGATGGTTCAATACAAAGGAATTCAGTTGTAAGCGGTTTCATTATTAGAGACTCTAATGGCAAACCTCTTATTGCAACTACTAAAAGAATTAGAACTTCAACTGTACTCGTGACTGAAGCTTTTGCCTTGAGAGATAGTCTTGTAAGTGCTCAACAAAATGGCTATTAAAGATTACAAGTTGAAGGAGACTCGAAGTTAGTAATTGACTCCATGAATGGAACCATAGCAACTCCTTGAAGATTGGTAAAAATTATTCAAGATATTCGAAGCCTAACATAAAATTTCGACACAATTTCATTTCAAACGTGTGCTAAGAGAAGCGAATTTGTGGCGGATGTTGTTGCAAATTTAGGTTATACTTCTTCAGATGGTCTTGCTTGGATGAATTCTGTACCTAGTGCAGCTAATAGAGCTTTTCCTTTTTTTATGTTGTATCTAATTTAGTCTTCTTGTAAAATATATATATATATATATATATATATCAAGACTAGGGTTATCACATAATTGTCAAAGTAAGATATATACTATGGCACATTGATGTGATGTGTAAAACAAAGGGTCATTGAGGTACTCATCCCAGGATCCCGAATTTTTATCCTCAAAGAGGGCTTATGTTTATGTCTGTCCATATTTTTGACAAAAACATTTAGCCAACACAAATCATGTTTACTTAAATCCCTGCATAAACCACGTGGTGTGGTGTGTTGGTCGAGCTGCCTAGTCTGGAACCCCCAGGTCTAGAGTTCGAATCCCAGCTCCATCCCGTGGCCAGCAGATTTGAGGGATCTGGGTTAGTTAAAACACCCAATGGTTCGTGCGTCTGCGGTGCAGTGATTAGTCTGGCTATGCTGGGATACACTGCATGGGTGTGTGTGTTGGTTCTATTGTCGTCTTCCACTCAAAAAAAAAAAAAAAAAAAAAAAAATCCCTGCATAGAGAACCCTAATCAAGTATCTTGGTATAACTATTATAATTGGTCTGCTGCCTCATTTTATCATCGCAAAACACATTAAAGTCAGTGATGTAACAATTAGAATCGGTTGAAATCACCGAATGACCGCACTTCATTCTGAGAAAAAGAATAGCACAAAGTGCTTTTGTTTATCCTTGACAATTCTTACGTTTACCTCTAGGGTGAACGAGCATATTCATCTCCATTGTCGATTAACATACAACTTTATTTAATAAATATTCAAATTATTCAAGCCTAACATAAAATTTAAAATTTCTTTTCAAATTGAATCAGAAAAATTGATGGATTGTAACAAATTTAGGTTTATACTTCTTATATTTGCTGGATGAATTCTGTACCTAGTGCACTAATAAGCTTTTCCAATTTTTTTTATGTTGCATCTAAGCTATCTTCTTGTAAAAAAAAAAAAAAAATATATATATATATATATATATATATATCAAGACTAGGGTTATCACATAATGTCAAAGTCAAGGGGTGAACATACTATGGCACATTGATGTGATGTGTAAAAGGGTCATTGAGGTACTCATCCCAGGATCCCGAATTTTATCCTCAAAGAGGGCTTATGTTTATGTCTCCATATTTTTGACAAAAACATTTAGCCAACACAAATCATGTTTACATCCCTGCATAGAGAACGCCTAATCAAGTATCTTGGTATAACTATTATAATTGGTCTGCTTCATTTTATCATCGCAAAACACATTAAAGTCAGTGATGTAACAATTAGAATGGTTGAAATCACCGAATGACGGCACTTCATTCTGAGAAAAAGAATAGCACAAAGTGCTTTTGTTTATCCTTGACAATTCTTACGTTTACCTCTAGGGTGAACGAGCATATTCATCTCCATTGTCGATTAACATACTTTTACTTAATAAATTTATTATCCAACGGTCTATATCTTAAATTAGCCTTTAAAGATCATCTTTAACAAAAATCAATTGAATCAGAAATCGTTTAATTATCTAATTGAATCAAACAAATTGATGGTTCTAACAACACTTATTACTATTATGATGAACTGTCCATATATTTCAAAGAAATGAATAACTAAAAGGTCTTCAATTTGATTGATTTTTTACAGAGCTAATCTTTGTGTTACATTATACAACATGAATGGTTAGATTAGAAAATTATAAAGTTATTGTGCGTAATCACAAGAGAGGTGAATATACACATTCACTCAAGGGGTGAACATAAGAATTATCCTTTGTAAAATGATATTTTTGAGGTCATGCAGGTGACTTATATTTCCCTCTAGTTCTAGTATTCCAAGAGATAGACATCGTAGAGCTAGTCGCGTAACGCCATAATGGTTACGCATCGAGCGATGACATTGAAGGTACAAGACACGCCACAAAGAGAGTAGCGACGACCTATAAATTTTCTTTTATATATATCCATAGTGTCACAAATTTATGTACATACAGGGGAAGAGTCATATCTTTGCCATGCATAAATCTATATATTCAAGTTTAATTATCCCAATAGTTCAATTAATAAAACTTAGTGCTTCACAAATAAATTGAAACACATTTATGAGCAACTGTAACTGATACTTATAGAGTTATAGGACCTCCAAAATCCTCCACCATGCAACACGTACATATAGCTGAGAATTTTTCAATGACAAAGATTAAGCTGATGATAATAAGTACTTTCCAAACTCATTGCTAGTTTCAACTTTGGTCACGATGAAGATTTGGTAAGATGTCTCGAATGATCTGCTGTGCTATATACTTGTGCGCTTGTTGTGTCATATGAATGCCATCCCAACTAATTAGTTTATCCGGATTAGCACACAGTTGCACATCAGGAGAAACACCACATGCTTTCGCTTCATTAGTATCCGTGCGCTTTACCTTCAATACCACAACATAATTTGTCTACAGCGTCAAATCCTGTTAATTACATATAATTATTAGAGCATCTCGAACAGTTTTATTTGAAAAAAAGAAAATCTTTATTTGATTCGGTAACTCACCTAACTATTCTTTTTGAGTGAGTAAGTGAGTAACCATTGAAAAGCGCTATAATAATCAACATATACTAATAACATTAGGGTACTCTTTCTGCAGTCCTTCAATGGTGTTTCTCAGATTATTGTGACAATCTGAAATACTATTCCACGTCTTTTGGCAATGAAATTGATCATAATTAAGCAGCAGTGTCATTAGTGAAGAAATGTGTAAGGTAAATTAGGAAACCCATTGGCCATTATCCTGGGACAAGGACGTTCACAGCACCATAACCAACCACCTTTTGAAATAAAAAATTTAAGCTCGAAGGGTGAATAAGAGCTCAAACATAAGTTTTACTGCAAAAGCAAAAATTTACAAGGAGGTAGATTACTTAATTTAACAGTGTCCTTAATGGCTTGGACTACATTGAGAACCATATTCTTTACCTCCTCATAACTTTTATTTTCATGTAATACGGCATTATTATAATCATTTAATCCAATTTGTCCCACAATGAAGAGAGACCTTTTAAGTCGATCTGCACGTCGAACATATAAGTTTATAATTTGAAGAATAGGCAAAATTATTTACACTTCGAAGATCGAAGAGGGAGCAAAGACTCAACCTTGACTAGGAGATGTTCCATTGAAATATTTTGAAAAGCAATCCATGAGTTGTTCACTCACAGGCGGTACATGTTGCCTTTTATCTGGACTCTCATTTGAAGATGAAACAGGAGCCCCAGCTATCGCAAAATTTTCTCCACTACTGTGAGTGGCATTTTTGCTAAAATATGGTTCATAAAATGAAAGACCCGCTGCTTGTGCTGCATAAGAAAATAAATTAAATTTTTATTGCTTAGTCCGAGCCTCATTAATTGTTAAATATTAATGATGAAATTGTTTAAGTAAATCGAGAATATGTGTCTGGCCTAGGGGTCATCATTTGGCCCTTCGGCCCAACACCCGCCCGGCCCATAGGGCCGAAGCCCTACCCGGCCCTTGCATTAGGGCGGGCCGGCCCGACCCTTTCTCAAATAGGGTAGGGTAAGGGCCATGCAATTGAAACCTGGCCAGACCCTTCGGGCTTCGGCCCTACCCATTTGAGCCCGTTAGGGCCAAGCCCGGCCCGGCCTTCTAGGCCCCCCCCGGTTTAAGCCCTAATATTTTCTATTTTTTCTATTTTAAAAATAAATTTCTCTTTTTTCTATAGCATACAACTTATCTCTTTTTTTGGTAATTGATTTCCTAAGCTTTATTTTCTTTAATTCTTGTTTCCTTTGTTAAATAAAAATTAATTTAGAGATTTAGAGAGATAGTTAATTAAATATAACCTCATTAACTAATATTTATAAATGTTATAACTTATAAGTTAATCTCAATATATATATATATATATATTAAATATGACCAACAAAAAACAATGAGTCTTATATTGCCTATATGACCATGGAGCCACATTTTAAGGAAAAAAGAATAATGCATTTCTTTTTATTAAACAAATTAAAGCCCTTTTAGGCCCATTTCGGCCCTATTTGGAATGCCGGCCCTACCAGGCCCTAGAGGTGGCAAACGGGCCGGCCCGGCCCATTTTAAGCGGGCCTAGTCGTGCTTCGTGCCGTGCTTGGGCCGACCCATTTATTATCGTGCCGGGCTCGTGCCGGCCCATTTACATAAACATTAAGCCCGGCCTGGCCCATGGCCCAAGCCCATATCGTACCGGGCCGTGCTCGTGCCAAGTTAATAACGGGCCGTGCTTGTGCCTACCCACTATAAAGCACGATTTTAAAATCTTAATTTGAACAAATAAAAATTAATTTTATTTAACTATTTAGAAAATTAAAATAAATTAAGTTCTACAACATTTTTCTTAATCTTAGCTTTTTAAGATTAGATTTCTAATAATTTTTTATATTCCACTATTAGAAAGAAAGAAAAAAAAACCTCAAAATATATTGTTTTTAGTATATTATTGTGAGATTAATCTTACATAGAATCCGTGGGAATTTTGTGGACTGATTCACCTAACTTGCGGACGTTTAAATATCTCATGATGTTTGTTGACACGCAAACACGCTGGTCACGTGTTGTGCCATTGTCCACTTGTAATTGCTGCTTATGCTACACTCCTAGAAAATATCATATGACAACGAGCTCACTCTCTGGATCATCCTATTCCGTCAATTGGACTTGACGATACTAGAGAGTTTACATCGAAGATTTTCGATGGATATTGCAATGGGATTGATGTTGGACATTATATTTTCATGGATACACCCAAATGGTCTCACGAAAACGACTACAATGGTAGTCAGGACATTGGTAATGCACACCACTCTCCTTATATCTGCTTGGGGTAATGCAATATCGCATGCAGCTATGCTAATTTGTCTACAACCCACACTCAATCTACCTCTACGTTATAGCTAGTGACTGTGTACAAGTATCGTACTTACGCATCTTTGAGTGTGCCACTTATGTGCCAATTGAGCCACCACAGCACTCCATGATGGGTCCTTATAAACGAATGGCCAACTACGTTGGATTTGAGACTCCAACAATCGTTCGCCACTTAATGCCCTTGCTAGGCGATCTCCTTACCGCTAGATTTGTGGATGTCACTTTGATGAGACAGTCTTCCCGTCGTTAGGGGGAGATAAGAACACGAATGTTCAACAAGAACGACAGGAATTGTCGTAGTCTATCCCCACTATGTCTCATCTCGATCCCTATTAAAGTGACGAGATCACACAAATATGCTGCAAACATACCTGCAAGGATGGACGTCTCTACGAGAGGACGTAGAGTCACCCTACACAGAGGTAGGCATGGAGCCAACGCCATAGAGAGTGGCACTTTGGCGTTACAGGCCATGGCCCCAGCTAGGATGCATGGGAGGCCCGTGAGTTCGAATGATACTTTGGCACATTCTGATACTTTGGTATATTCTAATCCTTTGATCATCAAGACTCAAAATCCGTCTTATGAGAATCTTCCAGATTATGGTTATCGTTGGGGGACGCCTCAACTTCAGAACCTATTCCTGAGAATATAGAGCCCTATGAAAATTACACTAGTGTACATAAGACGTGGGATAGAAACTCCATCATAATTGATGATGTAGTCACGCACTTCGTTTCACATGAGTTTGTTGAGTCAGCTGATATCGAACCAAGCTCCATTGATGAATGAATGCCAACGTTGAGAAATCTGACCTAAATGGAAAGATGCGATCCAGGCTAAGTTGGATTCTCTAACGAAGAGAAAGGTTTTTGAGCCAGTGATGCTAACACCTCCTAACATAAAACCTATTGACAAATGGGTCTTCGTTAGAAAGCGTGATGAGAAAAAGAGATGGCAATCTCACCTTATGGCGCAAGACTTCTCACAAAACGCCCTGGAATCGACTACGATGAGATATATTCTTACGTAATGGATGTCATTGCACTTCACTATTTTGTCAGTTTGGTAGTTTTCGAATAACTAAACATGCAGCTTACTATTGTGGTCACTACGTATCTCTATGGGATCTAGATACCAAATATACATGAAGGTTCATGGTGAACTTCATTTATCCAAGTCAAATGGCTCTAGACCACGGAGCACGTTTACAAAGAGGTTGAAACGCTCACTAAAATGACTACTTGATTGGGAAGGGATATGCCCATGCGTTTCCATAACAAGTTTCGGATTCTATCTCTGTTCATGTTGGACATGATCTTCATTAGAAGCCCTAAAAGAGTTAAGAGAAACCACTGAACACTTGAAATCTGAGTTTGAGATGAAGGATTTTGGGAGAACACGATTATGTCTCGGTTTGGAACTTGTGCATCATGTTGAACTCAAGCCTCCAAGCACCCCCATGATCGTCCGTAGTCTTGATCCTAAAAATTATCCTCTTCGTTCAAAGGATGATGACGAAGATGTGCTAGAGGCAGGAGTGCCTTACTTGAGTACAATTGGCGCATTATTGTACTTAGTTCAATGCACAGGACCAGAAATCTCATTTGCAGTGAACTTGTTAGCTAAGGTATAGCTCTGCGCCAACGCGACGCCATTTGATTGGTGTAAAAGATATCTTTCAGTACTTGAGATGTACGATTGATATGGGCTTATTCTATTCCTACAGAGAGATGATGGATTCGGACCCATCACACACCAGGAACGCCGCCAACACTGGCCTGCGTCCTCTATCCGCATTCCAAAATGACATGTATTTTGGAAGGTTTTGTTGATATTGGGTATCTCTCTTACCCATACAAAGGTCATTCCCAAACTAGTTAAGTGTTCACCATGGGTAAAGACCGTGATATCTTGGAGGTCTATAGAACAGACCCTAGTCGCTATATCTTCTAACAATGCAGAAATTATTGCTCTTCACTAAGTGATTCGTGAATGTATATGGATTGGATCTATAGTTACGCATGTTCGAACAATTGTGGTTTGAAGTCTACCACAGATGAGCCTACACTACAAAAAAGAATTCATTTTGCCACAGCTTTGTGCCGTCGCGGAAAGTCTAATTGCCGTCGCAAAACACCAATGGCGACGGCTAGGCGACGACAAATACACCGTTGTTGTTGGTGGCGTCGCCACTGGTTGTGGCTACGGTAAAACGCCGTCGCAACAAGATTTAGCTATGGCAACAAGCGTAGCAATCCATTGGTCGCTTATTAGGCGACGGCATGTAGCGACTGAAAACGCCGTCGCAAGTAACCTATTTGCTACGGCAGATGCCGTTGCTTGCAACAAACTATTTTTTCAAATATTTTTTTTTTTTCCAGAAATTTTCCCTCCAAATTTATTAGAAATAGGTTGGAAATTGATTTTCCCTCCATAATTGTGACGGCGTCATTGCCGTCACCACCTCAAGTATTTTTCATATGAAGCTTTAGCAACAGCTAATGACCGTCGCAACTAATTGGCCACCCAATTTTTTTGAAACTAAAATGTTTTCTGCCGTTTTACACACCTAATCAAAAGATATAGTAAAACAATATAAAGCATCAAAACAATCACTTCAATCATAGTATCTCACAACTGAAATTATATAATCAAAAGATAAGTGCCAATTTATGCTTCATTACCAAGTACAAACCAAACCAACCACATTTCATAATTATAAGGTCCTACCATACTTGATAACTGAAAGGAAACATTGCCAAACTTAATATTGTTCAAAAGCATCCTTGACCACAATACTAGTTATCATTAACTAGAGGGGCTTGGTGAGTACTGGAGCATGATCAATTTCTTGATTACTAGTTGAATGTGGATGAACTCCTTCTCCTATGGACTCCCTTCTAACTTCATGGCCACTAGTTGCATCTTGAACCTATCACATAATGCACAAGTATACAAATATCAAACCGGATTCACATGAAAATGAAACATGAATAGATCGGATACTATCACATGTAGTTTGAATTCAAAATCTGGGATTTTATCCTAACACTGATAAGAATAAGAATAACTGTTACATATAAATCTCAAGTCATATAATTATGTAAGGTCTATTATCAATAGCCTTCTAGTAATGAACACAATGTGTAGCATTGAACAACCTGCAAGTAATCTGGACTGTTTTTTTTTTTTTCCTCCTTCTCCATTTTTAATCGAAAACAGAAAGTGTCAGAAACATGTATTTGTTATTTGTTAAAGAACTACTGCATGAAGGTTATCCTCATGATATTGGTTACAGAACATGATGATTTTGGCTACAGAATATGATGGTTTTGGCTTACTCCATACTCATATAACATGCATTTGTTATGAAACATTTGACACATAATAGATGATACAAAATCATTGAAGCACACAAACACAACTTCCCTTTTTTTTCTTCAAAACTGGGAAAAAAAAAAAACAATTCAACTGACAGCAAGAGTTTCATCAACTGTCATACTATAAACGATATTGAAATGATATTAGACTCATACTTTAATCCTCTCAGCCATATGAAAAACCTAAAGCTAACATAGTTTGTTCATAAACTCAAAATCAACAACCAAAACTGCAACCAAGTCTGCAACCTATCTGAGCTAGCAATCTCAATATCTACACAGATCATTTTATACACATTCAATATTTACATAATCATGCATATATATACACAAACATGTATATAAACAAATTTGTCGAAGATAAAAATAGTCAATTGTTGTAACAAATAATATTATGGATTTGTGTACCAACCTGTCCACATGGATTTCTGTTTTGCCCCTCATTGCTCTCTAAAAAGTTAATCCGAGCTTGAAGCATATCTAATTGGTCCTGCATCTTCCTTGTGAAAGCCTCTTTCACTTTCTCTGTAACCTCTTCAGTTATTTTCTGTATGAGGTCATTGGTGTTATGAGAAGGCATTGATTCCTGTGGATACACCAAACTGCGAGGCACAGTAGAACCATAGGTACGACAATAACCATGACCATCTTCCCCAAGCAATTCATGGAATATTCGATCTTTTACAGCCCTAAGTTCTCGCTGGTCCTCAGGTTCCATTAGCAATTTCTTGTCATATTCCTCCTACATGAAAGTACTGATCAATTAGTTTGGAAAAGATTAAAAAAATAACTGAAATTCTTAATATAAGATATAAGAAGCTAAACATACAATGACTTGGGCAACATCTGCATTTGATTGATTGCGTGCTTTTTTCCACACACTCATCTTTTCAGTTTGTTCTCCACTTTGTTCCATCTGTCAAGTACAAAACAATAAATCTATGTACATATAACACACACATACATACTACCAACAAATCTTACAAATACTTTATAGTAAATAGTAGGACAAAATACTGTTTACTCCCTATACTTATAGGGAGTCGACGTTTCAGTCCCTCACCTTTCAATTTCACCTAAAAAGTCCCTAAACTCTCCAATTTCACCCAATTGGTCATTGCCGTCAATTTTCCGTCAAATTCTCAGTTAAATTGCTGACGTGGCATTCCGTACACACTGAAATGTCTATTTTACCCTTCCTAACTCTTTTTTTTTAATTATTATTATTATTTTTTCTTTTTATTTTTTTTTCCTTTTTACTTGTTCTTCTTTCGGCTCTCTCCTTCTCCCCTTCTCTCCTTCCTAACCCTTCCTAACTGTTTTCTGTTCTTCTTCTAACTCTCTCTCCTTATGTTGATCTCCATCTCATTTCAACCTCAAACATAACAGAAGCCATGATAATTGGTAAAGGAACTTGAATCAAATTGACTACAAACTCTAATCAAATCACAATCACAAGACCAAAGGCAACATATAACTATGAATTCAATAAATCTAATCAACCAAACCTTGCTCTCTCTTCATTTCCATGGATCAGTCTCACAAACCCAGAAGACCCAAAACTCATCTCAACGATTCAACCTCCATCCGAGGAGGACTATGGCCATCTTCAACAATTCCTTCCACGAAGAACTTCGACTCTCTAGCAGTCCATCTCGAAATCGAGAGAATCAAAGACTGTATTGACGTCGGTTCTGACACGAAGATCAATAATAGGTGGTCGAGTTTCGGGGTTAAGAGCTCGACCGCGAGTTCGAGAAAGTTGGGGGGGGGGGGGGGGGTTCTGTCCAAGTACATGAGTGATATTCAGACAAGGCATGATTGGAGACCGATGTCGGCGACGGCAGCTTCGACCTCCCTCACCTTCCGCCTCCAGATCCCAGTCATCGCCAACCGGTTCAAGTCCATATCACCTAAGCCGGAGAGTCAGAATCTGATTCTCATCGGCGCCTCACTCAACAACCCGGAAGGGTGGCCCGCTTCTGATAAAGCTGGCCCGAGACACCATCGCCTCCGGCGAAGGCCCTAACTGGGCGCTGGACTATGCCGTCAAGGAGGCTAGGTCGTTCGAGCGGTATGCCGTTGACGAATAGCCCAGCCCTGACCTGGTCATGAGTCTACACGTGCGGAGTCTAATTAAGGGACTTTCTTTCTCAATCTGTGGAGATGGGTGTGGAGATGGGTGAAGGAGGAGGTCCTTGCTCTAAGAAGATGGAGATAAAGAGAAGGAGAGAGCCGGAAGAAGAACAAGTAAAAAGGAAAAAAAAATAAAAAGAAAAAATAATAATAATAATTAAAAAAAGAGTTAGGAAGGGTAAAATAGACATTTCAGTGTGTACGGAATGCCACGTCAGCAATTTAACTGAGAATTTGACGGAAAATTGACGGCAATGACCAATTGGGTGAAATTGGAGAGTTTAGGGACTTTTTAGGTGAAATTGAAAGGTGAGGGACTGAAACGTCGACTCCCTATAAGTATAGGGAGTAAACAGTATTTTGTCCTAAATAGTATTAAATGTTACTAGAATTTAAAACAATATGGATGCAAACATTGCACAAGAAGTAAACATTTTCTGTTGGTGCCTGCATGCATTTCTGACCAATAATGTTAGAAACAATACCTCATATCGCAGCTGGGAGAAATGTTTTCGACCAGTACTATGAACCGGTCCACGCTGCTCCCGATTGATAGAATTTCGTGTTGCTATAAGCTACAAAATCAATTCCAAAATCATCATGCTAGTGTCAATCTTTTTAGCACAATCTGATTATGAATGTTTCAGCATTTCTACCTTTGCATCTTCACTACTCCAATAAGCAATGAGCTCACTCCACTGCTCTGCTACAATATGTGGAGGAACTAGAGAACTTCGATTTGGATTATCTCTGTTTTTCTGAAAGTAGTTGACTTTGGTTTTGCTCTTGTGATCCTTCCACAGTGTATTGCAACATCTAAGACACACATGTTTATATCCGTCTGGAACATCAAGCAAATTTTGCTACAAATTACATAAAGGAGATTTATCAATAACTTCTAATCATCGTTAACTTAATAAGCACAGATAATTAAGAAATTTCCTACTATTTTTCAAATAACACACGTAGTAACATGTTTACCTGAACCTCTTTCCATATTCCCTCTTTCACATCAGGTCCAACAGCCTTCCAGTCAAGTAATGTTAGTGGAATCCTCTGGCCATCACGTACAATTTGCCCCAATTGTGACTTTAGCTGTGTAGCTCTTTCTCCAACAGGTTGGAAGTTAGAATCAAACATAATCTTGATTTTAACTCCAGTATTCCACTCTGGGATACCTTTATTGTGACCTCTAGTAATAAAGGTAGCAGATTGTACTTCAGCTTCTACCAAAGTTGCAAGAAACATTAAATTCCATCATTGAAAAACATATCAATAGTGCTGATGTAGGAACTGGTGATAAGTGAATTAGGATGTAAAAATAAACTAAAAAAACAAACAAACAAACAAAAAAACTTGTTAAGCGAAGTAATACCTAGAGATGGAAGAGGTAATATTGGAGGAGAAGGTGCAGAAGGAGGCGGTGGGGGTGGAGGCAGTGGGGGTGTAGGAGGTGGATTAGTAGACCTATAGGATGGCTGCGATGAGGAACCATTGCTGTTTGAAGAATTAGATCCACTTGAAGTCAAAAACTCAGACATAGTGCGTGGTCTCCCAACCTTTCTTTTCTTCATGGTCACCTGCAATAAGAAGGCAAACTCAATTAAATTTGGTGTTGGTGAGGTACAAACTAAAAACTCAAACCTTCATACTAAATAAAATAACAAAGTTCATGAAAGGGAAAGGGAACTGCGATATTAACTAGAAACTCAAAATGATGACACCCTTACAAATATTTGACTTCAAACATGAATCATTATCCTTATCAAAAAGTTCCAGGAAGAATACTAAAGTACACATTAAGGCCAATATGCACTAGTCATAACATCTCTATTGTAATGGCCTTATTCATCCATTTCAACACCATCCATTAACTCCCCTGAGCTATCATTTTCTTCAGTATTGTCAGTTTGCACATGAGAGAAGTTTTTTGACTCCATTTCGACGACATTTAGCCAACCTTGTCCTGAAGGATCTGGAGCATACCACACCTGCTGTGCTTGAGATGCTAAGATGAATGGTTCATCCCCAACCCGATCATTTCGATACAATAATCGATTGAAGTTAACTAAAGTGAAGTTAAAAGGATCTAATTTAATCCCTGCCACAGGATGTACCCAATCACACCTGAACAACACATATTTGATATCAACAGAGTAGGTGACTTTGATAATCTCTGTTAATCTCCCATAATATGGTAAAACATCTACACGTGGATTCTTATCTTTCTTATTGCCGACACTCATGGTATCTGCTTGTAAAGCTACACCACTGTTTTGTCTTGATCGCTTGTTATCAACACTTTTCACACGGAAGAAATACCCATTAGATGTATATGAATTCACCTTAGTTGCTGAAGGACTAGGAGGACTAGACAAGGCAATAATTTCTTCTGATAACAAGATATCAATTGTGTTTTGCAGAGTTATAACCTGTGAGGAACAAATAAATTAAAGCAAACCTTTACAAAAGTACTACTGAACATAATGTACACGAAAACACCTAACAACTCACATGATCCTTAAACCAGTTCGCAAACTCATCAAAATGAACACGTTGAACATAATGGTCATCTGCATCCGGAAATTGTTGTTTAATGGCAGTAAGATGTTCCCTGCACAGTAAAAATCCAATGTGTCATACTTTACAATCCCTGAAGAAGAATCAACATGTTCTTTCCGACCAGAAAACATATAATCATATATACATAATTTTTGAAAGAAATATGCAGAGTTATTTTCATTACATAGTTGAGAAATGGCGTGACTGCCCTTGTATGAAACAAGACCCATCGATGAATTTGTATGCGCGTAACTTCACTGAGAACACAATTTCCCTTCTCATGGTCATCACGATTCTTTCTCCTTAACGGTCTGTTTGACTTACTCTCCACATCTTTAAGATATTGGGTACAGAAATTCATGCATTCTTCCATTAGATAACCTTTAGCTATTGATGCTTCCGGACAAGCTCTGTTACGTACATATTCCTTTAAAGTCAACAGATACCTCTCAATGGGGTACATCCACCGAAACTGCACAGCACCAGCAATTAATGCTTCTTGGACTAGATGGACAGGTAAATGCTCCATCACATCAAAAAATGATGGTGGAAATATCTTTTCAAGATCACAAAGGGTCACCACTATACGAGAACGTGCCTCTTCCAAATCTGCTGCACAATTTAGTTTGGAGCACAATACTTTGAAAAACTTGCCCAGATCAATCAGCCCTTCGACCACTTTCTTCGGTAAAGAACTTCGTATAGATAATGGAATCAATTGCTGTAAAAGAATATGATTGTCATGACTTTTAAGACCGCTGATACTTCGATCTTTCAAACGTACCCGCCGTGCAATATGAGAAGCAGAACCATCCGGCATTCTTGTTTCTGATAAGGCTACGAGGAACTTATCTTTCCCATCATTATTCATCTCAAAATCTGCAGGATCAAAGTATTCTGAACCGGACTCCCTCCTCTTCACATGGTACTGCTCTCTAATTCCCATAAGCTCAAGATCACGTCGAGAACTGATATTGTCCTTTGATTTTCCAGCAACTCCTAGTATGGTCCCAAGAACATTGTCACACACATTCTTCTCTATATGCATGACATCAAGGTTGTGACGGATGAGATTATCCTTCCAATAAGGAAGCTCAAAAAATATACTTTTTTTCTTCCAATTGTGCTTCCTTTTCTTCAAAGGATCTTTCTCAGGTTTCTCTGGCCCCATCATTTGCCTTGTCTGCAAATCTTCTCTTCTATACTCTGTAAGGATACCATTTGATTGAAGCTGGGTGAGAAGATCTACTCCAGATAATGTTGTAGGAGATCGTCTATATTCTCGTAAGCCATTGAAAGATCTGGGATCCTTCCGATACTTGTGATCATAAGGTAAAAACCGCCGGCTGCTACCATATGAGAACTTTTTACCGTTTGGCAACCATATAGAAGCAGTTTTAGAGTTGCAAGAAGGGCATGCATATTCACCTTTTGTACTCCACCCTGATAGATTAGCATAGGCAGGAAAATCATTAATCGTCCAAAGTAAGGCAGCATGCATTTGAAACATTTGATTGCTTGATGCGTCAAAAGTTTCTATGCCCTCATCCCACAATTCCTTCAACTCTTCAATGAGTGGCTGCAAGTAAACATCGATCTTATCACCAGGTCCTTTTGGGCCATCAATAAGCACAGAAAGATAGATAAAAGGTTGCTTCATCAACATCAGTGGCGGTAAGTTGTACGGAACTAGTATGACAGGCCAAGTACTATGAACTATGTTCATAGTCCGGAATGGATTAAATCCATCTGAGGCCAACCCAAGCCTTACATTGCGAATATCTCCGGAGAAACTTGGATGTTTCTTGTCAAAATCCTTCCAAGCGAGAGAGTCTGCAGGATGCCTAAACACAACATCATCAGTTCGTTTCTCGGCATGCCATCTCATAAGCTTTGCAATTTTAGAGGACATAAACAACCTCTGCAACCTTGGTTTCAAAGGAAAATATCTTGCTTGTTTTGCTGCCTTCCGTTTCCCAGGTCCCAAATTAGAAACTAAACTGCAACCATCTTCTTTCCATCGAGATGCCTTACATATCAAACATTGATCAAGATTTATGTCTTCATTTCTGAAAAGCATACAGCTATTAGGGCAAGCATCCACTGTGTTATACGTGAACCCTAAATCTTCAGTTAACTTCTGAGCTTGATAATAAGAATTAGGAAGGTTTACACCTTCTGGCATAGACTCGTTACATATGTCAAGTAAGTCTTTGAAAGATTTGTCAGTCCAACCATTTAACACTTTTGCCTGTAGGAGTCTGACAATGAATGACAATGTTGTATGTTTCTTAGAACCAGGATATAATGGAAGGTTTGCAGATTTCATCAACTTTAGGAACTGCTTAGTAGACTCGTTTGGCCCAACAAGTGGATTTGAACTTTCTCCACCACTCTCATCATGTGGTCTAACAACATTTGCTGTTCCTATAGCTTCTTGGACTAGTCTAACCATATCCTCTTCCATATAATCATCTGACCCCATAAACATCTCATCTCTATACAATGAACCAGCACCATCCCTGGACTCACCATGCTTATCCCAGATCTTATACTTCTTCCAAAACCCATTACCATGAAGATGTTGTCGCACAATTACTTTTTCAAAGAATTTTCGGTTTTCACATTTTCTACAAGGACAGTAAATCCTTGAACTCGGATCCCTATTGACATATGCAAAGTTCAAGAAATCTTCTAACTTCGCACGATATGGCTTAGAACACCAATCTGCCCAATCAATCCATGACTTGTCCATTTTTTCCCTTATCAATATCTATGTCAGCTAGAAATACAGTAACACAAATAGCTAAGTATGAAAATATATACCAACTATACTAACAATAAATCTCTACATTAAATGAACAACATCACATCAAGCAGAATAAACAAAACTAAATCTTTAATTAGAGAACACACATGATACAATATGTATATTAGATTAACATCTAATTAATCTAATGTGCACAGATATATGCAAAGTCATAAAACACATGCAGGATAAGGAAGCTTCATTACTTTGGAGAAGACATTGAGTAATAAAAATAATAATAAGAATTATAGAATTCCTGTCATAGATTTTATATCAGAAACCCAACATACCAATTAAAACAAAATGCAACAGACAAAGATCAAGGGCATAACTTTCCACTACATTTACAACCAAATATTATCATTAAAAACAATATAACAAAAAGAGGAGCCTTACTTGGAATCAAAACCAATAGATAGAGCTTCTGATAAGAGGAAGACAAATGACACAGATCGAACAACGAGATTATAATGCAAAGAACCTGTAACCAAAAACAAAAAGAATAATTCAGGCAAAGTCATATGTATGGAAAAATCAAATAGAATTATATGAATATATATATATATGTGTGTGTGTGTGTGTGCGCGCGCGCTTTAATTATAGGCATGCATGGTAGGTTGTATTAAAAGCAACTTAATCATTAAAATGTTTGATTATTTAGTAGCAGAATGACATTAAGTTGGGTAATTGCATGGGTATCTATTTCAGCTGCTGGCCAAAGTGCCAAAAATAATGCAGAGGTTTGTGAAGAAAGCAGTATTAAGACAAAGTAGAGGCATAAAATCAAGTTGGAATATATTGGTTTAGTCTCTTCATCAAAATCAAAAACATCAAGATATACTAAAGAGTCATAACTAAGGTTTTTCTTTTAACATAGCGGAATAATGTCCAGACAAGAAAAAAATATGTTCTCAAACTTGGAATATACATAATCAGACAATCTTTAGATTAAGCATTTGATTAACTAGTCAGATGAGTATAGCAAGCAAGTATTTCAAACCAGTCCAATTCCATCACTTTCTTCATTCCAAACTAACAAAATTGAACTAACAAGATAATTAGATATGATGCAGTAAGAGTTTGTGACTAGATACAATTAGATATGAAATGAACTACTTATCAATCTCATAATTCTAGACTTTTTGTTTTCATTTTTTGAAGTTATACATGTCTTCGTTGCTGCCATGGGTGAAGTTAAAAGCAATTGATAGCTTTTATTTTGCTAAGAGATAATTAAAAATAAAACTTTTGGCTACTTGTGGTGGTGGTGTTAGCACTTAGAAGATAAGAAATGGAATCATGCACTAGCCAAATATAATGGCTTCTTGTCAAAATCTTCTGGACTCTTGTTTGCATAAATGAAACTTTGTCATGCAGCGGTGGCTTTTGGGATTTATCATGAGGTTTTAATCAATTGTAATCAAAACTGAACAAGACAAAAGCTCAAATCTTGAGGTCTAGAGTGCAGGAACAAAACAAAAAAGTTGTAATGGACTCAAATGATATTAATTGACTAACAACTTTAATTGCTTGGGTAATCCTGATATATGCATAAGTTCCAATTTATGAATCATAAATTGACTAACAACTTGACATATTTATGGACCAACACTAACATTTCTGCAAAGCAACCAAAAAAAAATCATATCAAGAAGAATTGAGCATGCAGATCTAGGAAATGAGATTCACTTACAGCAGAGACTGATTTGTTGAGGCAATGTTTCTGTGCTTCTCTCTAAACTACTCCTTATTCAAAACCAAAACAAAATGCCAGCAAATTAAATAAATTCACAACAACAACAAAAAAGGTAAAATTTTCAAACTTAACCAATATGGATCGCTTACCTTTGAGATCAGTTCTCAAGCAGACTCGAGCAATATTTTAGTCAAGAGTTGCAGCAACAGATGCAAAGAGAGTGATACCCTGCATGAGCAGAATATACAGGAAGTAAAGATGTGTACAGTTTCAATACAATGCTTGTCAAGCAAGTTTACCAAAAGGGAGATGTCACAACAAATAGGCATTTAAGAACAGATAATTCTCCAGCATGCATAACCTTATCATTATCAATAGATTGATAGTCCATTTTCAATAACTATTTTTTGCTCGACTGACAATTACTTTAGAATGATGTTTTTACCTTGAAATAAGTTACTTTATAGTTAAACAGAGAAGGACCACAAGGTCTGCGAGTCAGCAAATTCAATAAATAACTTATCTTTGGTGATCTGAAGTGTATAAGACAGAACCGGTTCCACTCTATCATCTCAAATTTTAGGGGGCACTTTCAACATGCTAATAAGATGTCACTAAACTTCTCCAAGTTCACCACTTAAACTACAACTAGGATACTAAGGAAGCCTTTATATATTCAGTAACTCTCTATTTGCTTCACCAGAACATGAAAAGAATACATTCTTTCATTTAATTTCTTTCTAAAAACATGTAAAGTTCAGAAGACCCAAGTTGTACCCTATTACAAGAGTTACCTTACCAATTCTAAATGCCCATCAGGCCATCAGTAGGTTTGAGTACAAAAGGCAAATGTGAAAACTATACGGTCCTTGTCGAGATGGGAGAATTGTTGCCCAATTCAAGAGTTCTTCACCATTAGATCGGAGTAGGTCACTGCGGTACCTTGAGTGATAAAAAGCAGCTTCCCAAGTGGCTTCCCCTCTTGAACAATACAAATTGAATTCAACCTGCTGTCATTTATGTTCTGAAGCACTGGAGCCTACAAATATTACATATTTGCATTAACCAATAATATTCAAGAAAATAATCTTATATATTAAGAGTAACCATACGTATAAAGGAAGACGAAGAACCTACTTTTCTCAGTGAAGATAAGAAGCAAATGCACATAATGTTTCTTTTGTCTTTCAATGGAAGAATGGAAATTAAGGAATTAATTTTGCGTATCAAGATCTTCGTTTTCTTCCAGTTTGTATATGTTATTCATAACCACCATCTACAAAAGTTCAAATCCTTATTCCTTTCTGTCATTGACTAATTGACAGTATTGACTTCATATTCAATTATTCATAGGAAGCTTGTTGTTAGAAAACCACAAATCTATATATGGTTTACTCAATTGCGTCTTCTCTTTTAATATAACTCTTTCTTGCGACTCTGCATTACTTTTTGTCATGGTTCATGAATTCATCGTAATTCATAAGTTCCTTAACACATGCACATAGTACTTTCTTATCATAAGCAGATCAAACTCATAAAATGTGAAACTCTATCGTGAAGAACAAACCGACAATACCCAAAATCCACAAACCAAATTCTATCACCAAAACTTAAACAGTCAAAAACCTGCAAAACCAAAATTAGACCAAACCCACCAAATAGAATCAAAAACCAAGCATTACCCATCAAAATAGAGCATACCAATTTGACTCTGGGGTCGAGAGAATGAAGAAAAGTGACGGGTTCCGACACGTACTGGCCAATGAGGCTAGCGGTGGCACCGGAGATCAATCTGAGAACTTTATCGGATCCCAAAGCTTGGGCGGGCAACAGGTTCGCCCACCACGGCGGTTGGCTATTATCGCTGGCGGCGGAAGCTCTAATTCGGAAGCTTGATTTAGGGTTTACAGAAATAAGGGTTTTGTTGTTGTTGTTGTTGAATGAATGAAGGGGAGTGAAGTTTGGGGTTTTGGGAGGAAGAAGAAAAATAGGAAGGAGGTGGAGCTGAACTAGCAGATGTCGACTTGGCAGATTGCTATGGTTGACTTCGTTGTCGGGACTGGATGGAGGGAGCGGGAAATAGCAGATGGAGGGAGCGGGAACAAGAACAATGTCATGAACCTGACATGTTTAATTTTGGCGCCTATATTCACCCAAAAGTAAAAAAACAAAAAAACAAAAAAAATGTATAAAAGGAAAATACACGACGGCACATTCTACCGTAGTTAAAAGTAGAGAAATTTAGCGACGGAAAAAATATGCCGTAGCAATTGAAGGCACATTTATGCGACGGCGACGCCTTGCCGTGGCAAATAATTTTTCTCTTTGCGACGCGGCATTTGCCGTAGCAAATTTTTGATCAATGGCGACGGCATTCTAACGCCGACGCTAACTGGTGAAGCTAAATGAATTCTTTTTTGTAGTGCTACGAGCATATAGGATAATGCTGCTTGTTTTGAAGCAAGGCTACATCAAAAGCGACCACACCAAGTATAATCAGCAACAATAAACTCTCCTCAAGATCAAAGTGAACTAGGTTCTATCTGAGGACAATATGACAGATTTGCTCACTAAGTCATTGCCTAAATTCCACTTTTGAGAAACATGTTGGTAGCATCGTTTGTTGAAGTTATCCGAACTCCAATGACTGTAGTCGTCAGGGGGAGATGCAGACATTAGGGAGAGGTGTCTACATGTATGGTATCGAAACGTGAAGGGTGTGTTGTGCTCTTTTTCCCTTCGACCGAGGTTATTTTTGTCCCACTGGGTCTTTGTTACTCGGCAATATTTTTAATGAGGCAACGAAAGAAGCACCACGTTAGGGCGACACAAAGGGGAGTGTTCAAATAAGTCCAGAATATGTGTCTGGGCTAAACTAGAGGTTACTTGCTCTAGTTGAAATAAGGTTTATATTAGAGATATTCTCGGAGAATCTTAGGAGATATCCAATCAATGTACAATTATGTTTCCATGCATGTACAACTCTATCTCTATGTTTGTAATCATCTATATAAAGAGACCCCTATTATCAATTAAAGTACTACTCAATTCTCTCCCAATTCAGTTTTCCTTAAACAAAAATAAATTAAAATAGAATTGTTAAATATTAATGATAAAATAAATTAAAATATCTAATTCAAAACTAACTAAAAATGAATGGAGAAAATAATATTATTTACTTGCGTGCCTGCATGCGTGTGTGCACGTATGCATGTAAGTTTGTAATTTTGAGATTCAAAGCTGAAGATGGTCAAGCTCAATGCTTAGCTCATTTTTTGACCTCCATATATCAAACCTTAGGGCATTCTGAAGTGTCTAGTGAACCTTAAACCAAACTAATGTCCAAGATTTTGAGTTTCAAAAATGAAGTCTAAATGAGATGATTAAATTATAAATTTAAATTACCGATTCAAATAATAAAAAAACCATTTGGAGAGTTGGTGATGCAGTAAAGGAAATGCATATGCAGAAACGCTAAGGATTTTTTTTTTTTCGACGAAGCTAACAGCCACATTATGGATGATTTGGGAAGAAAAAATCAAAACCATTATGTTAGCTGATGTGGCATAGTAATATGCATTGGATTGCAAAGATGACTAACATTATGCGAACTTTACATAAATTTACAACTTGTGTATTTTAGATGAGGAGGATCCTTCTTCGGTAACGTCTATTAATGTACCAACTTATGATTTAACAAATGCATACTTCAGGAATGATTTTTTGGTAGAACAATTCTGCAAAACCTCTTTTTTTTTTTTTTTTTTTTTTCTTCTAGCAAGTAAATTTATCAAAGATGGTTAATTTAATTAGAATTGGTGACATATCACAAATGATGAAATGAAAATTATAAAGCCACCTATTTAAAGTGTAAAGGACGTCGATAATTTTTACTATATATATATATATTTATATATATGACCCCTCTTCTTCTTCTTGGTTGAAGATTCAGCTGAATCCAACTACTCGATGGTTGGTTTCATTTTGCCGTGTCAGATCGACCACACCTTCTTACTCTAGTAGCTTGGCCGGTTCCACCCGAAAAGGGAGAAGGGCTGACATTGCAAAGGTAGAGGCTCCTAATGGGGTATCAGTGTCCGAGCACTTTTCAAGAGCTGAAACGTAAGGCTCAAAAACACTATTATAAATAATAACAGGCGTGGAGTTGAGTCTCCAGTTAGGTTGGGTTTCAAACTCCTTCAAAAAAAAAAAAGTGTGCCTCAATAGAAAATATGAACTCTGGAAACTTGAATAATGTAAGACACGATAAAGGCCAATATAGCTGCAACTTGATTCAGCCAGAAGCTAGCAACGTCTGGTTAAAATTATGCATGAGAATTAATTTGAAAAAGAAAGAAAAAGGGTTTATAGTTATCACCTACATTTTCCGAGGGGAGATCATCCATTATTCCATTTGATATCCGATTTGACTATTCCCACGCCAGTAAATTGAATGTAAGTGGTTGGTGACTCGCATAAGATATACATTATCATCCCTAAAACTTTATTATTAGGGTTTTCATACTAAAATAGTGATTCTTCACAAAGACTTATAATTCTTCGGAGCATTCACAAATCACAAGTAAAATTTCAGAACCTATTGTGTAAAATATAAGTACAAATAAATAAAGTGTATCTGCCCCAAAATGCCATTGGATCCAACGGTAATTAATCTTACTCTAATCTCATTTTTCAAAGGATACCCCTTTACGTTGTCAGATACATCATAATATTAAAACACAAATGCTAACCATACCATACCAACTTTGTTAGCGCGTGCATAATCTCATATACTATGCTGTTATTTTCTTTTGTTGCTAACATACTAAGATGTAATTTATGCAACGTGTTTATATTAATCTAAATTATCAACAATATTCTTAAGCCACGCTTAAGGCGCATGACTTTGTTTTAGCACAAGCTTGCTGAATTAGCAATCTACAATCATTTTCTTCACACACTACTCTTACATTTCACATAATCAGATGTATATTCATGTTCAGAAATTGTCACATTCTTTCCCATAAAAAATTCTGGAGTTCTTAAATTTCATTATCTTGTTGTAGACTGATCAGGTTTGGTTTCCATGCTATACTTTTGTCTAATATTGAGTTTTTATTTTATTTTATTATTTTTGTTTACAGTATAAACGATGGAAAATTTACATCATTTCTAATAATTTCACCCTACTGATGCTTCAAATTTTCGTCCTATAGCACTTTGGAATGTAATTTATAGGATTTGCTCAAAGATTGTGTCCAATAGACTTAAGAGATGGTTGCATGAAATCATATCACCTCTACAAAGTGCCTATGTACCGGGTAGACTTATTTCAGATAACACTCTAGTAGCTATTGAAGCTGCTCAATTTATGCACAAGCTGAGAACACAAGAACAAGGCTTATTCTCTTTGAAATTGGATATAAGCAAGGCCTATGATCGTCTTGGATGGTCTTTTTTACAGGCTATACTCACAAAGTTGGGTTTTGCTTCCAACTGGATCCAAATGGTCATGAGGTGTATTACCTAAGTTGGTTATGCTATCTTAGTGAATGGTGAAGCTACTACTATAGTGAAGTCAACAAGGGGTATAAGGCAGGGAGATCCTCTCTCACCATACTTGTTTATTCTATGTGTTGAGCGATTATCTGTGTTAATTTCTCAGGCTGTTCATTTTGGAGCTATTTAAGGCTTGAAGATGTGTCCACAAGCTCCTACATTACATCATCTTTTTTTCGCAGATGATAGTTTATTATTTGGGGCAGCTACTCAAGAGGAATGCATTGCTTTTAGAGAGATTCTAAACACTTATGAAAGAACTTCAGGTCAGAAGGTAAACTTTCAAAAAAGTAGTGTTGTCTTTAGTAACAATGTGCACATTGATACACAAGTGGCCCTTGATTCTATTCTCGAGATGAATTGTGTGAAGGAACATGATAGATATTTAGGCTTGCCTTTGAGGGTTGGCAGGTCTAAAACAGAACGTTTTCAATACATCAAAGAGAAATTGTCCAAGAAGCTGGTTAGCTGGAAGTCCAAGATCCTTAGTTGTGCAGGAAAAGAAATATTAATAAAGGCTATTGCTCAAACCATGCCTTTATATGCAATGAATTGCTATCTTCTTCCTAAGAGCCTCTATGATGATATTCATCAGCTATGTGCCTCGTTCTTCGATCTGGGGTGACATCGATGAGAAGAAACATATTCATTGGAGGAGTTGGGAAAATTTGTGTTTAACAAAGCATGAAGGCGGGATGGGTTTCAAGAATATTTATGCCTACAATTTGGCAATGTTAGCCAAACAAGGATGGAGGCGGATGATCACTAATCCTCATTCCTTGATTGCTCAAATCTACAAGGCAAGATACTTTCCCAATTGTTTCTTTTGGGAAGCTGAACTAGGGGAGACTCCATCTTTTTCTTGGAAGAGTATACTTGAAGGCAGATCGGTGTTGAAGGCAGGAACTAAATGGAGAATTGGTGATGGTTCACAAGTTCACATTTGGAATGATGCATGGATTCCAAATTGTTCTTCGTACCTTATTCATAGGCATGAGAATACTACTTTTGAAAGAGTAAGTGATCTTATTGATCACATTTGGAATTATGTGGTCTGATGGTATCCCAGACTGCATTCTTGACCTTGTGCAATAAGAATGTACTCCATTTTAATCTTTATAAATCATTGCATCTTTCCTAAAAAATTTCTAATCATTTCACCCCATTTATTATTATGTGCTAGTGAGATTCGAATTTATAAATTTTACCGCACTTATTTACAAATAACTAACAAATCATAATTCACTGTCTAAGATAATAGTTTGAGATTTAAAGTATACCCAAAACTAACTAGAGAATTGTTATACAAGGAAGTCTGTTTCTATTGTATGATACAAGTAAGAACCATATGATTGACCTCTCATGCATTAAATTCTATAATTGTTAACACATCTTTGGCTCAAGGACTTATGTACTAACTCCATGGTGCCTGCAGGCCTATGAGATTATAGATATTGAATTCATTTGACCCACTTATGAAGCTGCCATAGATAGATTCATTTAGATTTCGGTTGACCCATTTATGGAACAGACCTTAAATAGTATAGAGGGTATCAAGCAAATGTTAGATGCAAACTATAAATAAAACTGCTTCTTCTTGAGTTTTAGTCTCAATCGTGGAATAATAGTTTCATTATATTTACTAGAATGCAATTGATTACAGGTAGATCGATTCCTATTAATACAATTTATGAAACTCAAAAACCCTATCACTAATCAATTATATACACTTGCTGTTGAAAAGCAAAGCGAGCAATGAAATGCAGTACTGCCGGACTATCACTAATCAATTAAGGTTACATTACTTTTGATTAGTCTAGGACTTTGCTATAAGTTTTTCATTCATGTAGCTCATTTCTGTCATAGTCCATTTGTCCGGGTGAGTCATCTTTATAATGTTTTCTTTCTTATTTTACATTTAATGGATTGACACCTTCTGCGTTAAAAAGAAAATCAAGATCTAAAATCCATTACCTTTTGTTATTAATATACCATTATTGAAAAGAAGCTCCGGAAATGTTCAATAAACGAAATTTCAAAATTTCAAGTTCCATATTTTTAGAAAATTGCAAACTCGTGACATTCCAAAAATTTGGAGTATTTTTAAATTTCGAAATAAGAATTGGATATGAAATTTTCAAAATTTTGGACTTGTAACTGATATTGGACTAAAAACAACTCTATTCAAAAGATTTGGATTATAATTGATGAAACACGTTTTTCCCAATCCAATTCATACGAAAGACACATTTTATGTGTGATAATCTTAAAGTTATGGATGTCGTTATAAGTCAAATTTGAATTGTGTGTCAAATCCCGCTGACTCAATCTGCCCCGAAAAAGAAAGATCAAAATTGAAATATTTGAGAAAATGCATTTCATCTAGTCCTCCATATTCATTTGACTGTGTAGAGCATCACTCCAAAGTAAATAATATTCTTGTTATAGACCTAATCTTTCACCGAATTAAGATTTTTTTTTCCCTTAATGTTTAACAACAATTTTCAAAAAATAAAATTTAACCCACAAATGGCTAATGTACGATCAATTCCTCAAATGGTCAAATTTCTCTTTCCTTTTACCCTCAAATTTCGATCCAAAAATGAAACGTTTATTTTGCAGTTATGGTAATTAGAAAATGTCACACCATAATTGTACACTAGGGCGGATTGAAGTCAATTGAAAACTGAAATTATGTAATTGAAACGGTGAAACCCAGAAGGTTTCCAATCACTCAAATGTGAACGAGAGTGAGGAACTCTGTCTGTTTGCTTAAATTAAAAATCAGTTTTTGTTGCAGAGATTGAGAGGCGAACAACACACACTGACTTGGAGTTGGAGCTAGCTACCTAACTGCCCTCACACTTTTTACTCCAATGGAGTCAAAAACTACACTATTTTAAACACAACTCTCTTTCTCTCTCCTCCCACTATTTCTCTCTCAATCCATGCATAGAGATGCAGAAATATTTGTATATAAATTGATGGGCCTCTGCCATTTAGAGAAAGAGGTGGTGGAGGTGGTGGTGTTAGTGCAGTTTTGTCGATCTCAAGGCAATGGTTTCATTTTCTTTGATTTGTTTATTTCGTTAGGTTTGGCTCTCTCTGTGTCTTGTGCTTTTGCTTTGGAGATATAGTATAGTATAGAAAAAAACCGAACAGTTCTCCTTCAGTTTGAGTTCACAGCAAGAAAGCTAAAACACAGAGAGAGAGAGAGAGAAGGGCTGCAAAACCCAAATGATGCAAACCCGAGAAGAAAGGTTTGGAAATTGAGGCAAATGTCGTCTGTTTCATCGTTACCCAGCTCGAGGCAATCCTTCTCTTCTTCTTGTTCTTCAATAATCTCCATTATCTATCTATTTCTCATTTCGTCGGCCTTTGCCTCAAACCATGAAGCCTCTCTTCTCTTCTCTTGGCTGCATTCCTCTACTTCTTTCTCTTCTTCTTCCTTTTCGAACTGGAACATTCTCGACTCTAATCCATGTAACTGGTCCTCCATAACATGTTCTCCAAACGGTTTTGTCAAAGAAATCACTATCCAGTCCATCCCTCTTGAGCTTCCAATCCCATCTAATCTTTCCTCCTTCACCTCCCTTCAAAAACTCGTCATTTCCGGCGGTAATCTCACCGGAAAAATCCCCTCCGACATCGGTGACTGCACTGAGTTACAAGTCATTGACCTAAGCTCAAACTCACTCGTGGGTTCGATACCTTTATCCATTGGAAGGCTTCAAAACCTCCAGGACTTGATTCTCAACTCAAACCAGCTCAGTGGGAAAATCCCAGTTGAGTTAAGCGACTGCATTGGCCTAAAGAATCTTGTCATTTTCGATAATCAGTTTTCCGGGAATATCCCTCCGGAGCTCGGAAAACTGGCCGGTCTTGAAGTGCTGAGAGCAGGAGGGAACAAAAACATTGGTGGGAGAATCCCTGATGAGCTTGGAGACTGCACCAACTTGACTGTTTTGGGCTTGGCTGATACTCAAGTTTCGGGTTCTTTGCCGGCCTCGTTGGGTAAGCTTAGCAAGCTTCAGACGCTGTCTATATACACCACAATGATCTCTGGTGAGATTCCTGCTGAGATAGGTAACTGTTCTGAGCTTGTGAACTTGTTTCTTTATGAAAACAGTCTATCCGGTTCGATTCCACCGGAGCTCGGTAGGCTTAAGAAGCTTGAGCAGTTGTTGTTGTGGCAGAATAGTCTTGTTGGGGTGATCCCTGAAGAGATTGGGAAATGTAGTAGCTTGAAAATGATTGATTTTTCATTAAATTCTTTGTCTGGTACCGTTCCATTGTCTCTAGGAGGGCTGTCAAACCTCGAGGAGTTTATGATTAGTAACAACAATGTCACCGGTTCAATACCTTCCAGTCTTTGCAATGCAACGAATTTGATTCAGTTGCAGCTTGATACAAATCAGATCTCCGGTTTGATTCCACCGGAGATTGGGAAGTTGTCAAAGCTGACTGTGTTCTTTGCTTGGCAAAACCAGCTTGAAGGAAGCATTCCTTCATCTTTGTCTAGTTTGAGTAATCTTCAAGCTCTAGATTTGTCACACAATTCACTCACTGGTAGCATACCTTCTGGCTTGTTTCAGCTGCAAAACCTCACAAAGATTCTCTTGATTTCTAATGATATTTCGGGCTCAATCCCACCCGAAATTGGCAACTGCAGCTCTCTTGTAAGGCTGAGGCTTGGAAATAACAGGATTACTGGTGGGATTCCTAGAGGCATTGGAAATCTCAGGAGCTTAAATTTTCTTGATCTTTCAGGGAATCGACTTTCTGGGTCAATTCCTGATGAGATTGGGAGTTGCACAGAGCTACAAATGATAGACCTCAGAAACAATACTTTAGAGGGTCCCCTGCCTAATTCATTGTCATCACTCTCAGGACTTCAAGTCTTGGATGTCTCCATCAATCAATTTTGGGGCCAGATACCTGCAAGCTTGGCTCGCCTTGTTACGTTGAACACGCTTATTCTGAGCAGGAACTCATTCTCTGGATTAATACCTGCATCACTCGGCCTATGTTCGAGTCTGCAATTGCTTGATCTTAGCAGCAACAAGCTCACTGGCAACATTCCTGTGGAGCTTGGCAAAATTGAATCCCTTGAAATTACTCTAAATTTGAGCTGCAATGGACTGTCTGGATCAATCCCACCTCAAATATCAGCACTCAACAAGCTTTTCGTACTAGACCTTTCACATAACCAGCTTGAAGGGGATTTGAGTCCACTCTCTTCTGGCCTTAACACTCTTGATTCTCTAAATGTGTCTTACAATAACCTCGTTGGCTATCTTCCAGACAACAAGCTTTTCAGACAACTGTCTCCAATGGATTTAGCCGGAAATGAAGGCCTCTGTGCTTCAAACCGGGACTCGTGTTTCTTGAGTGATGTTGGCAGGTCAGGACTATCAAGGAACCAAAATGACGTAAGGCGGTCAAGGAGGCTTAAGCTGGCAATTGCATTGCTGATCACCTTGACAGTTGCAATGGTTGTTATGGGGATAATTGCAGTGATTCGAGCACAAAGGACTATTAGGGATGACGATGATTCAGAGTTGGGGAGCTCATGGGCATGGCAATTCACTCCATTCCAGAAGCTAAATTTCTCGGTTGACCAAGTGCTTAAGAGCCTAGTGGATGCCAATGTGATTGGAAAAGGGTGTTCTGGGGTTGTTTATCGTGCTGATATGGACAATGGTGAAGTCATTGCAGTGAAGAAGCTCTGGCCAACTACAGTTGCTGCAGACAATGGATGTTGCAATGATGAAAAATGTGGAGTTCGTGATTCGTTCTCAGCAGAGGTCAAAACACTTGGCTCAATCCGTCACAAGAACATTGTTAGGTTCTTGGGATGTTGCTGGAATAGGAACACAAGGCTGCTCATGTATGACTATATGCCTAATGGAAGCTTGGGCAGTATTCTCCATGAGAGGACAGGACATGCCTTTGAGTGGGAGCTTAGGTACCGAGTTTTGTTGGGTGCTGCTCAAGGCATTGCCTACTTGCACCATGATTGTGTTCCTCCAATTGTTCACAGAGATATCAAAGCCAACAACATCCTCATTGGCCTAGAGTTTGAGGCTTACATTGCTGATTTTGGTCTTGCAAAACTTGTTGATGAGGGAAATTTCGCTCGATCATCTAATACAATTGCTGGTTCATATGGCTACATTGCTCCTGGTAAGTAGTACTCTAATTACATACAGTTGATTTCACAATTCTTTTAATTTGCTTTACTTCTTTTCAATGCCATTTTCTTGATTCAAAACAATTATCTGCTTGAGCTTAACTTTAGTGGTCTTTTTTCAGAATATGGATATATGATGAAGATTACAGAGAAGAGTGATGTTTATAGCTATGGTGTAGTTGTATTGGAAGTTCTAACAGGGAAGCAACCAATAGATCCAACAATACCAGATGGGCTACATGTAGTGGATTGGGTGAGACGGAAGAGAGGAAATGTTGAAGTGCTTGACCCAATCCTACTATCAAGACCAGAATCAGAAATAGAGGAAATGATGCAAGCATTAGGCATAGCCCTGTTATGTGTAAACTCCTCTCCAGTTGAAAGGCCAACAATGAAAGATGTAGCTGCAATGCTCAAGGAAATCAGGCATGAAAGGGAAGAGTATGCTAAGGTCGATGTGCTTCTCAAAGGGTCTCCGGCGAATGATGCTGCTCGAGAAAATAAGAACTCTGCTGGAGTTTTGGAAACATCATCATCATCGGCAGCAGCGGCAAAAAGCTTGTATGCTAAAAGCAATAACACAAGCTTTTCTGCATCCACTCTTCTTTACTCATCTTCTTCCTCTAGTGCAAAAATGGGTTTCAAGTGAGAAAGGTATTATATGATATACAGCTAAGCAGAAGATTGTAATGTTATTAGTTTCTTTGATCAGTTTCAAAGCTCTTTGTGTTATCGATGTAAAGAAGAAAAGTTTGGATGCAGAGCAACAAAATAAAACCCTACAATTCTAGATTTGGCATTTGGAGTGTTTCCAACAATTTTGCAGAAAAACAAATGCTGCTTGCTTTCAAGACATTAAATTCCAGAATAACCATTAGGCTTGAATTCAGAGACACTAGGCTTCAGCTTTTCTTTGGGGACAAGGATAGGGGCACTCATTGTCATAACCCTAAACCTTAAAACACTATATTCATCAGGACAGAAAATAATCAGTGAATCACTCATATTCACGAAGAAAACAGTTTTGTCTAGGAAGGAAAGAATCTAGTGAGAAGTCCAGGAGAGGTCAGTGTCTAGATTCCTTTAGGACTGAAACATCATCGATGATTTGACCCCTAAATTCTGCCTCAGGTAGGTCCCAGAATGAGCTGGGTTTGTGATTCCTTGCATGTGTGCAAGAAATAATGGTTTGTGGACCTTTCACTTTTCCCCATTCCCTAGTTGGCATTCTGAATGAAAGAAATTGATTCCTAATTTTGCACTGATCGAGTGAGTGTACCTTTCCAAATATCTTAGACTGCTGAGCTTGCTTTATATACAGGTAGGCCTTTCTGCACAATAGGACTGCCTTTAAATGACAAAGGACATGCACTATTATGTGTCTTCTAAAAGGCTCTCTTTCTGCTTTAGGGAAGTTGCCTGTCCTGAAATAATTGTTCATATGCTAAATAGTAGCTCACAGTGTACAAGAGAAGCTTTGCTGTTCAGTTCAGAAAAGAATCTAGTTTCATTAATACCCAGGAGTTGGTGAACTTTGGTGACTAAAGAAGTAAATTTTACCTCCTTTTACAGAACTGGCTACTGACTGCCGTGACAGTTCTGTTGATACTTTAATTTTTCTTGCCAATTTGACAGTTCTGTTGATATCTTTGAACAATTGCTCGAGATGTTCATATAACCTTGAAGCATTTAGGTACAAAAAAAAGGCACTGGACAGAGGGCTTGAGTGCTTGACAATAGGGACACAATAATGCACTGAGAGGGGAAATAGTAGATGAACACGAGATATAACGTATAAGTAGAAACATGTCCTGCTAAATTATAAATAGATATATAGTTATATACAGAAAGAAGGTCATTTTTCTTTACAGGTACATATTTTCTCTGGAGAGGCAAAGCCCCAGATAGATCAGTCTTTAGGAACAAACATGCATACAGAAACAAGGTATACAACAAACTAACAAAGACTAAACTATGTGTAGCTAATCCAACAGGCAAGTTCAGCTTTTAAGTATCAACTGCAGATTGCCAGATTAGTTGATGAAAAATGATCAGTACCTTTTACTGTAATGCTAGCTGGTGATTAAAACCTTGCAATACTTACCACGTGTGATGTGTTCAGTCTTGATCACATTTTTCTTTTCACAAGATATGGCTTGAGAGTTTAGACTCATGAATAACAATTGGAATCGCATACAATTAGGCTAGGACAACAATACCGGCTCTTTGAGGAGCCTTGAAGAACTCTGACAAGCTTCGATAAAGTTTTGTATAAAACTAGAAAATGAACTAAAATTAAATATGATTAAGAAATGCTTCAGATAGCTTATGAGTTTGGAACCCATTATCAAGCAGATTCTTCACTTTTCATTATTTTCTACGGTAAGTGATGAAGAGTGTGTGTGATTTCTTTGTTGAGATTATAGATCCCACATGGGAAAAATGAGACCTTGCTTTTGAGTTTATAAGGGTTTGGGCCACTCCATCCATTGCCAATTGGTTTTGGATGTGAATCCCAGATTACTTTATCATGGTATCAGAGCTAGGTTACCCATGTGTGCATGCCTAACGGCCACACGGGCTCCTCGTCACCCAAAAGTTGTCCACGTGTATGGCTTGAAAATTTGCCACACGTGCGAGAGCTATCTGAACCCCAGATTACTTTATCATTCTTGAGCAATATCAGCCTCATACAGAGATGCCCTTTTAAACTATTTGTGTCTGTGTTTACTAGCTCCGTCCCTGCTCCCACGTCCCAAGGGCTAGCTGATGTTCTAGCTAGCTAGCTAGACATATAGTTTTGTACAATATTGAAATTTGGGGCACAGTTGGAACCCCGGCCTGCCTCTTAGCAAAGAACTAACTTCAAATTTGTTGAACTACTTGGATTGTTACAAGAGTGATGAATACTTGTTGAACTAATTTCTAGATAGCTTCCGGGATCTTCATACTAATTGAGTTACAACACTACATGAAGCTCTGCCTAGCTCTTAGTCATGAAAAGAACGTCAAATAACACTTGGCTTGACAAGGATGATGATGAAGTCCCTAGATCTCAAAGTCTCAGAAAAAAAGATTAAGAGCGTAGTGTAAGACAACACGCGAGATCCTTAGCCAAATACCTTCGAAGACTGTAAATCTGTAATCGTACAATGCTATTATATATGCAAATAATATAATCATCACTAGCATATTCGCGTGTCATATACCGAAAAGTACAAATTAACGTAAAGGAAATGTTGGTTAAATGAATTAACTTATTAGTTGCTGCTATTCTTGGTGGTCTATCTCTGATGTTCACTTGCCCATTACTTTGTCCTTGATAATCTCAGTAGTATTCTTGGCCATCCCCCATGCACCTGAAACGGTGCCCTTTGTTTTCTCTGTGATGGTTTCTGCTGTTTCCGTTACTTTCTCCGTCGCCTCCTTGGTCGCTTTGCCCATCTAATCTCCCAAAACACTCTCAAGTTAATTTCAACAAACTGGTTGCTACTAATGAAAGTGTTCAATATATATGTGCAATATACATTTTAAAATGTCATGCTAGGGAGTACCATGAAAGATATCTCTTCTAAATGAGCTCTTAATTATAATAGATTGACTCGACCCTAAACCCTATCATCACCTAGCAACTAAAGTGCTAGCTAAAAAATATTAATTAAAATTTTTTTTCCCTTGTTAACTCCAACAGAAAATGAACCATTGAAATCCTACTTCTCCTCCCTGTAATTAAGAAATAGTAGTATTGAGTGTCTTACGGTTTTGGCAGTGGTTTCTACGGTGTCCCTCATGAATTCGCAAGTCTGTCTCACTTCTTTAGCTCCATCTTTAACTGCATCTGCTGCGTCTTTTGTCTTTTCAGCTGCATCGTCCTCCTTCTTCGACTGTGATCAATTAATTTACCATCAGGAATTAGTTGAGCAGGATATCTACCAACATAATGCGGATCTTAATTAATTTCTATAAATGAACCATTTGTTTTGAAACTCCTTGTCTTAGGATTCATAATGTATCTCGCTAACAAATCTTGCCTGCTGCGAGCTGCAAAATATCGTAAAAACTTCGAAACCATGCACAATTACTACAACATTCTACCATGCAAAATATTGTCAAGGAATTTAGAGAACTAACTTGCAAAGGTCTTGTGGCCGAAGTGACAAACACTCTAGTATGGTCGGATATTCTTTTGAATAGAAGAGATTTGGAGAGGTTTGCAGCGAGGTTCAAAGCTAACATCTTTTGCATTGTGTGTGTTAGGTTAGACGATCACTTGCAAAGGTAGTTAAATCTTTACGTGGTCATGCTCAAGGTTGGTTATATAATGCTTGGAAGAGGAAGTAACTACCACATTTCAAGCGGTAAAAAATGTCGAACAAAGAGAACATTTCTCTATTTTGTGGTGGAATATTATCCATATGTATGTTGTGGTAGATTATTGTCGATATGTAACTGGTGATTGTGATCAAGTGCATTTTTCTTGCAAACACGTATTCTTTTTTTAAATTTGTTCCGTTCTTGTTAAGAATATGTTCGATCACCTTAGCTTTCTGATGTTGTTGCGATGTATATACGGCCTTTATTGACACGTGATGCATGTATGAAGCAACTTCTTTTTTTTTTTTGAGAGGAAAAGAAAGTTGGAAGTTATATATGTAGCATGTGAGAATTAAGTTATATTTTGTAGAGAAATTGGGAAGTTATCGATTCGATATTGCTTAGCTACCATCATAGCAGAGATGGGGAAGGTAGAGAGAGTTTCTCAATCAATTCCTCTTGTGTAATAATTTGATTACAGAACTGCATCATTGATCTAATACGGAGGTCTTCCGAATTGTAATCAAGCACGGAGTTAAAGTCAGCAAAGCGGAGATTGTTCCACTTCTCGTGCCATTCCGAGAGTTGAGAGTCTTAGACATTCTCAAAGCGCTCTCAAGCGCAATCCATAAAGTTCTGGGGTTATGTTTAACCATATACTTGAGTAGTGTCCAATGGGGCAAATTCGAGCTAGTATTTCAAAGCTTTAAATTCTTCTACAAAAGTAAAGTAAATTTCTAAACCCAGACCGCTACCAAGAAATTAATTTCCAAGGGTTTTGGATAAGACCGAAACAATGATTTTAGTGGTCGATCATTTTTAATATCTCTACGAACAACTTGTTCAGAGTAGCATGAACCCCCACAGTTCGGCTCAATTATCCCACGTTATAAGAAAGGTGGAAGGTAGAAGAAGGAATATTAGAATCCCCAAATGCGGAAAGAAGACTTTAAATGAAAGCAGCAACTTTTATTGAAAACTTACTTGGAGAAAATTTCTTGAAGATGAAGCTAGGATTGCAAGGTGCTTTCGATCCTAGAACGGGAGCCATCGAACTTCAATCCTAGATACATGCAAAACAAGCTTGTGCTTAGGCATGCAGGTGTCGGCGTCACCTAGGTAGGCGAGGGTAGAAGGCGCAGGGGCACTGTACTAGGCAAGGACATGTGCAAGTGAGGCTAATGGGCAGAACTGTTTTAAGATTTTCCTAGAGTTTGGCCTTTTGATTTAGGGCTAGAACTTTGTGCTGATAATGTGTTTTAGAATAAACGGAAAAGAGATAAGATAGAGAGATTCAAGAAAAATGTTATTGTTGTATTCCATTGATAATAGAGTGCCTCTATTTATAGAGAATTACAAGTATAATACCATTGAGTACAAGGAATGCTATTTTAATATAGACTAGGATATCTAAAAGAATCTACCCCTATTCCAATTAGGATACATAAACTTGATTAGACTAGGCACTAAATTATGATTTCCTTCAACAATATTCAATTAACATGGCCAAAGATGTTCCAAACCAAAATTTAAAATATTAAGATGTTTCAAATTAGAACTACAAAAAATAAGCTAAGAGCATCTCCAATTAGGGCTGGGCACGGTCCCAGATCGACATTGCTTTTACAGGGACCGGAACCGGCAAAGCTAAACCCGGACCGGACTTGTACATGTAGAGAACGGGGACCGGCCTAAACCCAGACCGACACAAAACAGGCCGGTTCATCCGGGCTTTCAGTTCCTCCTCCTCCTGCTTCTTATTCTTCTTCTTCTTCTTCCTCCTCCTCCTCCTCCTACTCTAAAAAAACCCACCATTAACAAAGACTCAACCTTTACATCACACCCAACACCCAAAGACTCGACCTTTACGCAGTTTCCTCACCTCACGATGCGCCCAATCACCCTACCCCGTCATTCTCAGCCACCGCAGCCCCACCGCACCCATCTCCTCGTCCCACTCGTAGCCACCACCGCCTTCTCCCTCCTCCTCTTCCTTCTCGTCTGCTTCCTCAAAATCACCCATAAAAGCACCCTCAAAATCACCTGAAAAGGATATGGTTAATGATTAAGAGAATAAGAGGTTGCTGCTGCTCTCTGCAACGGGAGATGGAGAAAAAATAGGAGAGAGAAAGAAAGAGAGGGGACAGACAGAGAGAGGGAAGGAGGGAGAGAACAAAAAAATACTAAAATAGCACTCATGATTGAGTGCTGTCACCAACTTGGGATTAATTAAAACGTGGGGGCATAAAAAGATGTTAAATGGTATCCAAAGCCTACTTGTGGTTATTCTCAAAACTGAAAAAAGCCCACTTGTTGTAGTGTTCGGGTTTTTCGGTCCAAGAGCTCAGCGGAAGTTAGGAACCGGGACCGGACTGGCAACTCTACATATGAGACCGAATCGGACCGAAAACAGTAATTTTCAGTGTAAAACCCGACCCGGACCTTCCGGTTTTTCGGTCATTTGTGCCCACCCCTATCTCCAATAGAGTAGCTAAATTAAAGTTAAATATAAATTTTGGTAAAATAAGTGATTACACGCATTTCTATGCATGTAATTGTATCTAAAACACTATAATTAAGTTAATCATCAAGTCAATTATTATGTAATTAATCCATTTTTATTTATTTTGTAGAAAATAAGCGGAGTTGCAGAAATAAGAGAAAATGATGCAAAAATAGTGAAGATTTGAGTTTTCGATAAAAGAAAGAAATTGTGGATTTGTCAATTGCTTAATTAAGCTTAATTACTTAATTAAGCCTAATTGGGTAATTAATCAAAAACACAAAACATGGCAGCAAGCTTTGATGATTACCCATTGGTTAATTATCCATTTGACACGTGGCAATTGCTCCTTTTCATTCACCTCCAAAACCTATCAGCCACGTGACCTTATCCTTCATTCTCTCTACCTCACGCACACAACCAGACAATCATCCATTCTTGTAATCACCACCACCCACGTGTCTACCAGATTCTCTTCTCACCCTTCGACCAACACCAAGACCCCATATATACCCATTTTCCTCCTAACAAAAAAAAGAAGAACAGTAGCCGCAGCATCAAAACTCACCCACCTCCATATCTCTCTCTTCCCAGTTTAACTTTTCATCACCAATTTTCATTCTTTCAAAGGAAACTCAAGGGGCTTTCACTACAAATCATCAAGCCTTCATCACCACAAAGAGATTTTGGCTTGGTAAAGAGTGGGGGCTTAATCTCAAGTTGGGTTCATATTTGTCTATAGAAAAATTGTGAGCCTAGCTTGTGCTTCCTCTCTCCTCTATCATTACTCTTAATTTCTTATGTATTTGATGATGTATTTGATAATGGGTTGTGAGTAGTTCAATTTTAGGAGTTAGGGTTGTGAAGCTCTAACTCATCTTGTATAAATATTGATGCTTTAATTTTAATAAATGCAATTTCCATTGTGTATGCTTCAAATCCGAATTTATTGGTCCTTAGAAGCATGTTTCTAGGCTTTGTCACACTTTGAAATTATGTTGTGGGCAATTATGATGAGTAGATTGATAAATTGACAACTTATTAATCTTGTTGCATCTAGGATTTAAGTGTGGTGACCATTAGCTAGCTTAATTGTAGCTAAGCTTGCTTGGGTCTCTATTATCTTGCTCTCACTACTACAAAAACTGCATCACACAACGGTGGAAATCTGTTGTGTGATGTGGACCATGTCTGTCGTCTATCTCGATGTTGTGTGATGAGCACAATCACACAACGGTGAAACACCGTTATGTAAATATCATAGACACAACGCACTGCTTATAACCGTTGCACCAATTCTGCGCATGCCAATGCCAGAAATTGGATGTGCCGCATTTTCGATGGTGATCAGACAACATAAGTAAGACACGCTGTTGTTGGTTAACTTCTCACACAACAGAAAAATAACACTCAGACAACAGAAGCAAGTGCACGCTGTTGTTGGTTATATTATCATACAACAGAAAAATATGGCGACTGTTGTTGGTTGTTCCTTCACACAACAGGTATCATAAGTAACCGTTGTATGTGTGAGGCTCAGTGTTGAATTCTTCACAAGTCATACAACATCTTATTTCTATACCGTTGTGTGATTTAACATTGGACAACTGATATGTATTCGTTCTGTTGTGTGAGTTTTAATGAGACAACTAAATTTAGTTGGTACCGTTGTGTGATTAAAATGATTTGTTGTGTGATTAACGTAATGTAATTCACTATTGTATGTTTATTATCAATGTTTTACCTGAAATATTTGCACAAATATAATATTCAAAATATATTATGTACTGAAGTTCTCTAATTCAAGCATTTAATGTACCAAAAGAGCTAGCATTTGTCAATCATCCATACATTCAAGTATCTATACAATGAAACAAAAAAAGAAGAAAGCAGCTTGATGACTGCTGCATTTTAACTAACAATGATAAACAACAAAAGTAGATACAATACAATAGATACTTGTTCCAAAAATATGCACATATGCAGCTGCTACATATATGGCTCCTACATAAATCAGTCACTGCTTTCCAATTGCTCAGTCCACTCCTACATATATGGCTCCTGCACGGAAACAAGAGCAAGCTCTTCAATTAAATGACCTGCCTCGTTTACTTCTCATAATCTTGTGCAGTGACATGAAAGACAAACTCAAAACATACTCTATTGTGCTTTCAATAAAATGTTAATGTAGGAGTATAAATGCTAAATCAATTACTTTTCCCTGTTTCAAAAATCTACCTCATCCATCTTGTACTAAAATCCCATCCAATCTCGGCAGTTGAAGCCATTTTGCGGTAAAATGTTGTTTCTCGGAACACTCTCGATCATAGAAGCAAGTTCCTTGTCCTAACAAGCATAATATGTTAACAAGATTAGTCAGTCACTCTGTTTCCCCAACCATTGATTGATTGAAAAAAAAAAAAAAAGTAATGATCATTAAGCTGCAGAGGACACACAGTGGTTGAAGAATCAGGCCTGGGTTGGTTTAACATTGCATAATATCTACTTAAAGTGTGATTACAAATCCTGAATAACTACCATATGAGTAACTACATAACAGAACAACGGCGGAAACTAGCAACATTCAAAACCAAATACAGATAATAAACTAAAGCAGGATAGATATGCATTACTGTAAACACCAAATGAATGAAAACAAGAGAATGTGAAACTTCCAAAGTATAAAGTTTCTGTCAATACCTGAATTCCAGAATTCGTGTTCTTTGATCATACAGGCAGAGCTTTTCTAGCGAACTCCAAATCTCCTATCATACATTTTTTACTTCCTAGCAATCCCCAGCAACATAAAATTAAAGAGCCAGTTCATATATTTTTGTACAAGGAACAAAATCCCTTCAATTCCTAAATTCTGAGCATTAATTCCTAGTATTGCCTATCCCCTACCCAGCCAGAAGAGACAAAAACCACCATGCATATGTAGATTGAATCATTATAAGGTAAGCCACAACTTAAATACATATGAGAATCCTAAAAATGAAAACCTAACAAAACTGCAATTTATTATTAAATAAAGTGATTGACTGTAATTGGAAACTAAAGGTTTATTCCTCAAGCACTATGCCACTACACAAGATAAATAATAATCAATAGCCTAACTAAATGGGAATTCTGGGAATTCCAAACCTAAGTTAACAAACTTGTGAAAACCCAATATCATCGCTAACGAGAATATCATATTGCAAAAACTTGCACAATTTATTGAAATGATAATTGAAAGTGTAGAGATAGAGACATGAAACTACAACAGAATGACTACTTGACTATACAAGGGAAAATCTATCCTCAATTCAATTTTTATTTCTTCAATAGAAGGCTGTTTACATTGTCCCCATCTATGGAATAACATTTGTATAGGACATTAAACAGTAAAACTCCCCCTCCGGCAGTAGTATGTACCTGCTTATTGTCAAAAATAAGGAGAACTGCAACTTTAAACTCTTTCTCCTGCCAAAGGGTCAAGAACAGTAAGTTCAACAACACATAAATTTGCATAGATAAAACAAACAAAATAAAGATGTAAAATCTCAAGTACATGAAAGACAACAAATCGGGAATGCATGTGATGTTAAATAAAAGCAAAAGCATAAGGACATGAAAAGAGGTCAACTCAACCTTTAAGCTTAAAGAATATTCAATTTGGAAAACAAGATGCAGTAAAAAATGTGAGTTGAGAGAGAGAGAGAGAGAGAGAATCCAATCAAGAATGTGATCGACAACAACTCATATTACAAAGAATTTATTATCACGATTATCCGAAGTCCCAATAGACCTATTTCTCTCTCCAACATAATATCCCTCGCATCAAATTTCATTAAGAATGTTGCAGGCAACATCTCATATTACAATGTTGCAGGCTAGATATATATCAGTCAGATGCAAACCACAATAACAAATACAGATTTGTTACCATAGGGTTATAATAAGAAAGCTATTAAAAATTCATGGTCATAACGCAATATAAGGATGTCTCAAAACTACGTAAAGTGTTGTGGACACTACTTATCCACAGGAAATACAAACAAATAATGAAAGAACAGTAAGGATTCAACTTCAACATCGTCATTTCCTCACATGGGAAACAATGAATTCGCAATGGATAGCAGGGACAATTTATGAACAAAGAATGAAAGAACAGTAAGGTTCCAAGCATGATTACAATGCCCCATTCTTTTCTTACTTCCTCTGGAATTAAAAACTTTATAGATAGATATCTTGCATTACCTTATATAGAGCAAACCGTGATTTATCCTCATTTAGGTATATGTGAGAGAGTCTTGTCACCAGGCCCATGAGTCTGAAGCCATTCTGCTGCAATTACATCGTTTCCTAGAGCATCTTTGGCAACTTGACCACTACTTCCTACACCAGAGCTATAATTGTTCTCCAATTAAGGGTAAAATAAATATGTCAAAGAGATAATGATTTCTAATTCGCTTCCGTCTAAGTATAATTTTAGCCAAAGGACTTGTTGTATGCAAAAATTTATAATAGATTGGGGTTGTTTGAGAGACCTACTTCTTGTGCCTCTGTACAAAAGGCGAGTTCTTCGCATCCTCCTTTGCAAAATTAGAACCCCGAAACAAATCAAATCAAAACCCTGGCTCACTGAAAGGGACTCATATTCACAGAATGAGAAAGAGAAATGGAGTGGAGTACCCAGTGAGACAGAGAGAGAACTTGGTGATGAGAATCCCGGTGATAGCGAAGCCGACGAGGAAAGGCCAATTCCAATTCCACTCACGCTTGAAGAACACAAGCCAAGCATTGAACTTTCTCATCTTCGATGACTTCTTCTTCTTCCTTTCTTACCAACCATCTCAAAAAGAGGAAGTCTCAGCTAAGAGAATGACTTGAAATTGGGGCCAAGGTAAAAAAAGATGGGCGAATTTGGAGGATAAGAGAGTGAAACCTTACCAGAGAACCTTGCCGCAGTTATGGCGCCGGAGGGGTCGAGATTGGCCTTCTGGTTGGTATCGAACAGGAGAGATCTAACCCAGCATTGGTGGACAACGTAGCCACTGGCGGAGGAGGCTAGGTTTTGGGCCACGAAATCGGAAAACCCTAGGGTGACGCAGATCCCCACAAGAGAAAATTGAAATAGGAAGGTGAAGATTTGGTGCTGTGCGGTCTCAGAGACAAAGAAAGACGACCTAGAAAAGGCTAACAGCAGCCAAGGAATGCCATTTTGGTTGCAAAATACGGTGAACTGGAGATGGTAGAGTTGAATTGAAGTTTGGGATTCAAATCGGGGAAGCAATTGAATGAGATGAAGATAAGGAGATTTGGAATTTGAGGGTTTTGGATGAGGTGATTAAGAGATAGCTCTGAGCTTTTGGCTCAGAGGAGAGAGGTTTCGTGTTTTGTGAGAAAAGAGAGAGATAATAGGTTTTGTGAGGATGAAGGTTTCGACACATTCAACAAGGGCTGGCAAGTTTTTTTTTTTTTTTTTTTTTTTTAAGTCTGACACACAACAGATAGATAAAATTATGTTGTATGAATGTATACATACAAAAATTATAGGGAGGGAGTTTTTGCCGCCTGACTAGGTCTGGTGGGAGAGGTCAAATAAATTTGAGCCAAAATGAAAATTTTGCCGCCTATGCTCCTCGTTCAGACAACAGAATGATTACAATCTGTTGTACAATTTCTGCAGCATGCACTAGGTGTATCAAGTAGAAGACATTCAAGCGAGCTTCCTCAAAATCTGGCACCCATTTTTTAATCATACAACGGAAATAGCTAAACCGTTGTACCTAGTAACCAAAATTTTAGTGTTTCAAGAGGCAACCAAGACTCAAGAGTGGAGGGAAATCTGCCGCTAAATTTTTTAAGACTCAGACAACGGACATTGCTTAATTGTGTTGTGCAATGTAGTTCTGAGAAAAAAGTTATCACTTTATTGACATTCACACAACAGAACATCACTAATACCGTTGTACAATAGAGTTCACTTAAACACACAACAGTCAATTTCTGTTCCGTTATCTGATTGGTGTTGTGTGATTAACTTTTTGTAGTAGTGTCTCTAGGCCTCTAATTTTAGATATTGCGGCCTTAACCGGCGTAATGCCCAAATTAGAGAGTTGATTGTGGCCTTAACCGGCATAGTCAATACACCGAAAGGATAGTTGGTTTAGTAGCCTTAACCGGTACTAGATACGGGACTTGACAGATATAGGAAATGCATGCATTTGTGAAATTGGCATCGATATTTACAAGAGAGTTAGTGTGAATCACCCGACACTCCCATGTTCCCATTAATTTGAAATCCGAATTTAATTTCTTGCTTGATAATTAGTTGTTTTCTTTTATTTTAGTTTGCATTTAATTTAGTTAACTCCCAAACAAAATTCGACCTTCCATTGTGCATAACTCATTTGGGGTACAAGTTAGTGGTTTTGATTAGGCTTAGTGTGAGCTAAGCCGAGCATTGCCGAGGCTTGGTGCTGTGTGAATATTATTTTACTTGTTAAAGGAAAAGCACATTATGTGCCTTCGTCAAAGAAACAGACGAAGAAGGAATCAAGTAATTACAAATCACAGCTCAATCAGCATTTAGTATCATCAATGTAATTGATATTTCCGTTGTAATCCTATCCCTATATAAAGGGGTTATGAATGAAATGAGTAGACCAATTTTCCAATCTCAATTTACTTTAACACGTTATCAGCACGCTCAGAGCCAATGGCCAAAGAAAAAAAAAACCCTAGAAGAAAAAAAAACTTAGTTTTCTATTTTCTTTCCGTCGAAAAAAAAAAAATTCAGTCCAGATCGGGCTAGAGCCCCGCTGCCAGCCTTCACCGGTCCTCTCCCCTACACCGGCCTTCACCTTCAGATCTCTACCTCAACCCAGACCGCCCCCAGCCTCTGTCCAGCGCTACATACCCTGCCTCAGCCTCCAGACTTGAGTCTGGGCTCCCACCTGCAGCGCACGGCTCCGGCCTCGTCTCTCAGCGTCAATCACCAGCACTTCCAGCAACCCAAAAATCACCGGCGCGGCCTCATCCAAACTGACCTCCATCACAGCCAACATCGGCCTCTCCTCCAGCAGTCCACTGATCCCAGCAGCGCGCATCAGACCCCACCTCGACCGGAATGTTGACTCAGCTCAAAATCGAAATCCGGCGACCTCAACGGCCCACTCGATCAACCGGCTTCCCAAACCACCGGCGCCGCCCTTGAGATCCACTGATCTCGACCCAGTCCCTACCACCGGCCGAGGATCCCTACGTTGCCCAACCACCTGCACCATCTGTAAACCAGAAAAAATAAAATAAAAGGGAAGACAGAAACCCAGAACGGAGGAAGAAGGAGAGAGGAAGAAACGGAACGAAAAAAAAAAAAAAGTGACCCGGCCCAAAGAAAAGGACACGGGCCAACAATTGTCAAAAAAAAAAAAAAAAACAGGCCACGAAAAAAAAAGAAGAGAAACAGGCCTTGCGGTCCAGAAAAAAAAAAAAAGAGAGGCCCTGCGGCCCAAACAAGAAAAAAAAGAAAAAGTAGGCCGGCAGCCCAGAAAAAAAAGCAAAAGAAAAAAAAAAACAAGGCCCACTGCTGAAAAAAAAAAAGGAAGCAACCCAGTTTTTCTCAAGTCCAAAAACATCGCTACGCACGCCTGCATCAACACGCGCGTGTGCTAGGATTGTTTTATTTTCTCGCGACCAAATGGCTGATCCAACTCGACCTGAGTTTGACATCTTGGACTCAGAAGGACTTGAGTACCATTGTTGGGTTTCCGATATGGAAACTGCCTTTGTGGCAAAAGACTACACTACCACCATTACTGATCCCAAAGATGATGAACTATCTAATAAGGTGAAAGCAGATGCCTTAATTTTTCTGAGGCGACACAGTGATCCTAGCCTATGCTGGGAGTACATTCAGTTGAAGACACCCAAAGCACTGTGGGATGCCCTTAAAGGACGTTTTGGGAACATTCACGATACTTCGCTCCCAGGACTGGCTGTTCAGTGGAATGGAATCCGCTTGCTTGACTATAAAAAGGTCAATGACTTCAACAAGGACATGTTGCGCTTAAAGGCACGTCTCAATTTCTGTGGAAGGGAAATCACAGAAGATGATATGATCGACAAGACTCTTACCACCTTTCCTAATTCAGCTTTTATACTAGCGAACCAGTATCAGTTGGATTATGACAACAAAAGAATCACAACCTTCAATAAGTTGATAAGCCTACTGCAAGTGGCTGAGAGACAAAATAAGATTCTCTTGAATAATAATGTCAGGCCCACTGGGACAAAGAAAATTCCGTAGGCTAATTATGGAAAAATGAAAGGTGGAAATAACTCCAATGAAAGGGGGTTTAAATGTGTTGATCCCTACCCACGTGGCAATCATGCACCACGTGGAAAGGGACATGGGGATCATGGAAACAAGATGCAAAAGGAAAAACTTGACAATGAACCATGCTATAGGTGTGGATTCATTGGGCATTGGTACAAGAACTGCCAAGCAAACAACAGAGTAGCAGCCAATTGCAAGAGGTATAGAGAGTCTAAAGAACAAGAGGCTCACTACATGGAAGAAGAAGGTCATGACCTAAACGCCAACCTTACAATTGCAGACTTCAATGGCAAAGAGGAACTTGCTAAGTCAATGGATGCTCTCAATCTTGACTGATCTGCTTTATTCATTTTATTTTCCAAAGATAGTTGTGAAGGCATAATGCCTCATTTTTAATTAGACTATTATTTGGTCTTAAAGAATGGTTTGATGAATTAGATTTCTAAACAAAGACCTTGATTTGCTTATCGTTGGCTTATTAATAAATTTCGAATTTTATTCTGAAGCACTGAATTTATTCAAATTTATTTTCTATACACATATTTACATGGTTCGAAATTGCAATATAAAGATGTAAAGCAATACATCTAGAGAAAAAAAAATATTATTAGAATGAAAAGATTATCATTCTACTAAAATAAAATTACTCTAAAGAATCTGAGATATATTTAAAGTCAAAAACGCTCTGTATGCACCAAGAGCTAATCGAACCTTGTTAATGTTTCAAAGCTATTTGTGCCAACGGTTATCATGTAAAAACACACCGTGAGAATGGAACTGAATACCTTGATATTACATCTAATGACTGTGGAAGGATACACATATTAGAGAAAATTATGAGTCAATCTAGTGGACTGTACCTCACTACGATTCGGATCATTGAATCCTATACTATCACCAACAATGAAATGTGGGACACGGACTCATACAGGCTTTTGCATGACCGCCTATGGCACCGAGGTCGTGACATGATGATCCGTATTTTTTAAAAGAACTCACATGGACATCTCTTCTTTCGAGTGAAAAATGGGAGAAAAATCTGCCACACAATGCAAGGTGTCGGTTCTAGTATTTCTCAAATGCAGTCATTGCCTTCTGAAGTACCAGAAGCACTACCTCCCTCCCATTATGCCTCATTGACTATTTCAAAGGCACATAACTCGTTTTACAAAGCCTGCTCTTTAGCAAAAACAGGATCGAGACCTTCCTATGCTAAAGATACAAAACAAAACATTCCATTCTTACAACGGATACAAAGAGATGTCTGTGGACCTATCCATCCAGAATGCGGACCATTCAAGTACTTTATGGTTCTGGTGGATGCTTCGACAATCTGGTCACATGTCGTTTTATTATCCATAAGAAATGCTGCAATACTCCTAGCACAGATTATACGTTTAAGGGTTCACCACCCTGATCACCCTATCAAGTCTATAAGGCTTGATAATGCTGGAGAGTTTACATCAAAAGCATTTGATGATTATTGCATATCTATTTGGATCGATGTAGAGCATCATGTACCCCATGTGCATACACAAAATGGTCTCGCAGAAGCCACCATCAAAAGGCTACAGATGGTGGCTAGGGAATTGGTTATGCGCACCAACCTGCCTATATCTGCATGGGGTTATGCAATATTGCACGCAGCTTTACTTATTCGTTTCAGACCCACTGCTAGCCAACCATTTTCTGCGTACCAGTTGGTAACTGGATATGAGCCTGACATTTAACACTTACGCATATCTGGTTGCGCAATATATGTGCCTATTGCGCCCCCACAACGCACTACACTGGGTCCTCAGAGACGATTAAGTATTTATGTTGGATACGAATCCCCAACAATTATCCGCTATTTGGAACCCTTGACAGGCGATCTCTCTACAGCTAGATTTGCGGATTGTCACTTTGATGAGACAGTCTTCCCGTCGTTAGGGGGAGATACGAAAAAGGATTTTCCAAGGGAATGACAGGAATTGTCGTGGTTTGTCCCCACTCTGTCTCATTTTGATCCCCGCACTTCACAAAGTGAAAGTGAAGTGAAAAGAATAATCGATCTTCAGAACGTAGCAGATTCGATGCCTGATACGTTTACTGATATCGCAAAAGTGACGAGATCACATATACCAGCTGCAAATGTGCCTGCAAGGTTAGAGGTCCCCAACAAGGGGCACGGTGCCGCAGATATTGGCACTGCAACCGCACTTAGTGGAGGTGTGGTTGAGGCGGTGGCTCCCCAAGGAAGAGGGGGAGGTCACTTGGTTCGATTGACACTCACCCAAGGAAGAAGAGGGTGAGTAAGGCACAAACCAATCATCAATGTATAGAATCCCTCTCATGAGATTATCTCTTATTATAGTTATGTCCATGAATCAATACTGGTGGACGCTCCGATGTTTGAAATGATTCCAGAGAACAAAGAAATCTCAAAGGATTACGAGAGTGCGTATGAGTTGATAGAAAGATCTTCCATACACATTGATGATATATACCGTTGCTCAAGGAATCATAGATCACGATGATATCGAACCACGCTCTGTTGAAAAATGTCAATAAAGAGCAGATTGGCCTAAATGGAATGAATCAATCCAGGTAGAATTAGATTCTCTGACAAAGAGACAGGTATTTGGTCCGGTAGTGCTAACCCCACCAAGTGTAAAGCCTGTAGGACATAAATGGACCTTTGTCAGAAAGCGTAATGAGAAGAATGAAGTCCTAAGTTACAAGGCTCGCCTTGTGGCCCAAGGTTTCTCACAAAGCCCTGGAATTGACTACGAGGAGACATTCTCTCCCAAAAATGGACGTTATAATGTTCCGCTACTTAGTTAGCGTAGTAGTTTCCAAATGACTGGAAATGCAGCTCATAGATGTGGTTACTGCATATCTCCATGGGGATCTAGATTCAGAGATATATAAGAAAGTGCCTGATGGCCTTACATTACCCAAGCCAAGTGACTCTAAACCACGGAGTGCATTTGCAACTAGGTTGAAACGCTCACTTTACGGATTAAAACAATCTAGGCGGATGTGGTATACCCGTCTAAGTGACTACTTGATTGGAAAGAGATATAAGAACGATGAATTATGCCCCTGCGTATTCATAAAGAAAACAAGTTCCAGATTTGCAATTGTAGTAGTATATGTCAATGATATGAACATAACTAGTACTCTTGATGAAATAAGAGAAACCGCGAGCTACTTGAAATCCGAATTTGAGATGAAGGATCTTGGGAAAACTCGATTCTGTCTAGGCCTTGAACTAGAACACCGAGTTTGTGGAATATTAATCCACCAGTCTGCATATGTCCAAAAGTCAGGCAATATAACATGGACAAAGCACATCCTGCTAGCACTCCCATGATCGGTCGAAGTTTGGATGCAAGGAAAGATCCATTTCGTCCAAAGGAAGATGACGAACAAGTGTTGGGAGCTGAAATTCCCTATCTAAGTGCAATAGGCGCATTATTGTACTTAGCCCAATTTACTCGACCAGACATTGCATTCTCAGTGAACTTGTTAGCTAGATTTAGCTCAGTGCCAACGCAGTGTCACTGGAATGGTATCAAGAACATCTTCGATACCTAAAAGGAACCATTGACTTGAGACTGTTCTTTCCCTACAGAGAGACAAGAGGGACCGCATATGGAACTGCAATCCCTAAAGGAAATGTTGATGGCGAAAGCGCCACTCACTACACTGAAACACCAAATGACGTTTTGGTTGGTTTTGCTGATACTGGGTACCTCTCTGACCCACATAAAGGTCGTTCCCAAACTGGTTATGTATTTACCAATGGGAACACGGTGATATCTTGGAGATCAACCAAGCAAACCCTTGTGGCTACCTCCTCGAACCACTCAGAGATCATTGTTGTACATGGGGCGGTTCGTGAGTGTGTATGGTTAAGAACTATCATTGCACATATTCGAGGGATTAGTGGTTTGAGTTCTACCACTGAAGAGCCTACTTGCATTTATGAACACAATGCAGCTTGCATCGAACAGATGAAGCTAGGTTGTATTAAGGGTGATAACACAAAACACATATCGCCAAAGTTGTTCTACAATCAGCAACAACAGACCCTTCTCAAGATTCAAGTGAATCAAGTAAGGTCTGAGGAGAATGTGACAGATTTGTTCACCAAATCACTGCCTAAGGCCACATTTGAGAAACATGTGAAAAGCATAGGAATGCGAAGACTTTCCAAACTCACTTGATTAATGTAATGATCAGGGGGAGGTGTAGACGTCAGGGGGAGTCTAACACACACATGTCATTCTCAAATGTAGAAGGTGCGTTGTGCTCTTTTCCTTCGACCAATTTTTATTTTTGTCCCATAGGGTTTTTATTGTTACTTGGCAAGGTTTTTAGTGAGGCAACAACTCATGCACCATTTCGTCTTTGACTTGGCATAAGGGGGAGTGTTAAAGGAAAAGCACATTATGTGCCTTCGTCAAAGAAACAGACGAAGAGGGAATCAAGCAATTACAAATCACAGCTCAATCAGTATTTAGTATCATCAATGTAATTGATATTTTCGTTGTAATCCTATCCCTATATAAAGGGGTTATGAATGAAATGAGTAGACCAATTTTCCAATCTCAATTTACTTTAACATTACTTTATTTTATTTTTATTTTTCATTGTATACTTTTGAGTCACTCTAGCGCTAATTACCTCAGTTAGGTCCAACACCTAATCCCCGAGGTACGATAATCAAGGTTTTAATACTTCCCTTACTTGACAACGATTCGTACGCTTGCGAGAGTTTATGTATCAAGTCAATAAGTAGCTATATTTAGCTAAGAATTTTGAATAGTTATATTTCTATATCCTATTTTCTTTTCTCTTTATACAGACAAGAGTTTTATGAGTTGATGACTTGGATACACATTTACGCAAGCGTACGTATCGTTGTCAAGATAGGGAAATATTATGCCCAAGTTTATCGTACCACGGGGATTAGTGGCTAACCCACAATCCTTGGGTAATCGGAAATAAAGACACTTAGCAAGCAAAGAAAAGAAAAAGAAAATAAATAAAAATGTCAATCTAAGGCACCAAGCCTTAGCAATGCTCGGCTTTGATTTTCACCAAAGCCTAATCCAAACTAAGAACCTAGTGGTGAATATGCACAAATGAGTCGAAAATTGTAGGAAGTTTTGAATTGTGAATTAACTAAATTAAACGCAACCGAAAAGTAAACTAAACAACTAATTAACGAACTAGAAAATTAAATTTGGGTTTTCAAATTAATGGGAACATGAGAGTGTTGGATGATTCACACTAACTATCTTGCAAATATCGATACCAATTTCACAAATGCATGCATTTCCTATGTGTCGAGTCCCGTATTTAGTACCGGTTAAGGCTACTAAACCAATTATCCTTTCGGTGTATCGATTATGCCGGTTAAGGCCACAATCAACTCTCTAATTTGGGCATTACGCCGGTTAAGGCCACAATATCCAAAATTAGAGGCCTAGAGAGCAAGATAATAGAAACCCAAGCAAGCTTAGCTACAATTAAGCTAGCTAATGGTCACCACACTTAAATCCTAGATGCCACAAGACTAATAAGTTGTCAATTTATCAATCTATTCATCACAATTGCCCACAACATAATTTCAAAGGGTGACAAAGCCTAGAAACATGCTTCTAAGGACCAATAAATTCGGATTTAAAGCATACACAATGGAAATTGCATTTATTAAAATTAAAGCATTAATATTTATACAAGATGAGTTAGGGCTTCACAACCCTAACTCCCAAAATTGAACTACTCACTATCCATAGTCAAATACATCATCAATAGCAAATAAAATTATGGAATAGATAATAAGGAAGAGAGGGGAGAGTTAGCTTGGCTCACTTCTAGCTATGGGCTAGTATGAACCAAGTAATTTCTTCACCCAACTACCCAAAATGGAGGTGTGGTGCTCTTGGTGATGATTCCTTTGAAGCTTTGAGTGAGACCTTCTAAATTCCCAAAAGATTACTAAGAAAATAATAAAGAAAATATGATGGGAAGGTGATTGATGGGAGAGGGCAGCAGCCCTCCCCGTTTGGCTCTGCGGCGCTGTGTGTGTAAGAGGTCCAGGGAAAGAATTAGGTCGTCCTCTATATATACGGTGGCTATCAATTAAAGGAGATATAATGGTCAGATGATACCAATGGGGTGAGTGACTCATGATCGCTGAGGGTGAGAATTGGGGTGGAGACTGCCACGTGGCAGCATGTGAGTGGACAATGAGAGAATAAAGAGGACGACATAAAAGGAGGAAAATGAAAGAGCACGTGCAGCTGATTGATGACTTGATGATTAATTAAGCAACTTGATTTCAATCCCTTTGCTTTGAATGCACGTGCAGCACCATGTTGTTAATTAAACATTTGTTTAATTAAACAATTGTTTAATTAACAAATCTCCACCATTTCTTTTTTGCTCTTTCCTTCTTTTGCTTTCATTTTCTTCTCTTCGTCTTGTGCTTTCGCCAAGCTCAAACGAATGATTTTTACAAATTTGCTTGTATTGACCGGTTGACCAATGTTAACTCTTCATCTTTTTGTCGATAACTCCAATTAGCTCCATTTTGGTACAACTTTTTCCGAAATCCACAACTCCGCTTATTTACTATAATATAAATAAAAGTGGATTAATTACATAATAATTGACATGAGGATTAGCTTAATTCTAGTGTTTTAGATATAATTACACGTATATAAATGTGTGTAATCAGTTGATAAAATATTTTAAATAACTACTATATATTGCTGGAGAAAAATTGTTAAATATATAGCTATATATCACTTTTTTAGTTATTTTAACTTAAAATATAGCATACATTGTTTAAGGTCTTTAGGATTTTCTATACCAAAAGTTACATTAATTGTATAATGTGTATATACTTTTCATTATCGTATAAATGTAATAAATCTTTTACTTTTAATGGTGATTGCATGTGATTACTCCCCCCCCCCCCCCCCCCCCCCCCCCAAAATAATAATAATAATAATAATAAAATTAAATAGCAAATAATTAGCAAAGTGTTTTAGGGAATCAGAAATTGAGAGAAATTCGCTGTGTATTCTCATTGATAATAGGGGCCTCTTTATATAGAGGATTACAATGCATAGAATCTCAATCATACAAGGAAAGTAATCGTACATTGAATAGGAATCTCGATCCTTCTAATTTAACCCTATTACCACTAGGTCAAGTAACCTAGAGTTTGGGCCAAACACAAATTAGGATTTACTTGAACACTCCCCCTTGTGTTGTCCAAACGTGGTGCTTCTCTCGTTGCCTCGTTAAAAACCTTGCCGAGTAACAAAAACCCAGTGGGACAAAAATAACCTCGGTCGAAGGGGGAAAAGAGCACAACACACCCTTCAAGATTCGAGACGAACATGTAGACATCTCCCCCTGATGTCTGCGCCTCCCCCTGATGACTACGATCATGGGAGTTCAGATAATTTCTGCAAGCCAATTCTTGCCACATGTTTCTCGAACGTGGATTTCGGCAATGACTTAGTAAACAACTCTGCCACATTGTCCTCAGATCGAACCTGGTTCACTTTGATATTGAGGAGCTTCTGTTGTTGCTGATTGTAGAAGAATTTAGGCGATATGTGCTTGGTGTTGTCGCTTTTGATGTAGCCTTGCTTCATTTGTTCAATGCAAGCAGCATTATCCTCATAAATGCTTGTTGGCTCATCTATGGTAGACTTCAGACCACAATTGCTTCGAACATGCGTAACTAAGGACCTAAGCCATATACATTCACGAACTGCTTCGTGAAGAGCAATAATCTCTGCATGATTCGAAGAGGTAGCGACTAAGGTCTGTTTTGTAGACCTCCAAGATATCGCGGTCTTTCCCATGGTGAAAACGTAACCAGTCTGGAAGCGACCTTTGTGTGGGTCAGAGAGGTACACAGCATCAGCAAAACCTTCCAAAACACTTATATCGTTTTGGGATGGGAGAGGGAACGCAGTCCACCATATGTGGCGTCCTTGACACTAGATGGGTCCGAATCCATCTTTTCTCTGTAGGAATAGAACAAGCCCATATCTGTCGTACCACTTAGGTATCGAAAGATATCTTTAACACCAGTCCAATGGCGTCGTGTTGGGGTAGACCTATATCTAGATAGCAAGTTCATAGCGAATGAGATATCTGGTCTTATGCATTGTGCTAAGTACAATAATGAGCCTATTGCACTTAGGTAGGGCACTTCTGCCTCTAGCACTTCTTCGTCGTCATCTTTTGGACGAAATGGATGCTTCCTTGGATCAAGACTATGGACGACCATTGGGGTGCTTGAAGGTTTAATCTTGTCAGTGTTGAAAAGCCTAAGCATCTTTTGGCTATAAGCTGATTGATAAATCAGGATACCATCTCTACGGTGCTCAAGTTCTAAACTGAGGCAAAACCGTGTTTTCCCAAGATCTTTCATCTTAAACTCGGATTTCAAGTGTTCAGTGGTTTCCCTTAACTCTTTAAGGGTGCCAATTATGTTCATGTCATCGACATAAACCGCTACTATTGCAAATCCGGAACTTGTCATTTTTATGAACACACATGGACATAGTTAATTGTTGACATATCCATTTCCAATCAAGTAGTCACTTAGACGGTTATACCACATCCGTCCGGATTGTTTCAATCCATATAGTGAGCGTTTCAATCTAATCGCAAACGCGCTCAATGGTTTAGAGCCACTTGATTTGGGTAACTGAAGTCCATCTGGGACCTTCATGTATATTTCCTTATCTAGATCCCCAAATAGATACGCTGTAACCATGTCCATTAGCTGCATGTTACGTTTTTCAGAAACTACCAAACTGATAAGGTAGCAGAACGTAATGACGTCCATTACGGGAGAATAGGTCTCCTCGTAGTCTATTCCAGGGCATTGTGAGAAACCTTGAGCCACAAGGCAAGCTTTGTACCTTACAATCTAGTTTTTCTCATTGCGCTTTCTAAAGAATACCCATTTGTGACCAACTTGTTTGGTGTTGGGCGGTATTGGTACAACATTACAAAATACCTTTCTTTTCGCTAGAGAATCAAGTTATGCCTAGATCGCATCTTTCCATTTTGGCCAGTCAGCTCTACGTTGGCATTCATCATCGGAGCGTGGTTCGATGTCATCAGTCTCAATAATCTCACGCACCACTGAATATGCGAATACATCATCAATGATGCTGGAGTTTCTTTCCCACGTCCGATGTACACTAGTGTAATTAATAGAGATCTCTACGTTCTCAAGGATAGGTTCTGACATTGAGGCGACCCCCCAATGATGTCTCTTGGACATAACCATAATCTGGAACATTCGCATGGGACGAAGTTTGAGTATCGATGATAAAAGGATTTGTTTATGCCTCATTCGCTCTCTTTCTAGGGTGAGTATCATTCGAACCAATCGGTCTACCGCGCTTCCTTGCGAGACCTGTGGCCATAGACACCACATCATTGCCATTCTGGGCAATGGCGCCATCTCCTGGTGTCACAGGAGTGGCGTTATGTCCATTATTCGAGACATCAATCCTTGCAGGCACGTTTGCAGCAGGTATGTGTGATCTCGTCACTTTGGCAACATCAGAAAACTCCTCAGGCAGAGTGTCTGCTACGTTCTGGAGCTCAATTATTCTTCGCACTTCAAGTTTGAACTATGCGGTACGAGGATCGAGATGAGACATAGTGGGGACAGACCACGACAATTCTTGTCATTCCTGTTGAACATATGTATTCTTATCTCCCCCTAACGATGGGTAGATTGTCTCATCAAAGTGACAATCCGCAAATCTAGCGGTAAAGAGATCGCCTGTCAAGGGTTCAAGATAGCGGATGATGGTTGGAGATTCATATCCAATGTAAATGCCCATTCGTCGTTGTGGACCCATCTTAGTACATTGTGGCGTTGTAATAGGCACATAAATGGCACACCCAAAAATGTGTAGGTTCGAGATATCAGGCGTGTACCCAGTCACTAGCTATAACGCAAAGTAAGATTGGGTTGTAGTGGGTCGTAGACGAATTAGCATCGCTGCATGCAATATTGCATATCCCCAAGCAAAAACAGGGAGATTGGTGCGCATAACCAATGTCCGCGCTATCATCTGTAGTCGTTTGATAGCAGCTTCTGCGAGACCATTTTGGGTATGAACCATGGGGAACTGGATGCTCTACATCAATCCCCAATGACATGCAATAGTCATCGAACGTTTTCGATGTAAACTTCCCAGCATTATCAAGTCAAATTGACTTAATAGAATGATCAGGGTAGTGAGCCCGTAGACGGATAATCTGGGCGAGGAGTTTAGCATAAGCAGCATTTCGAGTGGACAACAGCGCGATATGAGATCAGCGTGTCGACGCATCAACCAATACCATAAAGTATTTAAAAGGTCCACATGATGGTTGAATTGGTCCACAGATATCCCCTTGGATTCTCTGTAAGAACGGAATGAGTATTTTAGGATCCTTTGAGTAGGACAGTCTCAGTCCTAATTTTCTGAAGGAACAGGCTTTGCAAAATTAGCAAGGGGCCCTAGAAGCAACCAATGAGGATTTTGGGTGGGCCTGCGCATCTGTAGCGCTATTACCTATAAGCAAAGTGTGTGACTACATCTCCCAACATGGCATTGGAGCCATGGGAATTAGTATGTATGGCGTCATGGCCATTGGGAGGAACAACCATGGCGTCATGCTCATGGTTGGTGCCATTGATGGCATCATCACATGGGACTTGGGCAGCCCTATGGCGCCCCAAGAAGGCTGCAGCGCCAGATGCTGCAATTGTTGCGATCTTATTAAGTCCATGAATCAATTTGCGATTCTTGCTTCTTCTCACTCTGAAGAATGGATGTTCGTGTGAAGTCTTTAGTATACGGAGCATCATATCACGACCAGGATGCCTTAGTCGGTCATGCCAAAGCCAATATGTGTCTGAATCCAAGAGATCTTCTCTTATCACATTATTGGATTCAATTGGTCGAATTGTAGTGACATAAAGTCCACTAGATTGACGCATAAGCTTCTCTAAGATGCACTTTCATCCGCAATCATTAGAGGTAATGCAAATGAACTCTTTTCCTTTCTCATTATGCGTTTCCGCATGAAATCCGTTGGCTCTTATATCTTTAAAGCTCAATAAGGTTCGATTTGCCTTAGGAGCGTAGAGAGCTTCAATGACTTTAATCAAGGTGCCATTTGACAATAGGAATTAGGTAATTCCATGTCCTTGAACTAAACCTGATGGCCCAGCTATCGTAGTCACAGAGGAATATGTAGGCAACATCTCTAAGAATAATTGCCTATGTCATAGAATGGTGTGCGTAGTCACACTATCCGCAAGACATTGTAGTTCATCCATTCCTTGAAAAGAAAAAGCTCATAATTAAAAAGGAGTCATAAAGAAAAGCACTCAACTTTTATTAATAAGCCAAACAGAATTACATCATCATTTCTTTAACCAAAAAGAATCTAATCCAATAAACTAGCTAATGCAAAACAATGGTAGTCGTCTAACTCCATTTAGTAATTTCATTGCAAATGTGACCAGGTGAGTAGAGAGATGTCGGTGGAGTAAAGCTCACTTAAGTACCACTTATCTCAAAACCTTCCTAGACATCACACTTACATTGAGTATGCCTATTTGAAGAAACACTAATACCATTAGCATCTACTATAATAATATGGCAATTGCCTACATCTCTTGGAAAATAAAAAGACTTAATCAAAATTGCCAGTTTCTTGGTCTTGATCCTTGTAGTCTTCCACCCTTAGATCGAGATCGCCATCTTGATCTTCTTATTCCATGTAGTTTGCCTCCCTTGCTTCACGATACGTCTTGTATGCGTTTGCAACATGCTAGGATGCTTTACATGCTTTTGCCCAACGTCCAGTTGATCCACATCTGAGACAAGTATCATTATGGTCAGGTTCCCTTGATCGAGGCGCTCTGGGAGCGTTTTGAGGACGGTTATTGCCTTTGGTGGCGTTACCACCATAACCGGAGGCTTGGCCTCTCTCTCTCTTCACACGTTTACCTCCACGATTCCGTGCACGCCTATCTTGGCGGTTTCCTTCCTCTTTAGGGCTAGAATATGAACCAGAATGTCCAGAATTATCCCTATTCTTAGGGTTTCGCTTCTTGCGTCCTCCCTTGGAGGCGTGACTATAATTAGACTCCGAAATTGACTTGGTTCCCACGGGTCTACAGTTATAGTTCTTCACAAGTATGTTGTCGTGCTTTTCAGCTACGTTCATGGCACCAATTAGTTCATGAAATCTTGTGATGCGTCTAACATTGACATCAATCCGATAGTTTTTGGCTATCATCAATGCAGAGACGGGGAAGGTGGAGAGAGTCTTCTCGATCAACATCGTATCAGTGATTTTCTGTCCACAGAATTCCATCATAGACTTGATACGAAGTGCTTCTGAATTGTAGTCAAGTACAGACTTGAAATCACAGAAGCGAAGATTATGCCATCTCACTTCTAAGTCTGGAAGCAGGGAATCACGGACGTTGCCAAAACGCTGCTGGAGTTCTACTCATAGTTTTCTTTGGTCTTCCTCATTGAGGTACTCATTTTGGAGCGCGTCATTCATGTGCCTTGTCATGAGAATGATGGCTTTTGCTTCATTATTCTCTCTGGTAGCTCTATTTGCTTCAAAAGCAGCAGCTTGTTGAGGAGTAAGCACGTCCTGACTTGGCTCTTGGATCGTACTCAAGATCCCATCAGCTTTAAGATGCTGGGGCACATCACGAACCCACTTGTGGTATCCTGCGCCTGTTGTCTCTAGTGGAGCGAACCTCAACTTGTTCAGGTTACTCATCCTGAAAAACAACAAGAAAATAGGGTTAGTTTCGGAGCGAAAAGGCTACCACGAAAAACTATAAAATTTCTGAGCGTAGTCACTCCCAAGAAATTAGGGATTTTCTGAGCGTAGTCGCTTCCAAGAAAATCCAAGTCCAAGAGGGGTTTTAGATTTAGATCGAAACAATGATGTATGTGGTCGATCGTTTTTCTTCTCAACAAACTTTACGTTTGGAGGACTCTACAAGCTCTAAGCTTGGAGTGACCACGAACCCCCACAATTCAGCTATTGGTCTCCCCTATGAAGAAGAAAGGGGGGTAGAAGAAGGGATGTTGGAAGTCCCTGAGAAAAAGAAGAGAAAAGTAATAAAAACTTCAAAAACAGAAACTTTTAGAAAAGTTTACCTTGAAAAATTGGATCTTCAAGAAGTCGCGGTGGCCGGAATTTAAGCTACGAATTTAGGATTTAGGGTTAGGGCTCGTGCTGACTGTTTATCAGTTGAGAGTTGTTGTGTATTCTCATTGAGGGGTCTCTGATATGAGGATTTGCATAGAATCTCAATCATACAAGGGCCGTACATTGAATAGGAATCTGATCCTTCTTTTAACCCTATTGGTAGGTCAAGCCTAGAGTTTGGGTCAAACACAAATTAGGGTTTACTTGAACAGCAAGAGAATTCTTCCTACATTTAAAACCTATTTTATTTCATAAATCAATGAAAGCAATATCAAGACAGAAGCCTTGCTCTCAATTTAGCAGAATGTGTTCCTTATGCTGATGGCCTCATTCACTTGATATTAGCATCTTTACAAACTTTTCGAAAGCATTTGTACACAAGTTGTACATGAGAAAACAATATTGAAAAAGTCCAAGAAACTAATGCTCGATCAACAAAACCTGAAATTCTTCAGACTATTCAACCAAGAGTATTGGTATTTGAATTAGACCTGAATAGGTCTGATCCTACTAATTGAAACTGAGAGGAACGTTGGCGAATCCAGTTGCATATAACTATAAATAAAACAAAACAAATTTAGTATAGTCAAAGTTGTTAAGGGTTTACATGTAGCCACACATTCTTACAAATTCCAAAACATTGTCTCCATTACTTCGAAATTGATGCAAAGTTAGAGAACCATTGTTCCAATGGTAGACAATGCACAAAATAACCAGAATATAGGAGTATCAGAGATTAAAACGTAGTATTGAATTAAGGGACATACATGGGTCGGGCAAAGCCAACAAATATGCAAAAACCATAGTAGATTTGTTGTAAGAAGAAGAAGATCTAAGCATTAGTAGATTGAAGTTTCTCCGCACTGTCTGCATTTCCTACAACATATTTTATTTCATACCATTTCTCTTGAGTATTAGACATGGCTAATTCATGAGTAATTTCACTAGTGCTCTATATGCTCCTCATCTTATGCATCGGTTTGTTTGCTTAGAACTTTATATGTCCTAAGATTACATGGGCTCTCAATAAATAATTATGCTATATATATATATAGCTTTTCTCAAATCTAATTTTCTTTTGTTTTTGTAATGTTATATATATATATATATATATATATATATAGATAGATACTAGCAATGGCACCCGCGCTTTGCCGCGGGATTTGTTATTAGTAATAATGTACAACAATGAAAAATATAATTGAAAATGACTTTATTCTTGATCAAACTGATAAAATACCGTATATTACATTAATCGGAATAGTATTTGTATGAAGAGAAACAAACTATCCCCGATTGAACTGGTCGAGAAACACTTCTTTAATATGTACCTCTCAGGACACTCTCAACTTCTTGTTTTAGTTGTCTAATAGTTGCATCCAGTGGCATTACCACCATCTCACTTGGAGGCAACTCACTCTTGACTTCAATTTCCTTATCAGTCAAACTTGATATGGCAAACCAATGTTAGTAATAGTTCTTTCTACACCACCAGAAAATTTTCATTCCTTTACAAAGTGCTTAGTGGCCAAGAAGATCACCATTGGTTGAATGGTAACACTATTTGAAGTAAAACCTGATTACCCAAAAACAGTAACACTTCTTTTCACTATTGACACGCTTGTTCTAAACAATAAGCTCATTATAAATTTTCTCTTATTCATAATTCTTCCTGTTTCTTCTAATAAATCTGCAAATACAAAAGGAAAAAAAACACCAACCTTGATTTGACAGAACTGGAGAAAGCAACAAAACACATACCTCTTTTGCTCCCAAAGCCCGTCTCCTAAACTCGATCACAATCTCAGCACACACCTCTTCCAAAACGAACCCAAGCCTACCTCGCAGAGATATCCAACCATCTCGTATCTTTGTTAAACTGAAAATGCATCAAGATATCAATCAAATTTCAAGAGAGGCCAAGAACGGCACTCGATAGTAACAAACTTCGCAGAATATAAAGATACTAAAATGACATGGTAAAACCTCAAATTTTCATTTGTAAACCAATTACCAATCCCACGTCCAAAATCCATCACATGAAAGGAAAATATTTACCTTCAAACAACTCGCACAACCCAACAACTCGACATAGATCGATCATGAAAAACTGTACCAAACAGTCCACAACCTATGACTCTGCAAAAAATGAAAAAAACAATGAGCAAATCATACATGCAAGACAATACAAACTACAGGAGAACACCACACTACTTCCGATCGCAAACCGAGCAATCCCAGATGAAGCAAAGCAATACCCAAATCAAATTTTAAATGGAAACTACAATTGCCCATCAATTGAAATCTAATAGCTGAATTGCAGACCTATGTTCTTTGAATTAGTAATCCTTTCAAGTCTTCATCATGCAACATCAACATCTCCTCCGGTGCCTTCGCGAAAAGTACAGAGGGAGAAGACCGACAGAAAGGAAAGGATTTTATTTTTTTGAAAACTAATAGAAAGGAAAAGATAGACAGCGGCTGATGATGTGATTTTATGAATCGCAATACTGTAATTTGAAAATAAGAGAGAGCAAAAACGTAATTTCAATAATCGGCTCAGCTTGAGCCGTATTGTTACTCGGCTTAGTAACAGTAACCATCCCACCAACTTTAGTAGTATGTATAATATCTATCTATATATATAGATATATCTATATATATATATATATATCTATATATATAGATATATCTATATATAACATTACAAAAACACATCGCGGCACTTAAAACACTTTTTGTGCGGATCACCTGTGCCTACATTTACAAAAATGACAAATAAGTTATAATTAGGTAATTAAATTAAAGAGAGAAATTCATTTTACATATAGGAAAAAAGTTTCTTGCCACATATGTTGTATTATTGCTTAATATAAATTTGGAAATATTATCAATATATGAGAGTCTTTCTAATGAGGACCACTATAATGGGGACTAGTTGAGGACTTTCTAATCAACGGTTTGGGAGACCACATTTTAATTACGTTACGGCAAATCAACCGTTAGATATTTATATATGCATGAGTAGACCACTATCATGAGGACTAGTTGAGGACTTAATTGTAAGACAACTTACCATTTTCTAAATCCGAGTAATTTGATAGTGAATTTCTGCACTCGATCAAATTCAACAATAGTAAATCAGTTATTAGAAAATGATTAACAAAGGAAGCTATTCAAATCTTGATACTTGATACGTCTATATTTTATGTAATTTAAGCAACATACGTACCCTTGAAGTCTTTGTTGCATAAACAATATACATGGCGATGTACAATCTCTATCACACTTCGAAAAGTGCTGATTGTGATGAGAAGCACAACATTTTGCTTCAGCATGCCATAGTAGAGCCAAAGTATGGCACTAAACAGTGCTACCAGATGCATAACCGATTAGAAATCCTCAGTCGATTTCTTTTTGTAAATCCTGTAAAACATTGGCCTGCAATTAAACAAAATTAAAGTTAATTAAATTTTTGCCCACTATGTAAAAAAAAAAAAAAACACACACACACACATACAGAAGATCCGTTGTTTAATTACTTACACTGGGGCTAAGTAAACCATAAAGGAGATTAGATTACCTACCATGAAAAGAAAAACTGTATTAGAATCACTAGTACAAAATCTAAAATAGACAACATTACTTAGATAACGGTTTGATAAAAAACGTTGTGATTTTTTTTTTATAACGGTATAGTCAAAACCGTTATCTATAGATACTAACAAAGTGTTGGTCCCTTGGTTAGAAGTTTTCGTATTTAACTTCTACAACGGTGCAATCGAAACCGTTATCTATAGATGCTAACAGAGTGTTGGTCCCTTGGTTAGAAGTTTTCTCATTTAACTTCTACAACAGTACAATCAAAACCGTTATCTATATATGGTAACAAAGTGTTAGTCCCTTGGTTATAAACACTATTAGAAGACTAAATTAAAAAATTTCGGAAACATAAGGGAAGAATTTTTTTTATTCCCGCGCACTTGGATCTTTTTCCTACTTTACCAAATTTGATAACTGCGCAACCCATTCTCTCTCGCTCGCTCCCGATACTCTCTCCTTCTCATTAACCGCCTCTGCCCCCTCGCTTCCACCGGCAAGCTCTCGATCTCTCTCTGCAAAGAAGACACATTTTCAGCAAAGCAAACTCAAACAAGTGTCCTTCTCTTCAAGATTTAGGGTTTCAAAACCCCAAATCCAATCCCCATCCCTTCTGTCACCGTTAGGATTCTGGTGATTCGAATTCCAGATTGGTTAGCCCAAATGGCCTTCTTAACTCCCTCATCAACGGTTCTAAACCGGGACGGCTCCTTGCTTGAGGACGACGCCGTTTTGTCCTCCACCAGGGCTTTTGTGCAGGACGCCGTGCTGCAATTCCAGTCGGGGAAGTTCGATCAGTGCCTCATGGCCTTGCAGGAGTGCCTCAAAAGGAAGGCCGGCGATCCCAAAGTAATTCTCTCTGAAATCCAATCTCTGATTTGTTTATCAGGATTTTCGGGTGTTTGTTTCTTGTTTGAATTCAATTTATTTGTTTAGGTGAAGTGATTGTTTGTTTTTGAGTCAATATTGTATCTAAGTTTTTAAGTAGTGAAGTGTTTCACTAGGTTGAATACTGAAATTTCAGTGCTGAATGTCAGCTGCATCAAAATCTTGAGTTGATTGGTTTGTGTGTTGTTAAAATAGTTGCTTTGAGAGGCTGAACTTGATATCCTGTACTGATTTCCTTACTGTTTCAATTTCGACAACAATTGGAGTTGAGATTGTGAAGGATATGAAATAAAGAAGCACACCATTGGTTTGATGAGGGTGGTCAGTCAAGTCTTCAAGTGTGAAAGACTTTAAGCCAAAGGCAAATTTCAAAGATTATGGAAGTTGTTTGGTCAATGACGACTTTGAATTTTGCCTTGTGCAAGACTTTGAAAAGTATAGAGGACATAGCACTTTGCTTAGTTCTGAGACATTCTTATAATGCGTTATGACCATGGATTTTTAATGAACTTTCTTATTATGATCCCGTGGTAACAAATGTGTATTTATTATTGTGGTTTGCATTGTTTCTTTGATAACATGGAAGAGGATACTGACGATGAAACGCTTGAGGAAGAGGAAGATGAGTATATTTTTAATTTATGTGTGAGTTTAAGCTTCACTTGCTTGTACAAAATAATTTTTTTTTTTTTCAAATTCTAAGATTGGCTTCTTATATGTATGCTGTTAAAATAGTTGTGAGAGGCTGAACTTGATATCCTGTACTGAACTGTTTCAATTTCGACAACAATTGGAGTTGAGATTGTGAAGGATATGAAATAAAGAAGCACACCAATGATCAGTCAAGTCTTCAAGTGTGAAAGACTTTAAGCCAAAGGCAAATTTCGAAGTTGTTTGGTCAATGACGACTTTGAATTTTGCCTTGTGCAAGACTAGAGGACATAGCACTTTTAGTTCTGAGACATTCTTATGCGTTATGACCATGGTAATGAACTCTTATTATGATCCCGTGGTAACAAATGTGTATTTATTTTGTGGTTTGCATGTTTCTTTGATAACATGGAAGAGGATACTGACGATGAAACGCTTGAGGAAGAGGAAGATGAGTATATTTTTAATTTATGTGTGAGTTTAAGCTTCACTTGCTTGTACAAAATAATTTTTTTTTTTTAATTCGATTGGCTTCTTATATATGCTGTAGTGAGAGTGCGAATGAATATACGGAAGATGAAGATGTCAGTTGGAAAGTCCGAAGTGCAGCAGCTAAATGCTTAGCGGCATTAATTGTATCTCGTCCTGAGATGCTTGCCAAGCTATATGAGGAGGTATCTTTGCATTTGCTGTTTAATCTTCTCATTTATTGTAGCATGAGGATATAACATTTGGGTTGGCATAATGGCATTAAACTGTAAATGCACTTGGAGGTGTGTTTAGTTTTCTTCAATGCTCCCAGTCTCCCATTAATCCTTGATTTATCAATTTTAGCATACATATGGGGTTGCATTCATGGTTTTGCATGTTTTCAGCCTCCACTGACCCTTCCAGAAGTTTGACTGACTATCAAAACAAAGAGGAATTGAAAACTCAACCAACTCGGTGAAAATCAATTCAGTACAATCAGGCTATACTCCATCGTCTTCATAATGGGTATGGAGTTTCTGTATTAATATGTCCTCATCAAAAACAAATTTTTACTGATTGTATCTCTTTTTTAATTTCAACTATATATCATGTTAGCAGATTTTTGCACATAATCAGAGTGCGGTTTTTTCAGACAAGTCAAAAAGGATCAAGAGAGCTGCACCTTCTTTGCTTTGCACGGTGAAACAAAGAAAGAGAGAAAAACAGAGAAAGACAGATAAAAGAGAGAAAAAGTAGATATTCAGGATCAAGAAGCAATTACAATTGACTAGAGTTTCTTTCATACAGTGGAGGTTTAGATCTACATCAAGATATTTTGGGAGATTCTGTTCCTTTTTTATGATCATTTTGACTCGGTAATTACTTTAGATAAAATGACAGTGAGTATATATCAATGTTCCTAAATTTTTCTTCATTTTACAGATTTTTTTTCTTCCATATTCGCATTTCATATGAATATGGTGATTCGGAATAATTCATACCCCATTGGCTATTGTTTTTTTCTGCAGGAGAGGCTGAAAGTTGTTAATTTGTTATTGAACAGATCACGAGCTGTAGCTTCTTGGTGAGTAGTCTGTTGTCTTCCATCTTTTAGTTTCCTTGCAACAATTATTGTAATTCTCCTAAGTCTTAAAACAACAAGGTATGCCATGTAAGTATATCCACTAGAAAAGAACTTAGAGATGATTGCATTACGATAAATTCAAAGATAGCAAGGGTCAATTTCTCTCTGCATTTTGTATTTCTTGCACATTTGATTTCGATCATTTACCATTTTTGGTGTACTAATTACTTCAATGTATAGTTTTTATCTTTGATAATTTCAAATCTTTTATTAAGTTATCTATGAATCTAATCATGGGATCAATGATAGAATGCTGCAATTGCTTTGATTTGTTGAAGATTTTTCTAAATTTATTTTCAACTACCTTTTTCAAGTAATCATAGAAAAGATCTGAGATTTTTTAGTATTTTGGAGGTGTAAATTGAGGAGTCTTTGCTTTTACAAGTACAAATGTTTTATCCAATGCAGATCACACACAGTGACACAGTTCGTACTCTGTTACTTTCGTGAATATCAGGTAGTCTACTGGTGTTTGCTAATTCTCTCATTGTCTTTCAGTTTGGAGACCTTTTAACTACTGGTATACTAACAATTTTATCTCTGCATTCATATGGATCAGCACTTACTTATTCTGAAAACACAATTGGAAAGATTGATTTGCTTTACAGACTGCTGCACATAAAGTAAGTTTCGACTCTATGCCTTTCAATCTTTTATGTACTATTCTAAATGTTTATTCCCTGATAATCATAATAAAGAAATAAAAAAACAGCCAACCTTATTACTAAGAAATATCAACATTTAAGACTCACTACAATTATCAGATTTGCTTCTACCTTTTCAAATTATACACAACAACCAGAAAGCAAAATTTTGTTCAACTTGCAATGTATGAAATTTTGAAATAAAAAATTACTTCTCATATATGTTATCTCCATGTTGAGTCCTACAATTGAAGGTTTAACCTTCTTCTTTTTTTCCTTTTTTTTTTTCAGGATTACAAAATTTGGAATTTATATAAGCGGTTCAAACAAGGTGGGTCTTCTCTGGCCTACACTTTTGATTTAGCTTCAATTTTTAGATAACTTGCTGGAATTGATCCGAGAGAATGAGTTTCAACACCAGTATAATAATCAGTAGTGTCTATATTTAGAAGTTTGGCTTTTCTCTTTCAGTTATCTTTATCCATTGAACAAGAAGTTGGGGAAAGGTTTTGAAGAGTTGCTGCAGAGAAGTTTTACTCTGAGGCTGTCCAACAGCAGCATGAAATCAATGTTGTATTCTATTTAGAGTTTCATTGAACCATATGAAATCAATGTCGTATTCTATTTATAATTTCATTACACAACTGGCATCCATACTTTTAGACAGTTTGCATTTTTTGATGAAAATTTGTTTTGCACTCATTGAATTGTATGTATGCATCCATTCCCTGAATCATATATAGAGATTACATAGATATAAGTGCAGCTGTGGGTACTCCAAAGGTATGCCAGAATTCTTTCGAGTATTATCAAATGTTCTTCTAGAAAACTTGCACAATTGAATGTCACAGTAACTGCTTTAGTGTAGAAGGACTTGTCAAAATTTTTAGATCTTTTATCTAGCATTTCCATTTGGAACTTTTGGTTTAACAATCTTCCGTTTATAATGCCCAAATTTTTTTGCTATGTATGTATTCGTCATTGCTAATGAGTTTTCTTTAAAGTACTAGTGAACTGAGAATGCATCTTCAATTTATTTCCTTGCAGGGCCTTGTTGTGCCAGTTATCCGCAATGCTGATAAAGATGAAATGTGGTGAGATAGAGGAGATCAATTCGCTTGCAAATTAAAGAAGGCAAATGAGGGACGTCTTTCAATTGATGATATGGCTGGGGGTTCATTTCCAATGGTGGATTTTATGGAAGCCTTATAAGTACCCCCATCATCAACCCTCCTCAGGTCTGATTCTTTATCTGACCCAATTGACCGGACTTTGATCGTCTTACTGCAACAAATGGAACTCACATCAGTTCTATGCTTAATTATGTACCTAGTGAAGCTTCTTTAGTAAAAGTACCTTTTCCATTATATGACAGCTAAGTATATATTTGTTTCTTTTACTTATGCAAAGTTCACTCAAGAAATTTCAGCTACAAAAGCATTGTAAATGTGATTACTTGAAGTAGTTCTCTATTAATATATTGCAATTTCATTTTAATTTCCTGAATTCATGCACTAGACCATGGTTGAAAAAAATCGTTCTCTCTGGCTAGTAGACAGTGGATTTATCCTAGAAATCGTTGTAATTTACCATCTTCATCGTCACCTTAAACGTTGTCAATTTAGAAACCGATGCAACAGTTCCTCAAAACCAACGTTTTGACGAGAAATTGTTGTGTAATGTAGTCGGAAAACATATTTTTAACTAAAAACCGATGTATAGAATCCTTCAAGCCAACATTTTTTGGGTTAAGAACTGTTGTGTTTTAAAGTTGTTGAAGGCCAAAGGTAATGTGTCAATTGTATTACCACATCGATTTCTAAATAAAAACCGTTATTGAATAATTACATACACAACGGTATATGTAGTGCTAACGGTATGTGCTGTGTATAGCTACAACGGTTTCTAACTAAAAGCTGTTGTGCTTTATTATGTTAGACATCGGTCAGTTACCGTTGTGGAGTGAAACTTAAAAAGACAACACTCACCTAGACAACGAAAAAATATTTTTGTAGACAACGGTGCGGAACCGTTATCTATTTTCGATTTTGTACTAGTGAATGGAATTCCTAATTAAACTACCAAGATCAAAAATACTCATTAGTATTATATATAGGGTGGTGCTATTCACACACCCCCTTTATTTTTCTATTACTTTAATTCAATTCTTGAGTTAATTAGATCTAAGTCCAAAACTCACAGCCTATATTAGATGCAGTCCAGATGAATTTTTTTATTAATCGCGGTCCTATGACTCAGCTGCTACATTGGATTTATTTCTTTTTTTATCTTACTGACTCAACACCTAAATTTTTCATTCCTAACATACCCTTATTTAATATATTTTGCACAATAAACAGTAAAAGCCAATATATTAATGGGAATCCTAAATTATTGCAATCTTGTTAATGTAAAATTAGCAAATTTAATGTGTTGACTTTAATTTATATTATTAATTTCTTGATTGAATTCAAAAGATGAATCTATATATATTAAGATATTATTCGTCCTTGATCTTGCCTATCACACATTGTCTTCTTCTTCTTCCTCCTCCTTTTTTCTACCGAATCATCATTTTTTCCCTCTTCTTGTTCCATGCATATCCTATTTCCAACACATATTTCTCATTTCTCTGTTTATTTCTAGCTTTTTCTTTCACATTAGTATTTTTTTGTGTGGCTTCTCCCTTCTTAGATCATTTTTATGTCTTACTAACATGACATCTTCAATTCGCAGCTACCTTTATTATAGATTTGGTAAGAAGTTTTTGCTTTCCTTTAATATTGAATCGATTATGGTGTTATAGGTAAGATTATATTTGTCCTAGAATTTGATTAGACATTTTTATTTCACATTTACATGCCTTATTTATAGGTAAGATTTCACAAGTTTAAAAAAAAATCAAGTTTCTCTATATCTCTATATCTAAGGTTCTCTCATTATCTCACATTTTCTCTTTCATACATTTCATCTTTTAATTAGGTGTAAGTTCTATATATACATATTTGTACCTTTTGATTAGATTGGGAATATTTTTTTTTTTTTCCTGCTACGTATGTCTAGGTAGATTAAATCTCTACGATACAACTTTAAATACCTATTATATAGATACAAATGAAGCAATAATGTTTGAATTTTTGTTCTAATGTTTTTCATCCTATAATGTAGGTATATAAGTATTAGACCTACATCTTAGGTACATTGAGTTTATAAGAATGCATTTAGTCTTCTTTGTCTGAAAATGATTTATTGATGAATTGTAAATTTTGGAATTTGAATTTAAAATTTAAAATTGAGCTAAAATTGTGATCTAATAAGTGAATTTGAAATTATTTGCCTTATTTGGTTCTAAGGGCAAATTGGACTGTTAAAAAAAGCAAATGGAATGCAATTAACAAGAAAATATACGCGGACTAGATCTAATTTTTATATAACAAAAAGGACTTGAATCGAATTAACTCTTTTTTTTTTTTTTACAAATTACTCTAACTACCCTCCCTTGCAATAATGTTTCTTTTTCTTTTTTCTATTTGGCAAGTCAATCATGAATCAAACTTTATTAGACAATAAATCAATTTTTTTTGCGACTAAGATATTATGATATGAAGATCTTCCATGTAACACTAATTTTCATCCGTAAATATGGTTTTGCTCTCCACACTCTGATTGTTAGGTAAAAAGGTACCAGACCTAATTCAACATTGTGAAAAGAATGCCAATACAATAACTAGTTGGTTATTTAGAGTAGTAGTTACAGTTACTGAATTGAAATGTATAGATGGTAAAAAGTTGGTATGCATATAAAAATGAAATGCATAAACCATAGTTAGGGCTGCAAAACAAGAGGGTAAAAAGTTGCACATGATCTTACAGTTGCAAAGAGCAAGCTATCTTTATTTCAACACATTTAATTCCTTTCAACTAGAAGCAATGATAAAATTGTCAGCACAAATACTTAAATAATGTATATTGGAGCATGAATTACCCAAATAATTTGATCGAAAATAACAAAAACCAATGTTCCAGTCCACGACATTGCTTCATAAAAATAAAAGCTAATAAACAAGAGTAACTAGAAGCATCAAAACCAATCAACTCTCAATAAAAAACACAAACCCTTGCTGAAAACCACCCCCACCCCCACAAACAACCGCTTCTTATCTGTGAAACCCCCCTCATATTATAGTTTTCCTATGGCAAAATCTTTCGTATTCTAGCATAATATAGTATAACAAATTAAATCATGTCTATAATCAAAAGGCTATAATTAATTATTAGGTTGTTATAAAGTTCTATAGTTGCTTAATGGATTCATATACACTAAATAATTTCAGTTAGAATCTAACCAGGAATGATGGATTCAAAGAGGCTCAAATGATCACTGAACTTATTTTTTTTCTTCCATGTCTCCATTGCAAATCAAGTGTAAAATTTTCTTCAAAGATGGGCCTAAAGTTTCTGGTTCTGCTTTGATTGAACTTCAAAGCATCACATTAGAGAGATAGAATGACTATGCTTGAGAAATTTTTGATGAAAAAAAAAAGGAATCGAAAAGAGTTTTGAAGTCCTCTGAGCCTGCGGGAAAATAAGAGTTTAGGATTTGGGGATGATTGAATTGCCAAATAGAAAAAGAAAAAGGAAAATGAAAAAAAAAAAAAAAAACTTAATTGCAAAGGAGGGTAGTAAGGGTAATTTGTAAAAAAAATTGAATTAAAGTAATATAAAAATAGATGGGGTATGTGAATAGAGAAAAAGAGTGTGTGAATAGCACATAATAGCGGGCATGAGGAAGGTTGATCATGAGATTGCGTCAACAATTAATAAGTAAATATAAGCTTTATCCCTAAATGAACTAGCTAGAAATATATCAAGACAGAGGTTAGGACAACAAAACAACTTGGTCTAAAATTTCAATATTTTGCGAGATGTATGGTTTGGCCTATAGTTTTTGGAAAGTTGAAAGATAGAATTCAGAAGATGAGAAGACGAATGTGGCTGATATGATGACCACCTTAAGATAACAAATAATGTGGCCCAACTGATCGACCGTGTAAATTAAGCTGTGTGTTCGAAAAATATGACATATATATGCATTTTACCTAGGATGCCAAATGCAAATGCCCAAGATGTTGACTGTCTGCTATTGCGCCCATCAAAGGGTGATCAAACTCGGTTTAATGTAACGAAAACTTTGAGAAGATTGAGATCAAAGAAGAGGAAGAAGAAGGAGATAGAACTATTTAAGGTTTCAGTGCTGAGAATAACCCGAGTTATTTCTTTGTATTTAATTATCATGCAGAGAAAAATTAAATGCTTGGATGATTCACAAGTTTACGCAGCTAGCTCCCTTTAGATACATATATATGTGTATAATTAAATATATATACATATATATGTGTGTACGTATATCTATGTGTATATATATACACATATCTCTACGAGGTTCCTGATTACTTACAGGATGTCCTTTATGGGGATTTTTGTTAAGTTTCTACGGGCGCTCGAGGTTCAGGTGTTACGTCCCCCCCCCCCCCCCCCCGATGTGTCAGTCTATGATAAATAATAATATGGGCGTGGGGCTAAGCCTCCCAGCTTGACTGGGTTCCAAACCCCATTTCAAAAATATATATATATATACATACATACATATATATATATAGACACACACACACACATATCTCTATGTACGTGTGTGTCGGGTAATTTTTACATTCCATAAAATTAACGGCTTTTCACTTTTTTACTGTAAAACTTTACAGTGGCTATACATCTTTTATGTAAATAGTTAGATAGATACTAACAAATATATCAAATTAGATATATGAATTCTGAATTGGTGCATAGGCCTACAAATTTGTCGTGCATATCATACTTACTTATTATTTTTGTCAATCTTAAAACTTAACTAATTAAAGTAGATTATTTGTTTTTGTTATAGTTTAGCACTTAATTGATATTTTGTATACACAGCTCAAAATGTTGCGAAAACTACCCTCAACTTGGAAAATGCATTCCGGGCGCGCATTGATGACTAGCCAAACGAAAAATGCTGGAAATTTTGCACAAACGACAATGTTTGTAGGGGAGCTATTTGCAAAATTAACTATTAGGGAATCATCCCGATAAAAAAAAAAAACTATTAGGGAATCATCGTGAGTGTCATTGTTTATGTTGATTGGCAATGTCGTACGTTCTTCCAGTTTTTTGTTAAACCTATCTATCGTATCTCGAGTATTATCTATATCAATTGCCAAAAAAAATTAATAAACAATAAGTAGCCAAATAACATATCAGTTGTGTCGAAGCTGAAAAAAAAAAAAAAAATCGTATGCATGAAGCTCACATATATAAAGGAAGAGTGAAGCAAAGCTTCGACACAACTGGCAAAAATAGTTGAATGATGTAGAAGAAAAAACAGAAAATATGAGTGATTCTAAAATAAGCCTTTTACATGCCTTTGATATAAGTAAGATCATGTCCTGCGACGTCTTACGGTGTTATAGAGACTTAATTATATGTAGTGCTTTTAACTCTTTATTCGGTTGCACATTACTTAATATTAATGAATCTGACAATGACATTGTTACCAAGTATATCATTAGAAGACGTTTTCACGTCAATCGACTTTTAGGAGGTTCAAGACAAAGAAAGAATGACAGTAGAATCATCCAAGTCACATCATCGATCCTACTTTGACTGCCTAACATGGTGAATTGGGTGATGGTGATGTCTATTCAAGGACAGAAATTATGATTCTAAAAGGTCGATTCCTCAGCTTTTGCTATAATCTCATAAATAAAGTACCTTTTTTTTTAAGAGTAATAATCAATCATTTTATTAATAATAATAATAAGAAAGATTATAAATTATAGATGATAAACATCATCACAAGGGATGAAAAAAACTAGCAAAACAAAAAATATTGGAATGTCAATACACAAGGCACGTCGCTAGCAATAGAAGATCTCAGTGCCACTCGTGCAAGACTTGTCCACACAAATCAAGGCGTCGCCGCCTGCCCCACCAGTCTTGGGGCGATGCCCACGGAGGACAGAAGAGTTTCTACACTAGACCTAACCCCCGCTGGTCAAATTTATGGGGCAACAAACGCCATAGCCAATTGTCGATTTCGGCAATTGATCTGTCATCTTCCCATCACCTGTGATCATGGTCAAACAACGGCCCATCATACGCCGCCCTGCCACCGGACCATATCTATCTAATAAACCCAATTTCAAACGTGCCCGTCTCGGTCGGAGTTAGCTAACATCCGGTGCCGTTCCAACCCAGCAAGGTGGCACAACCCCTTCTGCTCCCCACCATCCACGATCAGATAAAGGCTGGAAACAAAAAGTCGTCGCTAGGAAGCATGCTTGTCGCGACTAGTAAGGAGGCATAGTAGAAGCCGTGCGCAAAGGTAACGACGCCGAGAACGGTGGCAGAAAGGTGCTCCATCGATGATGGAGGAATGTATAGAGAAGGCAAGAGCGGCACCCCTCCCCAACCCTAGCAGAGCGCTAGGTATTTTCATTTGCTAAGAAAAAAATATGTTGGTAAATGGGCATACTTTGTCATGACTCTCATATAAATAAAGTACCTTATGTTAAGCTCAAATGTAAACATTATGGCTCATTTGGTTTGCAAAGTTATTTCCTATTTGTTTCCAAGGAAAGAGAAATAAAAATTTCCACCACAGTATTTGGTAACACGAAAGAAAGCAATCAATAAATTAATACCTTATAAAGAAGTTTAATATTTGAAATTTCATAATAAAATAATAAATAATTATTTTAGTCATAAAACAATGTAATTGATGCTAAATCATTGCAATTAACTTTGAAAGCCACAAAGGAAGGGTTCTAGTTTGCTCACCCTTTTCCTCTTTCTATTTATTGTATTTTTATCAATAAATTTAAATGGAGCTAAGAACAGGAGGTGGGTTCCCGAATATGATGGTCCCTTTTTAAAAATAAGAATAAAATAAAATTATGGGCGGGCATTTGATGTCTCAAATCCACTGTTGCGGAGAAAAATTCTATAATGCTCTATTTGATAAAAAGAAAATGTGGTATTGATCGAAATGCTTAGAGATATTGTTTCAAGCGGAAAACGACTTTTATTTCATCAAAGAGAAAGAAACAAAAAGAAGTACTTAAGTAACCACACCTAGTCAACTGGAAATAACGCACACAAGACAAAAAATACTAGGAACTTGTGAACTCATGGTGCTCTACTAGAGAGAAGAATAAAATTAAAAGTTGAACTGAGCAGAAAACACTAAGACCCAATTTGAGATATTTTAGCTTAAATCATAAGCAACTATAACTTTTAGTTTATGAAAGCTGCTTTTTACCAACTTGTATAAGTAGCAGGGTTAAGAGCATCTCCAACAGTAGAAATTGTTTCTTAGTTAAATTTAGCTAAAGTTGTGAAATATAGGTATTGATTTAGCAATGTTGCTTTAGCAATGATAGCTATTTGTAAATAATAACTATATTTTACCAAATCGTAAACTGACATGTGGACAGAAGAAGAGAGAGAAATATAAGTTTTGCTTTAGCTATGTAGGATACTCTAGCTAAATATAGCTAACCATTTTAGCTATAGTTAAATTTAACTTACCTATAGCTAGTCTGTTGGAGCTGAATTTTGCATTAGAAATAGTTATATATAGCTAAAAATTGAGTTTAGCTACTCTGTTGGAGATGCCCTAATAGTATAACTTTTGAAATAAACTGCTTTATTTCATTTTATCAAACACTTTTTGCTACTTAATTTGTAAGCAAAGTATAATTAGTTATGGCAAACTGGACCTAAGTAGACTGAAAAGCCCATAGGGCTGCCCAAAATAATTCAGGCAAACCCAAAAAGCCCAACCCAAATTAGACTAGCCCTCCATGACGATTAACAAGTTCAAATTCATCTTCTAGACACTTTGGGAGAGAAAAACAGTGGAAATTATACTTCATCAATTAAATACGTACAGAATGTAGTTGAAAAGAAATTAATAATCGACATCGACTCGCAAGTATCCCATTTATACTCTCTAGTAATGCAGACTCATGCATGCATGTTGGTCCATTGGTGTTTCCAGATCGCACCAGTCTCTAATGTGAGAGTTCAGGGACTTCGATCAAGTGACTTACACGAGTCACAAAAACCAAATATGGCAATGCACAAGAACGACATGACACAGTTGACATCTGACCATCGTCCTTAAATTTTCTCTCCTTTTCATTCGACCTACTTAACTACCGCTTCTGAATTCTAATTCAAAGCATTCATTTCCTTTCTCGAGACCCTTTTTTTAAGTGTACCAAAGTCAATCTCTCTCGAGCTCTTTCCCCTATTTACTGCAAACCCCTAGCTCTATTAATTACCTTCAACCGTCTCCCAAGCTTCACACCCCTATATAAACCCTAGCTTGGATGCATATCCTACTCAGGTGTAGTGTCGTTCAAGCAGCTGAGAGGGTAAGGAAAACAGTGAGTGAGTGCGTGAGTGAGGTGAAGATGGAGATGCGGCGTATCGTTTTTGTGCTTGCTCTGGTAGCTTTATTAGCATCAGCAGCTTGTGCACGTATGGTGCCTGGTGATCAACCCGCTCCTAGCCCTAATGAGAAAACAGCCGTTTTGGATGCTACTGCATCTAAGGCAGCTGCCCCGACTGGCGTTAAAGACAAGAAGTGCATCGGTGCTGTTGGTGGATTTGCTGGAATGGGAGGCGTAGCTGGAGTCGGCGGTGTGATGCCTCTTCTTGGTGGTGGGATTGGAAAATTTGGTGGAATAGGTGGAGTTGGAGGTCTTGGCGGAGCCGGTGGAGTAGGCGGTCTTGGCGGAGCTGGCGGTGGAGTTGGTGGCCTAGGAGGTGGAGCTGGTGGTGTTGGCGGTGTCGGGGGCGCTGCTGGTGGAGGAGCCGGCGGAATTGGGGGAATTGGTGGCCTTCACCCATGATGGATCGACCGAACTAGTTTGATCATTTTGTGTCGTTGCATGACTTTGGCTAGTGGATCAACTATCTTAATTAGTAGAATAATTAATGTTTAGTTAAGTTTAGTTAGTACTATCTATGCATGCATGTTTAATTTCGATGTCGAACTTTGTTATCAATCGGATTCTAGCTATAGCTCGTTGTGGTGATTGTTGGCTGTCTCATTTGAGACATGCATCCAGTGATTGTATCTGCATGTACTTTTCCCTATATTGTTAGTTATGTTTGAATTAAAGGAATTCTTCATTGTCTGTAAGATTATGATGTTTTAGTTACGATGATGTTGAGATCAAGTCCAATCAATTGTAGCAGCACAGTTAAAATATGATTCCAACCAGTAAAATAACTAATCAACCCTTTTTGTTTATTCTTACTATGCTAAAGATGCTACACACAAACTTTTAACCGCCATCATCACATGAGCAACACAAGTTCTTCTTGTATATGTTTTTGTTTTACCAGAGTAGCAGTGCATGCCTATCGATCCTATATCAGCTTAATTTATATATGTGTTGTACGTATAAATTAATTATACGCGAGCAAATATTGGAATGTCTCCCATCTAGACCTACGTAGTTATTCAAATAGCAGGAACTCAGTAGGGTGAGATTTGGTATCGAATATTATATAAGGGAAATTAATTAGATTCCAAATATTTGTTCTAAGAATTATCATACATGGGAATGGCTTTAGACAAAGGGGTGACGAGATCACGAGAATGGTCACCTGTACTGCTAGCAAATGAGGCAAAAGCCGATCCTGCTCAAAATGTGGTTGAAGTTTGTTTATGTCCACATCCTTTTCTTTTGTATATTAGGTTTTGGGAAAAAATTGACATACTGACCCTCATCTAAGGGACATGCATTAGATAAACGTTCAATTATGTCTAGCCAGGCTTTTTACTTCTGTAAAATAGACATGAAATTACTTTGGCAACTTTTGGCTTGACCAGTCCTTGATAAATTTTGGATCGGAATTAGGTTTCGCAATGGGATTTTCAGTCAATATAATCAAATTTAGTTGGTGCGAAGAAAAATGGCAACTTATAAACGCTTGATTCTAAAGTTGGCGTCTTGCATGGACACCATGTGTAGGCTTGTATATGTTTGTTGGTTTCAGCTGGTCGATTATCAAATGCATGTCGATCTCTTTACTTGCATGATAATTTACTCACAGTCCGACACGCATCACGAATGCATGTCGATGAAATTAACTACTGAACATTAATTGCATTATATGGAAGCAAATTAATTAATTACTGAGGAGGACGCGCGCGCGGCCAGTGAAAAGTAACCAGCAGGTTCAAAGGAATTAATGAGAAGCCTTGATTAGGGCATGCACTATTGATGTTGCGAGCCAATGTTAACCATAATCTGACATACCACCAACGTACTGGAGTTTCAAGAAATTTCAAGGCAGTAATATCAAAAATTTGATAAATCAAACAAGTTTCATGTTTAAAGAACAAAAATCGAGAAATAGCTCCAGTTCCTTTTTTTAGGTTTTATAAATTTTCATTGCCCAAACCAAAAGATTTGAAGACGAAGAACACAAAGGAAAAAGAAACAGGAAGACGATTAAGGAGATAGCGGGTGCATCAAATTTCTCTCTCCTCTCCTAAACTTCGAGAGCGTGTAGTAGCGAAAATTATTTTGGCGAAGCACATGGCGAGTCTATTGGAGGCGTAAATTGGATGTTCTCCGCTTCTCACGGTCGCTAAAATAGCTTAGGAGCAACTTTGAGGCCGCTAAAAAGGTTCTAATTTGTTAGGTATAGTCCGACATTATATGGCGGTTGATGCGGCTTTAATAAGCATAAAAATTAGAAATTTTAATCTCCTCTAAAAAAATTAGAAAATTTTAATAAATAATGCGGCTATGTTATATTAACCGCTTCATTAACAAGTACAAGTACCTCTTGATTAATTTCAAGCTTATTAGTTGTCAATTACAACTGTTGATCTTGATTAGCATCTACAGGGATGACAATGAATGCAACATTTCTACCCTCTTAACATTTTATATCATGCTATGATATGTATGCATGGCTTGTCTCAAAAGAATAAACAAACAAATCAAACTCGATCTCCTGTGCCAACTTCTGATATTCTTACTATGAAAAAGAGAATATCCTACTTAATTATATATTTGCCAAGTAAATAGAACTTAATGTGATAAGGTCTCAGGGGACAATCAAAAGCTTTTATTAATTGGGACAATGCATGTAGCATAGCCTAAAAACATTAGAAAACATACATATAGATCTTGAATTACATGCTTTTACTGGCGGACGTCTCTCCTCGCATTCACTTTCGTGAGCTCTATTTCTTCAATTATCCAACACCACCACCGCCACCACCACCTCCTCCGCCTCCTCCACCACCTCCACCACCACCGCCACCTCCATTGCTTCCGAAGCCATAACCTCCACCATATCCACCTAAACCCCCTCCACCACCACCACCGCCGCCGCCTCCTCCACTCCCTTTATCAACACCCCCTCCACCGTATCCGCCTCCACCACCAATATTGCTATTGCCTCCCTCACCTCTACTCCCTTGATCTCCACAGCCACAACAGTCATTTTGGGCACCGGCGTTACACTTGTTGGCATATTGTCTAGCTCCAACTAATCTAAAGGATGTTCCGTAGCTACTAATCTTGGATGATACTATAGATAACAGAAGTGCTAGTAGGACAAGCACATTAAACATGAAAGAGGGTTTCTTCATGTTTGTGACATTGATCTAAAACAAAACCTATACTCTGTTTGTTGGTTTTACTGTTGGAGACTTCATGCTCATATATATAGACGAATTTAGCTGAGGCCGGAGAAGATATACATGCAAATGCTTGTGAATGAATCTTCTGTAATATTTAAGGGGATCTTTGTACGTAGCTCTCGTGAGCAGACCAGCCGGTGATTCACTCTTAGCTAGCACTGATCGACACTTCATCGTAATTGGTTATGTTTTATCACTGTGTATCCGACCTGCACAGGGTCCGTGAATCTGACCAGAAAATTTCATGTATGGTTCCAAAGTGGAATAAGACCCTTGCATGTGTCCCTAACCCGCTCCCGTATCCACACCTGTCGTAACCCATCGGATAAGTTGTAACCAGTTAGAAATAATTTACAGCATTAGAGAAAAATGTTCACTCAATTTTTATTGTTTTGACATTTTAGTTATTTAAGTTTCAACCCTCTCTAATACCATGAATGTTCACTCAATTTTTATTGTTTTGACATTTTAGTTGTTTAACTTTCAACCCGCAGGGACCAGTTTAGAGAGTGTTGAATGCTCGGCGGACGACGCGTTCGAGTAGACTGTCCAGAGTAGAATACTATTCACTGAGGAGATGCAAAGGGTAGCAGGGAGCGTTAAGAGGGAAACTGGAGTTGTCTGGTCTTCGCTCCTCTGATGCATGAGTCAATAGAGTATTGATTTGGACAGAGCGACAGTAAAGTAGTAGAAAGAGTTGATTACGTTCATAAATGGGAGTAAGTTCATATATATAGGTTGCTGAGGGTTGGAGCTCGTCCTCACCTTTGATGTGGATCTCTGGCATGCCTAACATTGCTGACCTGAAGGCATAACTGGAGCAGATATTGAGACGACAACACTTCAGGGATCGGAGTGCATGAGGGCGCGTCCCTGGTCTTCCGGACCTGAACTTGATTGTGGCGTAGTCAGAGCAGCCTCTGAGCGAGTGTTAATCTATATACGCTCGGCGATAAGTTACTACATATACATTAGTCTCACTTTAAAAAATATCATTTTGGTCACTAAATTGATATCTCATCTTACACTATGATAATTCTATCTATTTCTTTATTATAAATCACCGCGTGATTCTCGTATCTCACTATATATATATATATTACTAATGGTTTCTTGACATTTTAGGCTTTGAGGAACTAAATTAGCTCTAAAAATATGATATCCATATGTGTGCTGATTAAAAAAAAAAAAAAATAGACGGAATGATCAAAATGTAAAATCGAGTATAGTTGAGTGACCAAAATGAATACTTCTTTTTTTGAACAAAGAAGGTCAATCCAATTTTATAATTTAGCAAGCAGTACCAAACGACACACCCCTATGGGGTCAACATAAAGTGCCGTCTTTTAGGACATATAAAAATCTCTTCTAAAACAAATAGAACCCAGCATATGCAGAACACACCCACCTTTTAGAAAGTCCACACACCATTATTTTAACAAAAACCTAGAAGCTTATAAGCCGGTAAATAAAATGTTTCAACCGATCCACATGCTTTTCCGACCCAAAAGTAAAATTAAACAATACTAGCAGTATATATACTTCAAATTTCCCCAATAGCACCTCTTTTGTAGCCACTAAAAACTCATCAGTCCTTAAGAGAACAGTATCACACTGATTTAAAAAATCAGTGAGACTTTTTTTCCTTCCACTGTTATCGGTGCCTAATGGGTGAATAGTATACTGAAACAGTGCCAAAAGCATTATAATTATAATATAAGTGGGCTCTTACAAAAAAATATATATATAAGTGGGCTCCGGGTTCCTATGTTTGGGCTGAGTTCTTGAGAACTCTTATGGTGTGGTGCCGAGACAGCAAACCTCTCCTCTTTGGTATTTATTCACTTGCTTCGACTAAAAGCCTGCTCTCTGCCTCTCTCTCTCTCTCTCTCTCTCTCTCTCTCTCTCTCGTTATCATGCAATTTTGTGAGTGTTACCCATAATCGCTCGATTTTCTGGATAACAGTTTCAAAAGCCATGTTATTTTTGGGCCTAAAGCAACCTCGAGGCTTTGGTGATTCGAGGTTGGGTTAGGTGGACTGGCGGATCTGTAGTTACGTTCTTGATCCGACGACGATGATGATTTGGATCTACAAGGTCTCAAAGGCGTTTGATGGGGCAGGGCAGTGGGGGGCCTGAGCCTAGAGCTTGGGGTGCTCCTGGTAACTCACCCTTCTTCATACTTTGCAGATCCACAGCCTCTCTCTCTCTCTCTCTCTCTCTCAAGTGCTCTCTCTTTCTCTCTATCTCTCTATATCTGTATAAGGCGTTAGATTTGTCTCTCTCTCTCTGTCTCCCTGTTTGGTTCTGATTGATATTAATTGTTTTGTAACTCGTGAAAACAAAGATGAAGGTGATCTCTGTTTATTTGCTCGCTGTGTTGGGAGGCAAGACCAGAACTGAAGACATCAAGGGCATCCTTGGCGTCGGTACCTCTTTTTGCTCTCTTTGCTTCATTTACGCATTGTGTTGTTAAACATATGCCCAAAATTTGTGTCTTTCTGATCGATTAGTGTTGTTGATTTCGAAATTCATGTTCTGTATTCCTACTTTACCATGTGGTTTTAATTTTGAGACTTAGCAATAGCGTTTTCTATTCTGTAACTCTATCGTAGTGTTTTGTTTGTTATTACTTAAGACTCAATCCAATGAAAACGATTTATTACTGACTACAATGGATTGGGGCTCGAGGAATTGGGTTTAAATGCTACGCTTTTTGAGTCGCTGAAATCTGTTTTAGGATTAACATGACTTCTATTTAGAAGCACTTTTGTTCGTATACATTTTTCACTCATTTGCCATTGTTATTACAACATATTGAACCTTGTAGTTTTTCTTTTTCCCAAGTGTTTCTAGTATTTGCATTATCTATATGCAATGAATCTTAGAGCAATTAATTAATATTGTCAATCGGGATTGTTATGTGTATTTTGATAAGTTGATTGAGTAGAACTATGCATGTAGAGGGTCGGGTTTTAATGTTCATAGTGCTAACACATTCATCTTTTTCATTGTTGGTGCTGAAGCAGATGATGACAGGCTTCAGTTTCTTCTCAAGGAAGTTCAGGGTAAGGACATAATAGAGCTTATTGCCTCTGGAAGGGAGAAGTTGGCTTCTGTATTGAGATTATAGACATATTGCTTAATTTCTCCAGATATAGGATGTCATCTCGTTTAATTTTAAGTCCTTTTATTAGGAACTGATATGTGATTTAATCTACATTTTTTCTCTTTGGCAGGAAGCTGCTCTTGATTTGGTAGCTGCGATGTCAGTGGAGAATTATGTTCAATTTTTGACTTCTCTGTATATGTAGGGATATATGGTATATCCGCTTCTTTTAACTTTCTCACTGATAACTTACTATAGTCAGTCCACTTTTTTAACGGTGATTGAATTTCAATGTTGTGCCAGGTTGCATAAGGGCAAATTTTAGGATTAAGGACTGATTAATTGGGGCAAATCTCAGACACATGAGCCAAGCCTTGGGCATAGACATATCATAATCATTTCTTCAATCGCATATCATTTGCCTTCATACAGTCGTGATTCATGCTAAAGAGGTAAACTACTCTTTTTCTGTGGAATTTTCTTTTGTTACTTGGGTTCTGCAGTTCTGCTACATTTTTTCTTCTGTTACTTGGTTTGATACTTTGGTACTTTGAATAATTGATAAGAAATTGCATTGGAGTTGGTATTGAGATTTGGATTGTTCAATATAAGGCTTTTCTTTTTTCTTCCTTAATTCTTCATATAGTCGTGATTTTTTTTTTTTGGTGGGCAATTATTCCTCTATCAGAAACGAAAAGTGAATTTTTTGTGTGCAGCTGTGTTGTTTTTTTTATTAGAAGATGACTGAGGCTCCAAGCTTAGTTAGTTGGTTTGATACTTTGATTAAATATTGATTATAGTTTGATTTATTAGATTAGAAGATGTCTGACCTTAGTTTGATGAAATGGAGTTAGTTATTGAGTTCTGAGAAGCCTGAGGAAGAGATTAGAAGCTTTATTGGGTTTTGGTGGATACCAACTTTATCAATTTCTCTATCCAGAATAAGGTGAATGTTTGGTGCTAATTGTTTCATGTATAAGCTATAACTTGTTAAAATTTTCTGTATTGGGTAATATAATTGTTTTTGTTCAATGGTGGTCTGCCCATATGCGAAGTGTGAGTCTTATATGTTAAGATGGCAGTCTTTGTAATTGTTTGAATAAGAACATACTACTTGGTGTAATGTGCAGGTTGTCTGTATCAAAGAAGAGTTGCAGCTGTGGGATGAAGAATTTTTATGTTTATATTTTGATATTTGCACTTGTAAATTTTTAGTTAGTATATTTATTGTATGATACATTTTAAAATATCGTATAAAGTAAGTATAGAATGTAGAGGTCAAAGAAGAGTTGCAGCTGTGGGATGAAGAATTTTTATGTTTATATTTTGATATTTGCACTTGTAAATTTTTAGTTAGTATATTTATTGTATGATACATTTTAAAATATCGTATAAAGTAAGTACAGAATGTAGAGGTGCCAATTGGCACCTTATTTTTTTTAATCCAACCTCATAAATTTGCCACTGATATGAGTGACATTCCAGAGCTACTAATATCAGTATGGATTTAGATTCTGTCTTGCCTTGGGTGAAGTTATTCCGTTGATGTTTTGTCAGTGCCTAATGCCCCAATGACACCTACAATAGAGGGGACTGATTTCTCATTAGTGGCTGCATAGTGGCTGATGCCATTAGCCACTATTTTCAGTGTGCTTTGTCCTAGTAGGGACTAATTCAAATCAGTGTGCTTTGGGGAAATTTGTAGTAGTGATAGGACCCAACTGCTTCCTTTAGTACTCCAACGCCCAAATCTAGAACAACAAACCTAGCAGCAAAACAGGCCTAAGGCCTAATTTCAAAGGAATAAACCCCAAACCTGATCTGCACCAGCCACCAATAGCACCACAGCATCGTCGTCGAAACCACTGACACCAACAAGGATGCCGCCCTCACCAACGAAACCACCAGGCAGAGAAACGTCGAAGCAAGCGAAACCAGAAACACCAGCATCTGCCAACCTGCATCCGCCACTGCCAAAGCTCCACTCCTCGCGGGAGTCCAAGTAACCTGGCGTCTTAGTAATCTGACTCAACCTAGGCCACTAATCCTCAACTCCAATAAGTGCGCACATCCACCAAGGAGCCACCGCCAACCAAAAGGAACTGCAATGCCGCACCAACCCTTCAATCAAAAAGCCAAAACTGGTAATCAAAACCACCAATAGCAGCCACCGCCAGACCGGTGACCATAGCCATAGCAGATCCACAGATCAGCATGACCAGGAGAAGAAACAGTAACCAGATTCTGAAAGGTTCATAAGCACGTTGACGATGAGGACCTCCACCTCCATCATTCCCTGGCTAACTGAAGAGAGAGAGAGAGAGAGAGAGAGAGAGAGAGAGAGAGAGAGAGAGCAATCTACCCAGGCAAGGATTTTTTAAGGATTTTTACGACGCCAGTGAGGGCTAGCAGAGTCATTCCTTATTTGTTTAAAATGAATACTTCTTAAAAATGAGTTATTGGAGTATCCAACACGCGAAACCTTAGTGACTATTTGTGAATTTATTTCTATATATAATTGTATGATATGAGTTAGGAAAACATTAAAATTATAAAGATCATCCTATTGATCATTAAGATTTAGTTACGCTCACGTAAACTTACCATGGAAGAGAAAAAATGAAACCGGTCGACTTGAAACATAAATTGAGATTGACACAAATCCCGCATACACAGTATTAATCTAGCCAAGCTGATCCTGATCGGTTAGTTCATGCTGCTCCACCAGATCACTTGTATACATGCATGCTCTATATACCAATAGCTAGGCTAAAAGACAAATGTGTATAGATGTGGAGCCACGATGGCGATGGGATACTCGATCAACTTTTTTTTTTTGGGTTTTTGTCCATTTACACCATTTTAGGGATTTTTTTCCCACTTACCCCACTAAGTTTTTTTAATTCCCTCCTACCCAAAACACTCTAAGGAGGTCTTCCCTAATACCCCATTAAGATTTTTTTTTTTGTTTTTATTTTTTTTTTAATACTATTTTACCCTCACCTTTGTTACTTAGAGAGAGAGAGAGAGAGAGAGAGAGAGAGAGAGAGAATGGAAGAGAGAGAAACCATAGGGGACTTCGCCGGAGCCCGGTCACCGGCCGCCGGAATCCGGTCACCGGCCGCTGGAATCCGGCCAACTTTCGCCGGAATCCGCTCACCGACCTCTTCCCAACGAAATTTGCTGAAAATCTCACCGGAAGGTTTTTTTTGCCCCCAATAGACATCTATTGCCCCCCAATAGATCTTTATTGCCCCCTATTGCCCCCCAATAGATGCATATTGCCCCCTAATAGACGTTTATTGCCCTCCAATAGACGACTATCAACCATGTATTGCCCCCCAATAGACGACTATCAGTCATGTATTGCCCCCCAATAGACGACTATCAGTCATGTATTGCCCCCCAATAGACGTTTCGATTACCGAAATGGGAACTAATTTTCTTAAAATTACACAAATAAAACTTTGATTAAAGAAAAAAAAGAGGAGATTACGTCAATTCAAAACGTCTATTGCCCCCCAATAGACGTCTATTGCCTTCCAATAGACGTCCATTGCCCCCCAATAAACTTCCAAAACTTTTTTTTCCCCTTTCCTTCTGTCCCATTACTTAAAAAAATAAATAAAAAATTGATTTGGGCACCCAGAGAAAAGCTCTCGGCACCTAATGATCGTTCTCCTCCACTACCAACGCCGGAGAACCTTGGTTGAGCACCGGAGGGGCTAGATCGAGCGTCGGAGGGCCTGGGTAGAGCGCCGAACGCCGGAGGGGCTGGGTCCAGTGCTCCTTGGCCAAACGTCGAACGCCGGAATGGAACCTGGGTCGAATGTCGAACGCCGGAGTGGCTGGGTCTAGCGCCGGAGGGGCTGGGCGAACGAGGGAGGGCCTGGAACGTTACCAGAGCCGACGGTCAGTCGGGGGGGGGGGGGGGGGGGGAGAGACAGATCGGGATGAGAGAGAGAATATGAGTGACAGTGTGTAATTCATTAATTAAGCTAAGGACAGAATAGTAATTTTCTTTTAAATTGGGTTAGTGGGAATAAAAATCTGTTGCTAGGGTAAGTGGGATAACTTTTGCTCATTTTGGTGCTATTGGTCAAGGACCCTTTTTTTTTTTCCTTCAAAAATCTCGAGCGGGTGATATTTCAATAAATTCTATGTATACAGCTTTCGTTTCTATCTTAAATTTTACTTTTATGTCACGTTTGGTTAGCAGAAAGTAAGCATCAAGCGTTTGGATTTGGAAGGAACAACTTTCTCATATTTTTTCCTTGCATTTATTAATCACAAAATATTATTTTGTTGCATTAATTACAAATTTTTTAACAACTTTCCTAATTAATGTTACCAAATATCGAAATAGAAAGTTTTTAAAAAATTTCATCTCCCTTCCTATAGGAAAGACAAAGAAATTACTTTCATTTCTGTGAACCAAACGAGACCTTACAAGAAGGGTGTAATAAGGTATTTGATTGAATAACGGTAAGAGGCATTTCATAAATTGTGTTGGGACGTAATACGTACTAGAGTGCAAGTATTTAGATCTATCTCGCACTTATTAAACAAATTTTTATATATCTTACTACTATATGTACAAGTTATATATATCTCCAGATATGCTAAGATTACATTTGTGGAGTATCATACTGATGCTAATATGAATGTTTCAATCAATGAAATCCATAAAGCATATAATGTGCGTTTAATCCATAAATTAACCCTAAACTCCTAAAGGTATGTGTGTGTGTCTATATGTGTGTGTACATATATATATATATATATATATATATATATATATTGAAATATGCAAAGGCACGGTAGGCACCCGACAGTTAGACAAAGTGACAAACTCAGAAAAATTCTGGTGGTGACAAACTCAGAAAAATTCTGGTGGTATCTAGCAAAACCGATATCTGTACGTGAAATCGATCAAACCTCTCTCTATGGTCAAAAAAAGGCACACGGTGCGTACGTAGCTTCCGGTTGAATGTTCTTTTTCAAGAAAAGGAGACAATGCTCCTCTAAGTCTCTAACAGATTTCCTGCATGGCATTAATTGCATGATCCATCGAGCAGATCGATTATAGTATAATATATAAGCTTGTAACGTCTACCATATATGATATATATCAAAATATAGGAGCTGTGCACTTTCATCGATTCCATAAAATACTTACGTATGACTTCATGGGTCGGCATCTCTTCCTCTCCTTTATAAACAGCTCGCAGTTCCAGGCTTCCAGCCATAGATGTTCACTACAGTAAAGTTGACTGCAATACGTACTTAAGTCATGGCTCGGATAGTACTGTTAATCTCTGCAGCCTTGGTTCTTTTGATAAGTTTAGCCCTCTCCTCAAGCGCGTCGCCTCCTCCTATCACACAAGTTTCTCCACCGTTACCTACCATTGGTGGTGGTGGTGGAGGCGAAGGCGGTGGCGGTGGCACCAGTGCGGGTCCAGGCAGCGAAGGCTCTGGTTTTGGTTCCGGCACTGGGTCCGGCCGTGGAAGTGGTGGCGGTGGAGGAGGAGGTGGGGAAGGCGGTGGAAGTGGCAGGGATGGCGGTAGTGGCTCTGGCTATGGAAGTGGCAGTGGCTCTGGCGGAGGCGGTGGTGGTGTTGGGAGTTCTGGAGGATTTGATGCTTTCCCGGGCTTCCATTAATTATTAGATGGATTTAAATGCTCTATATGTGTTTACTTCTACTTGAACGTGTTGTCCGGGTATGATCTAGGCTTCTACAATGCCATAGTGAATAAATCAGTTCTTGTTTGAATTAATTTCATGTTTGTAGGCGGTTTTAGTTTTTACTTCTTTTTTATTTTAATAAAATAAGTGCCCATGCACCCACTCTCAATACTTATTAATGAAATTGAAGAATACCTCAATCCTTGATTAATGGAATTGAAGAATAAAAGAGGTGGATCCTCTTACAAATAAGTCGAGTCACTCCTTTGCTGATAGTTCTATTTGGGATCAATTTCAAATTAATGTCACTGTAAGCTTTGATAGCTTAAGATTTAAGAATTAGATGCCCACATGACTGGCTTTTCTTATAATTTAGTCTTTTCCATAATAAGAAAATATAACAAAGGTACAAAATTGTGAGAAAGGTTGTCATCGAAAAGGAGGGATGTCAAATTTCACTCAAGAACCATTTCACTAAAGTCATTTCTTTTCGTCACATCAAGAAAGAGGCTAATTTCCTAGCTGATGCCATTGCATTGCATTTAGTCACGATAGCTTCTGCAGTTGAGAGCTTCTCTTTCTAAAATCTAGAGAGAGAAAACATATCTGAAAACACCATCACCCCTCCCCCTTCTCTCTTGCCCAGATCTTGATCCCTCCGGATCTAGATCGACGGCTTGAGAGTTGGGGGGTGGTCTCTCTCTCTCTCTCTCAGCTCGCTCTCTTTGCATTTTTGGGAGTCGGCAACGCCCCTCCAGTCTCTCCACCCTCTGTGGTGTGTTTCCACCCTTTTGTGGTGAGGTTTTCTGAGCTTTGGTCTCAGTTTTAAATCTTTTCATGTCTCTTTTCCATTTTTTCTCTCCTTGTGCTTGCCCAATTTCTCATCAAATTTCCAGATCTATTCTCAAACCTCCCATCCTCCTCCATCTCAGACACCTCACCTTCTCATCTTCATCTGACTTTTCTCTTTTTCCACAACCCCATCTTCACTTTCAACCCTTGGAGTCTCGACAAGGATCTGTTCACTTAACTTCACACCTGATGATTGCAGCAGTACCGGCAAGCCACTGCAGTGTGTGGACAACGCCGGACCAGTGGTGTTGTGATGCATGGTGGTCTCCACCTCCACGACTACCTTTACTAAGTTCTCTGTTTTTCTTGTTTCTTCCTATGCATGCAATTTCGGTGTGGAGAATGATGGTGGAGAGTTATTTGGCCTCTGGAAGTCAAGCTTTTGTCGGAGCTCATCTGGCCATGGTGGTACTCACGGCGGCCAGCCTGTGTTGCAACGAAGACTTTGGTTTTAGATCTAGGTTTTCTGGTATTTTGGGCTTTTGGGCATTGGCTTGTCAGTTAGTTCTAGTTTAGTTTATGGGTTGTCTATTGGGTCTTCGGGCCTAGGACTCCTACTTTTTATGTATTACCTTTGTAATATGGGTTTCATCTAATGAATGAGTTTATTTGACCCAAAAAAAAAAAGCTGATGCCATGGCCAAACTTGGCCATCAACGACAAGCCCAGAGCTGTAATCGATCTCTCCCACTGTCTTCTTCCTCGTCTTTTTTGCTGGACCACTTGGGTTTTAGTTGTGTGCGTGGTTTTCATGTAGTTTTCTTATGCTTTTTAAAAATAAAAATTTACTAGAGAAAAAAAAAACAAAAAAAATCTTGTTGGGGCAGTGGACTAGAATTTGAAACAACTAGGCAACTCGCCCGCGCGATGCTGCGGATTTGTAATTTTTTTTTTTGGTTACAAGCGGGACCTTAAAGGCCCAAACGAAAACAAGGAAAAGGCTAAGAAGAAACAGTTCTCCTAGTTCTAGTTATAGTAGCAAGATCATAAAAAAAAGCTTGGGTAGCGTGGACATGAGGATCCATAAAAGTGAGGAGGCCAGGCTCATGATCAATACTGCACTTAGCTAAAGCATCCGCGGTCATATTACACTCACGAAAGATGTGAATGAGATGGGCATTCTGCATAGTGGCCATAAAATTGTTGCATCCAGCAATCAGTGATCCAAGAGCGTGAGTCAAAAAATTTTGCTGCTGCACTAGCTGGACAAGAACAGCAAAGTTTCAGGCTAGAGGCTAGCTTCAAACCATAAAGTAATAAGAAATGATAATATAAGAAATGTTAACTGAATATGTTATTGCTTTGCATATTATGAAAGCTGGTATTTTAACCTGACTTTAATATATACATGTTTCGAAAATGGAAGTGTTGATTATAAGCTGATATTTTAAGTAAACTTTTATATTTGTGCATGTTTTTCAAAGGAAAGAGATATTCTAACAAAAGATATTCTTTACATACAAATTAAGAAAGTAGTTAAATCTCACCAAAATATCATACATTTCAAGTTGGAACTAATCATTCTCTGATGTATCACTTATTGGTTCATATGGTGTTGAAGACACTTCATTTACTTTTGGATATGATGGGCTATCGCTGAAACAAAAAACATAATATAAGAAGCAGCATATGAAACTTAGCCGTGAAACTTTTAAAAATATGTGTAACAATTTAGTGATTTGTGATAAACATATAAAGTTCTAAATTAATTTTTAAGAATTACTCAAGACACCCATCTATATAATACCATGTTTACCGATTTATTTATTTATTTATACTTCAAAAATCAACTTGAATCAAGGCTCAAGTTATTTCATATTTGAAAAACCTAAACCATATATAAAGATGGATCAAAAGTCTGTATATTCTTACTAAGCTAAAAGTATGGATTCAAGAACAAATAAATTTTAAGATCATAATCATCTTTCATTTCTATTTGCAATAATCTAATTGAGCTAATATTTGTGTTTTTCTTAAAAAAAAAAAAAAAAGCGTCAAAAAAAGAAAAGAAAATGGGGGGCAAAATGGGCATGTCACTGTTGAATGAACAGTACAACCCCCATTCTACTTTAGAATTTGAAACAATGTGGGCCGAACCGTGAAATGGGCTTCCTAGTGGACTACGGATAATATTGGAAAAAAGAAAAAAAAAAAAAAAGGGAACAATATGACTTTGCCGTCTCACAGATAAAAGGCGGGAATACTCGGCTCCAAAAAGAGAAAAGGCCCAACCGACAAAAATCAAATCAGCAGAATTGCAGAGAGTGAGAGAGTAAGAGAAAATGGAGGGAGGGAGCTCAGCATTGCAGAGCATACAAGACGCCATCAGATCCTCAGATGTAAGCAATTCCAAATTTCCATTTCCATTTCCATCTTTCAGTAATTTCAATTCGAAAATCTTAGGGTTTCAGTCACTTCAATTCAATTTCTTCTACTCTTTTCTTAGGGTTTCATAGTTTGCCCACGGCATTAGTGAGCTAGATTTCGAACAGAACGGCGTAGATAATTTGGATTTTGTGCTAAATTTCGAACTGCATCGACGAGTTTATTTATTTATTTATTTTTTATTTTGTCTTCAAAATTTCCTGTTGCTTAAATTGTAGTGTTGCTTAAATCGTGTTGTATTTTTTAGTTTATTCGGTTTTTGGATTGGAAATTTGTGTTATGCAGGTGGTGGAGAATCGGATTGAATTACTTAAGAAGCTTGGCGATTTGAAAATAACAGAGAAGTCTGAATTGGCTTCCCTTGCCGAGTGTTTGACAGTATCCTAATTCAATGTTATTTTAATTTTTGATTAAATTTTTATATTTCCGTAATTTTTCGATATGAAAGATCACTTTCCTAAATGTTATATTTCATTAGATGACTGGAAGTGGTAGATTAGAGAATCAGTGCTTAGCACATTATTTTTAGGTTGTGCTTATCCACATTCTTTCAACTCCCTCTTCTGACTTGTTAATAAGGGTCTCTGAGAAGTTTTTTGGCAGCGGTTCACTTACTTGTGGATTTGTAAAACAAAAATTATTCAAAGTTAACATGCTGGCACAGTGGAAAGATTTCAGTGCTACTTTGATGTGGTTTTGCTAAAGGTCATTATTCGATATGTAATCCTCTAATAAACTGTTTTACTAGATACTTATTTGGTCCATTGTTTTGCACTTAACAACAAGCTCGATATTCTGGGAGGAGTATACTTGCTTGGATTTAAGCCAGTGCATGTTAAATAGCGCTATATTACAGGTGGCTGCGAAGCACCTAGAATCAGACACATCCAACTGTCTAGCACATTTCCTTGTCCTTGGGACCAAGGTGTGTGTGTTATTTTTTGATGCATTGTGCTCGAATAAAAGACAAGTATATCAAGTGTTATTCTTACTGTGAACTTGTGGTGCTGAATATCTTGAACATTACTTATCTATCAGGCAAGCATATGGTGTGGAAAGCACCTAAAAATGACTCTTATGTCAACCGAGGAATCTCAAGAAGAAGAGCACGAGAACCTGTTCTTTCAGGTAGTTGTTGGTGATACTGTCCTTATTCTTATTTCCTTAAAGAAAGATATGTTGCATCTTATATTAAAGATACTTTGTGCTTAGCCTGAGTACTGAATTTTGACACATTTCCTTACGTGGGGACTTTTCACGTAAGGAATGATTACGTAGATGTATTAAAATTCAAAATTGTTTGTATGAGCTTGTATTTTGTTCTTGAACCACTCCTACCTTCTATAGGAGGGTATGCATATGATATTAATTTCTATAAGGGTTTATCATGCAACGCATTTACTCTTCTAGTTGCTGGTCTTTTAGGTAATATTCGAAGTGTAAATGCTAGGCAACCATTAGACTGTGAAAGCTTAAGCTATTAGGGAATGTACATGATATTAAGACCTCCCTTCATGGGCAGCCCCATCCTGCACATTTAGAGGTAGACAAATCCAGACAAACATAAACATATTGATGCAACCTCACTGTGCAAGTTGCAAACCAACAATTAAGATGGTAATGGGTTTCGAGGTTTCAAACCCTGGAGCTCCTGCAATCAGAGTTCTGGTTGATGCTAGGGAAAAATTAGTATCAAGCTAACGATTAATACATAGTCAATAAAAAGAATTAGCAGATTTCTGAGGTGCTTACATCATCCGTCTTCTGCATTATACGAAACATGTCTTATTGATATCTTGTACTCATTTCACAGCTGTTTCTGGATCTGCTGAGCTTTTTGAGGGCTTGCTTTTCAGCTTTGGCAAGATACCCTGTTTCTGTTGAGAAGATGACAGTGGATGTAGTTGAAACATTCTTTGATGAAGAGTTAAACTTGATCAAAGATTCTATATCAGAGATAAAGGTACTAATTTATCTGATTGCATGTCTTGTGCTATTTGTTTTGGATAATTTGTTTTAATATCAGTACTTTGTTTTCTTCTATATAATGTGTTACCACTCCTATACTAAGAGGTCATAAGTTTTTTTCTAGTGAACTATTAAAGACAAGGACACTTAAATTTTTCATTTTTATATGAAATAAGATTTTTCTCTTTTCTATATTCTAAAGTGAGTTAGCTATTATATATTATCTTTTTGAAAATAATTTTGTTAACAGCAGCCCTACAGGACTGCCCAATGTTTTTCAAGGCTAAATTCAGTGCTACTGCTGCATACTTGATGAGTTGGTGGACTTGTGAGATTTATTGCTTCTTTGAATGAGCCAAAATCTAATGTTGAATTGTTTTTGTTATAGGTTAGGCTCAAATTACCTATGATGCATTGCATAAGTGAATTACTTATGATTCATGGACATGACAGTGTGACACATGGCAACAAAAATGGCAAAATCTTAGAAATCAGGAAATGACATTGTGAGGACATGAAAGAATATGTTTTAATTAGTTACTCCATAAAATTTGATGATACTCCCTAATTTTGCTTTTTTCAAAGGTTCAAAAATTTTGAAATAAGAAAGCAAAAACCTCACTGGGGTGAAAATGATCAGGCATGTTTGATTCTGTTTTTCATTCTTTCATTTCCTTTTGAAAGAAAAATAAATAAAAAGGAGTTAAAGAAAGAGATAGGAGAGGGAGCATGTGCTTCAGAAATAGGTTTATCCAATATTTTGTTGTCATTATATCTGTCCATAAGCAGTGTGCCACTCATCTCTGGCTTAATGTTTTGGTTTTCATGCTCGAGGAAGTCTCATGCAAGTCACAGGAATGTTTAGCACTTGTCTAATTGGTGCACACACATAGCGTATTGCAAGTTCTGTCTGTGTTTACGAAAATAATATGTTTAAATGTCCCTTATGAAATTATGAACGAATGGTTTTCTCTAATAGCATGCAAATGGGGCTAAAGAAGCGTCAGTAAATAAATCAAGGTTCCGCCGAGGATTGGTAAAATGGCTTAAAGTTTAATATTGGAGAGTTTCTTAATCATCCTGTTTCTAGTAATGGCAAGTTTATATCCTTGAATGTGTCGTGTAAACTTGTCTGCTGTTAGTCTTTCAACTTGAGGGCATGAAAGGTTTGGAAATGGTAAGTTAAACCACAGATTATGGTGAAGATTTAATTTTTAGCATCCTGAATTTTCGTAAATTTGACATATGATTTCCATTTGGTCAGCTTATATTATGTTTTCTTGGACATACACTATTTAGTTTTACTTTTCTAAATTGAACAGTTGTAGATCAAGTGGTCCAAAATTTTTGGACACTATTTACTATCTATTTGATAACCCTGTTCATAACTCTCACTTGGGCCATTCCACCATTTAAATGCAGAGAATTCAGTCATTTGTATCAGAAGAAGTCGTAGTAAAGGTTACACAGGAGGTCATTGATTCTGTAATAAGATTGTGTGGAGCATATGCCCGAGCTTTGAATTGGGAGTCTTGGGAAGAAAAACTCGAGAGGGATAAAACTGACATGGACTTTGAAGGGGCCAATAGTATGAATCATGTTATTAATGTAACAAAGTGTACAATAGAAAAACTATGTGAGATGGGCATTATTGCAGCTAATAATGGCGGAAGTCTGGTACCGATTATTAATATGTCGTGGAAAGGTGTGGTCACTTTGCTTCAGCTCGGTGATGGGGTATTAGCAACAAAGGTGAATGTAGCAGCTCTAATATCAAATCTAATCTCATTGGTTAATGAATCTATAAGACATGCAGCTGAGGCATGGTTTTCATCACTGAAGGAAAACATCTCTGTGTCAGAAGCTAGAAAGGCATTTCTTCCTATAAAGTTTTATTTGGTTAATGCAGTAAAAATATCTTCCCTATACCCATATCAAGCATATCTGGTGCAAAGTGAGATAACAAAATGTATCCTGATGATGTCAACCTTAAAGATTTCATTGAGCAATGAAAACCTGTTAAAAACTGCCAGTGATGTTTTCACAGAACTCTTGGAGAAGACATCCTTGGATTTGCTTATTGCTCTACTGAACTCAGTTCAAGTGAAGCGGGAGCTGAAGGTTGAGATTCTAGACTATCTCTTCGGTGAAGGAAGCTGCACAAATTCTGTTGATGGAGATCCGACTACATGTGGGGAAGCATTGCCCGGAGAAAGGACCTTCTTGATTGGCCGTGTTTCATTGTTTCTTAATTTTCTGAGATTTTCTCTCGATCTTGACGATGATGTAAAGCTTGGGATTGCTGGAAAGCTTGGTTGGTTCTTTGATATGTTAGTAAATGAAGAGGTATATTCTTCCATTCTTCTTTTGCAAGTTCCTGTGCTATATGGTTCTGGAAAAACTGTGGAAGTTGTCTGGCAACCTTTGTTTTCTTCTCTTTTGAATGCATTGCAAATCTACATGCTTGTCGTTTCTTCTGGTCCTGCTTGGAGGGAGCTGGAGTCTTTTCTTCTTGAGAATTTATTTCACCCCCACTTTCTTTGCTGGGAGATTGTAATGGAACTTTGGTGCTTTATGGTTCGCCATGCTGAGTCTGGGATGGTGAGTGGCATTGCTGGTAAACTTTGCTCATTAATGAAGTTGGTGGCATCTACTGAATCCGTTCTTGTAGCTGATTCTGCTCTGAGAAAAGTGGCAAGGTCAATCAGCATAATTCTTACTTTTGGTGCACAATCTATGGTAGACCAGGTTTACATGGCCATTGTACGTGATGAGGGAACCCAATTGTCATCAGTTATGCGTCTGGCGTTGTTCATGGAGGGCTTCCCACTGAATTTACTGTCAGACAAGATGAAAAGAATTGCGACGCAAAGGATAATTACTGATTACTGTCTCTTCGTTGAAAATTTTGATGAGAAGTCAATGAAATCTCTTGATTGTGGTCTTTTTGGGGCCCCAGTTTTTGCTTTGTCAGCTTCGTTGCAGTCTCTGTAAGTAATTACATTCCTGTATGCATGATACATGGCAGTAAGCTTTTTCAGTATGCATAATATAAGCCATCCAAATCTTTTGGGGAATTTTGGATAAATTACTAGGGTTAAGGAAGCTCCCCAAGCTGTAGGCTATGGGGTGGATCCTCTAGTTCAAAGTCTAGGAGTTTTGAATATTCAGAGCATTTTAACTGAGTGATTTTGTGAATTTCAACATCATATGAATAATGTCATTTACCTATGATAATAGGTAAAAGTTTCTGTATTCTTTACTTCATTAGTTGCTTTCTGTCAGTCTTTAGTAAAACATATTCATACTTGCTTTCTTCTGCATTCTTTTCTGGATATCATCATCTTCTGTTGTAGTTTTTCAAAATTACTGTGACTCTCTTGTTTCCTCATGACAGTTATTAACAACTTATTAAATGAATATTTTTCTTTCCCTGAAGTCAGATCAGCACATCTGATATCAATGTGAAGACCTTGAAGTTTTTAGTTGCCATCATTCATAACTACAGAGTTTGTGAAGATCAGCTAATGAAGGACCAGTACCGTAAGCTTCTGAGTGAAACATTAGTGATCATCTCAAATATGAAGCACCTATATGCATCTCTTGAAATGGAGAAAGTAATCTGTGAGCTTGAAAACCTGTTTATCTCGGCACCTGCTGTTTCTGATACCCAATTGTATGAATGCAAACCAGATCTGGCTCTTTTCATGGCAGGCCTTGCTCACATGGATATCAAAGAAGCTGATGAAAGTTCCAAGATCTCTGCTCTATGGGATTTGTATCACATGTTATTGGGAGAGCGGCACTGGGCATTTATTCATTTGGCAATTACAGCATTTGGATACTTTTCTGCTCGGACAAATTGCAATAAGCTCTGGAGATTCGTGCCTCAGAATGCAGCGCTTTCCTATGATCTGACTTCTGGAAATGAGGCCAATCTGGAGCGATTTATGTCTGAGTTCAAGGTTTTTCTTGAGAAGGAAACGGCACTTCTCACAATAACGGCTAGCTCTGACCAGCTTGGTCTGCTTGTGAGGGAGGGTCTAAAACTAAAAGAAATGTTCCAAAAGATTTCAAAAGTCGTCGTTGAGACTGCGGAATGTGACTACATGGAAATTGATGGTGAAAAGCAGGCCATGGAGATGAACGGTGGAAAACAATCCAATAGGAAAAGGAAATTTCCTGATGGAATTGAAAAGGGAATGGAACTGCTACAAAGTGGTATGAAGGTTATTGTGGATAGTATTTCTCAGTTGCAGCAAAATGATCAACTCAGTCCCAATGAACTACCCCACAACTTCTTGACCACCTTTTCTCGCCTTGAAGCTGAAATTTCTCAACTAGTTGGCCTGGCTGGTGGTGATTAGGTTGCAATATTGTTCATTGTTGGGAAGTTGTTTTTCAAAGCTTAACGAGTGAGGTACTTGTTCTACTGAATTATTAAACTTGCTTAACTAGTCAGTCTGTGTAACCTGTATATATATATATATAGCCCTAAGGAAGCATTGAGTTTGGCTTTCCTTCACCATTTTTTGCCAACCTCTGAATGTTTGGTTACTATTAGGAAATTACCGCTGTCAATGTTTGTATTTGCTCAATGTCAGATTGTCAATTCATTTCTTATGACAATTACTCTTTCGCTTCAGTCAGCCATTGCCTAGATGCTGAATAAGCAAATTCTTCTTCCGTTTTTCCGTTTCGCTTCATCAGCTTCCAATTCCATGTAATGCTGGTAATTCTTAACAATACTAGAGGGGAGGCAAAGGAACAGAGCTAGCAGCAGATTAACGGCCAGACCGCCAGAGTGTGAGATGAGAATCCATGTCAATATGCAATAAGCTGCTATGCCAAGCTAAGGCCTTTTAGAGTCCCCAAAATTCAGCTTCAAGAAGATCCCCGAGATATGCAGAAAAATCCGTATAGTAATAGTTCACGTTAATGTAAACCCTAACATACAAGGATCATTCACAAAGCATTCAGATACAAGTACATGCATGCCAATATCACGATCGATCATATCTAAGGAAGAAGACCCTCGAGTGTTCATGACGTTGGATGAAGTTGGGGCCGAGTTCTACTTTTTCACTAAAATAGTTCCTCTCCCAAGTTTTTGTACTCGGGTGATAGTGAAAGCAGCTGGGACCTGAGCGGCTGAGCCCATATATATAGATACTTGCAGAAGATATCTCCCATAAAGAACATCTAAGCAATACATTCTCTATAGATTTTCTTATAATACTAGTACCATAAGTAAAAAGCTATAGGATTATTTTTCAACATTCCCATTACTTGATCTCCAAGCAAGGCATACAATTAGTGTTAATTAACTCGATGATCGTGATGTGTTCACAATCTCACATACATTTCTTATAGTTCATACAATACCATCACCACTTATCACATCATACATATATAATATATTTTAAAACTTCCAACCTATCGCACCTTTAAAAAGATACACACACACGTGTGTGTGTGTATATATATATATATATAGGGTCATTCTACTATGGGGTCCCTTTTTTTGGTCTTTTCTAGGGATAAGGTATTAGATTTAGACCACCTTTTCGACCACGTTTCGTCATCTCAACTGTTCAGTTTTTAGGTCATAATGTATAGATCATTTTTGTAAATTTTCAGCAAAATCGGTGATCGTTAAGGTATTAAACTAGATTAAATCAATGGACGAACCAAATCTGTCAAACTTGAACCGTTCATACTTATAATCTTAAATCACCAATTTGATTGCCTTAAGTATAATCAACTTGACTGAAAATTTGCAGAAATGATTTGCACATTAGAACCTAAAAACTGAATGGTTGAGATGCGAAAATATGATCCAAAAGTTGGTCAAATGCCCTATTCCTATAAAATATCAAAAAAAGGATCTCTCACTAGAAGGGCCCTGTGTGTGTGTGTGTGTGCAGATCCTATCCAGAGCGACACCTTGCTCTGAAATTTCAGAGCGAGGTTAGGGTTTAGGGTCACTTTTCGGTCTCATATCCACATCTCGACCGTTCATATTTTAGGTACTAATATATAGATCATCTCTATAAAATTTCAGTCAAATTGATGGTCTATAAGGTATCTAACTTGTTTAAATCAATGGACGAACTAAATCTGTCCAACCTGAACCGTACTAGCTTTAAGGCAGTTATCAATGCCTTAACGATCATCAATTTGACTGAAATTTTACAGAGATAATCTATATATTAGTACATAAAACCTGAATGGTCGAGATGTGGATATGAGACCGAAAAGTGACCCTAAACCCTAACCTCACTCTGGATAGGATATATATATATATATATATATATATGAGAATGTTTATATACACACCCCCAATTACTTAATGCACACACCAATATTTTTTTGTCATCAAACTTCCATATATACCCCTCCTCATTAATAAATAAATAAAAATAAAAATAAAGAAGATTCTACAAAAATAAAATAAGAATTAAATATATCTTGGATACATGAATACAATCATACATCATCATTAATCACTTCACGCGTTTGCAAAACTCCAACATGACTCATTCTTTACCGATTTTAATATTGGCTATGACTATATGGAGCATGAAGATATTGGCATATATTAAATCCTTTAAAATCTTAGAGGCATTAAACTTTTCAACTTGAAGAACAACAAAGGTAAGAAAGTTAAGTTATTCAATCTTCTAGCAATATACATACCAAGTTCATTGATGTAAAAAAGAAGAAAAGTAATTAGTAATTACCATATTGATATGTCCCCGAATTAATTAGCAATTAATTCCATAATAAATCAATTATAGTAAAAATGTATTAAATAAAAATTTATGATACATAATCGACCTAATTTTTTTATAAAGTTTTTCTCGTTTATTAATTTAATGAGGAGGGGCGCAGATGGAAGTTTGATGAAAAAATGAGACAAAAAATATAAGGGATGTGTATTGAGTAATTGAGGGGGTGTATTTAAAATCTATATATATATATATATATATATATCTATATATTTATACTAACAGTCATTCTTGGTTAAGGACGTCCTTACCTTAGCCTTAGGAACGGATTTCTAGTTTTTGATCACTTTTCGATCACATATTTACATCTTAAATGTTCAGTTCTTAGGTCCTAATGTATAGATCATCTCTGCAAAATTTCAACTAAATTGATGATAGTTAAGACATTCAAAACTACAATTGACAGTAATGAACGCGAGCGGTTCTGGTTTAACAGATTTGGTTCGTTCATTGGTTTAATCAAGTTCGATATCTTAACGATCATCAATTTGGCTGAAATTTGCAGAAGTGATCTATACATTAGGACCTAAAAACTGAATTGTTAAGATGTGAATATGTGATAGAAAAGTGGTCAAAAACTGAAAATCCGTTCCTAAGCTAAGGTAAGGACGTCCTTAGCCAAGAAAGACTGTTTATACTAAAACAGTAAATGATAGTAAGCCTCCTAGCCCTAACCCTAAGGGCAAGGAGAAAATTTGATTCTGTTTCTTGTCTGGCCTACAGAATGATTGTATTCTACATCCAGGTAGGGAGGGGTTCTTGATGCACCAGCGTATTGGATTCGGAAGCTTTTCATTTGTTATTATTCTTAGTTAGAATATACTTGTTCTAATAGGTTCCTGAATAAAGGAGCGGAAATGTTTCAAATGTAATGGTACCTATTTTACCCCAATTGGGGCTTGTATCGTGCCATTCAGACCTGAGTTTACTTTGAAATGAATATTTAACTTAGTCAAAAAAAAGAAGAAGAAGCAGTAAATGATAGTAATTAACCATAAAAAAGTCAATAACCATAAAACCATCTTTAATTTACATAAAAGCACTACCAAAAGAATAATACATTATGATTCCTGTATCTTTGACTTCAAAATAAAAACTCTTTCATTAATTTACCTTAATTACAAAAGTTGGTGAAAACACAATTACCATATCGGTTAGAATTGGTTTCACTATTTAAGCGGCAGATATGCAGCAACACACCTCACAAACCAACGGATCACCGTCTCCTTCAAGCAACATGAATACACTTGCCACCTTTTCCCTTTTCCTTCTGTTGACACTACACCTTGTTGGCTCGTCAACGGCTGATTACAAAGCAAACGTCTTTAACAACTTGCCCGGAAACGCCAACCTGACTGTTCATTGTAAATCTGCAGGTTCAGACTTGGGCACGCAAACTATCACCTATTTACATGACTTCACCTGGACCATCAACAACATTTTAAACTGCGACATGAGTTGGGGCAATGTGAAGGGGAATTTTGATATCTTTGATCCGAAAAGGGATGCATCAAGGTGTGCTTATGGTAACACTTGCTTTTGGCGAGTGAAGGAGGATGGCTTGTATCTCTTCATCAAGGAGCATAAGAGGTTGGAGTTGCAGTTTAAATGGCCAGGAAAGATTTTTGCTTAGTATCATTATACGCTTATATAATATTTCCTAAAATAAAGGAGTAACTAGCTAGGATTTTGCTGAGTCTCCTTTTCTATTTAGTTTCATCGAAGCTAATGTATTCGATATTTCATTTTTTGTTTGTTTTTGCTATAATAATGTACTCGGTCTAGTTACAAGATCTAATATTGATAAGAACAATTCTTAGGTTCACCCATAGGGTGAATGAGCTCATTCACCATCTCTTGCGATTAACGAATAACGTATAATAACTTTATAATTTTCTAATCCAACCATTCATGTTGTATAACGTAATATAAAGATTACCTCTGTAAAAAATCAATCAAATTGAAGACCTTTTAGTTATTCATTTCTATGAAATACATGGACGGTTCATCATAGTAGTAGTAAGTGTTGTTAGAACCATCCATTTGTTTGATTCAATTAGATAATTAAATGATTTCCGATTCGATTGTTTTTTTACTGAGATGATCTTTAAAGGATAATTTAAGATATAGACCGTTGGATTATAAATTTATTAAGCAAAAATATGTTAATCGATAACGGGGGTGAATATGCTCATTCACCCTGAGGGTGAACCTATATATATATATATATATATATATATATAACTAAGGTGTCTCTTGGACATATCATTAATAAAGAGGGTAAGGCTAATGACCATTTTTTTGCTACAATAATGTACTCGGTCTAGTTACAAGATCTAATATTGATAATGAAGTTGAGAAGCTCACTTATATATATAGACACACACACGCGGAGCCATTTGAGAGCGGACGTCTGCAACCCAGTAAAGTGCGGACGTCGCTGCTCCGGCCTAGATCATACGGTGCGGCTTGCCGGACGGAGGCCAGGGGTCTGCGAAGCCAGTTTGCGATCAGGTGGAGTCACCGGCGAGCAGTTTGCAGCGCTGTCCAGAACCTGCAGTTGTAGGTGAGGTCGCCGCCCATTAACTTGCAACCCCAACCTCCTCCGAAGAGGCTGCTGCGTCGACGTCCGCACTTTAGCGATAATGCGGATGTCCGTCTGTGATCCGGCCTCTATATATATATATATATATTTTTTTTTTTTTTGAACTAAGGTGTCTCATGGACATATCATTAATAAAGAGGGTAAGACCAAAATGACCATTACATATCATTCTGCTACCATCTACAGATATGCAAGAAGTTGTGATGCAAACAAACACCACATTGATACTCACTTATTGATAGTTGATGTTACACTACTACAAAAAGTTAATCACACAACACTAATCACACAACGGAAAAGAAATCATCTGTTGTGTGTTTAAGTAACCTTTATTGCACAACGGTACTTGTTATATTCTGTTGTGTGAATGCCAACAAAGTGAAAACTTTTTTATCAGAACTACATTGCACAACGGAAATGAAGTAATGTCTGTTGTCTGAGTCTTAAAAAATTTAGCGACAGATTTCCCTTCACTTTGGAGTCTTGGTTGGCTCTTGAAACACTGAAATTTGGGCTACTAGGACAACGAGTTTTACTATTTCCGTTGTGTGATTGAAAAACTCAGCATCAAACTTTGGGGAAGCTTGCTTGAATGTCTTCCCCTAGATAGGCCTAGTGCAAGCTATTGTAATTGTATAACAGATTTAAGATTTTCTGTTGTGTGAAGATGGAACTGGGCAGCAACATTTTGAGCCAAAATGCTGAAGGCGCCATGTTTCCCTCCATGATTTCACATTTTGATTTTTAGTGTTGCATTCACACGACAGTTGGTGAGATTTCTGTTGTGTGAATAACTTGGAGAATTTTTAGCCAGGTTTAATTACCACATCGTGTCCAAAATAAAGAAAAAGAAGGAAAAAAAACACAGCTTCTCTCTTGACACTCGACACTCAGCTCTCTCTCGACCTTAAACCTAGAAACCCATCTCTTACAAACCCGACCACATCTTGATCTTAGGTACTGCTTTTCAAATGGCTTCAACTTCATAACAGCCTGTTCCTTCCGCTTCCTCACCCTCTTCTCTCTTGCTGTCACCGTGCTCAACAGCCTTGGTTTTTCTCCGCCTCCCTTCCGCCTCCCTCTCCGTCTCTCTCTCCTTTCCGCTTTCAAAACTTCCGTAAGTCTTTCTCGATCTCAGCCAATATGATTCTAATTCTACTATAAAGTTAATTTCTTCGTTTTGGGTTGGATAGGCTGAGCTTCCTTTAGTCGGAAACGATGAGAATCTATTCAAATTGTTGTGGGTTTGAGTGTTTGAGTCACCTCTCAATTCTTCGAGTTGTGTTGACCTCATTTCTCCGATTGGAAGAGAAGCAATAAAGAAAAGGTTCGAGTCTTATTTTCCTCTACAAATCTTCGCTAGGTTTCCGTCCGTCGATGTTTCAGTTTCTTTCTAATTTCTGGAATTTCAGGAAGCTTCGTGTACGAATCGGAGCACAGTTCAAGAAGCGGTGAAGTTAGTGAACTAGAAAATCCCAATCTGTCAATCTAGATTTTGATAATCTGAGAGCTTTGAACACTAGCAATGAACTCGAAGGTTTGGCACTAAATTTTGGTTGTGATTCAAGTACGATTCCATTTCTTGGGCAGTTTTTATCACTATTTCCTAATCTTGTTTTGTTGAACCCTGTGGATGTAGTGATTTATGTTTTGTCACACTTTGAGAGCTAAGGAATTGTCAGATAATAATTGTCTTTTACCCACTCAATCTACACTGAATCCAAGAATTTGTGGCAAGTTTGATATTGTTGATTACAACCTAAAGTTCCAAAACATTTAAATTAAACATCTTTTATTCAGAAACTTTCCGATAAGAATGAAGGCTTGTTGCAAGGAGCTTTTTAGTATTCATTGTTTTTACATGAGTTATGAATGTCTTAGCATCTCCTTGTCTTCGTTGGACATCATCATTTGAATTCTGGTAGTTTCTTAGTATCTCTGGGTTACTGATAGTGTAACCTCAATTGGAATCACTTTATCTTTTAATTACAGGTATTGATCCTGTGATTCATCCCCATATATTCTCTCCCAGATAGCAACAAGTTTAATTTAAATAAAGTTTCAATTGAATATTTTCTGTTGTAGTATGTACTAGCGGTGAGTTCTTGCTTCTGCAGAGTTCTTTATTCTTGTTTTGGACAATTATGAAGAATAAAATTATAGAAGATCACTCACTGTTAGCATAAGTAAATTCCAATTTCAATTTAGGAAAATGTCTATGGCTTCACTTTTAGGTTTATGTTGGGGAGTCTGGAAAATGACATGCATCAGGTCAGTAGGGCATAAGTTAGCTGTAAACTGGCAGTTGTTTATCAAATTTTGGCAAAAGCCCAATATTTCAGACCAGTAACCAACCATCCGATATAGATGGTTAATTACCATTATCTGAAGATCAAATTCTGTAATTTTCCCAGTAGAGTTGTCTATCTGGGTAGTCTGTTGGTGTAGCTAATCTAGCATTTGGCCTGCTTGAAACCATTGAATTTCTGGAATGACTAATCTCTCTGTGTTGTTGTAATTCAGTTTGAACATATTCCAGTGTAATATATTATATATATCATAAACTAGTAACAACTTTTCTCTAATGAATTAGAGAATGGGATATGCTAAAAGAAAGACATGCTTTATGAGAAATTAAAGTTGTATGGTAAAAACTAAATGATAATACTCCGTAATCATTTTCTGCTATTGGATTTCTCTGAAAAATTTCAAATTGTTCTTATTTAGTTACTCGTTTTATATTCCACTGATGAAGCTAGTGACGTCAGCTGTAATTTTCTATGGCCTATATGATTTCTAGTAAAAGCTTTTGGTCACCTAATCCTTCTGTTTGTGCACACATGCATGATGATTTAGACGTTGTTCATCAATGACTTAGGAGGGAGATCTTAGGTGGACATCAAGTCTTGTTTTCAGTTGGCATGCCCTCGATGTTATCTTATGACGCACCTAGTAATGACTACCATAGGATTTTTCAGAGACTCATCAAGATCTATTTTAAGTGCATACTCCAGAAAATCGCTTTAGCATTTATTTCGTTTCTATCTAAAAATCTGTTAAATTTTGCATGGTGGCGTCTTTTCACCTGAAGGCCAAAGGCCACTATCCTATCCACTCTTCAATACCTAACTGCCTCTCAAGGTTGGATGGGGAGTCATAATGCTAGGTACTCACTCCGAACCTGTTAAAAATTTTACTTCCTTAATTAGTTCATTGCTACTAAATACTTTAGGTCTTGCTGCTTCCTTTATTGTATGTATATATGTTTCATGGTAGTTCATATCTTTTTTTTTTTTCACTGACAAATTATTGATGTGGCTTTAGATGTTGTTATCTATTGAATGATTTGACACTAGATGACTTAAGGAGCAAATGTTCAAGTTACGAAGATTTGCAGGACTACCTCTATCTTTGAGATTGTCAAGCATATTTGCAAAAAAGGTTAGTATGATAAGTTTTTAAGATAATTTCATTTAGAGAGATATGGTTGTGACAGTGAATGCAATTACAGTGTCAATTCACCAAGTCTTTCCAATGACTGCTGTATTTTGGAATGACTGGTCTTCAAAGTAGGCTTGATAATATATATATCTTCTGTGCATCAGAGTACCAAAAAGAGCCAAGCACAAGACTTTATGAAGGATGCTTAACGGTTCTTAGTTTTCAATAATGTTTGACCGATTGTGGAAGGAGCACTTACAAGTGCTCAAGTAACATGGATAAACTAAAGATGATTGGTTATTATACGAGGTATGATTTGAAAAAGACAAGAAGACATTTAAGAAAATTTTGTATAGATACCCTCTACCAAATTTGAATATTTACTTTGTTTTATTCATGTTGCCCAGATGTCTTGGATTCTTGATGGGTTTTGATTTTTTAGGCTCTGCAATTTATTCATGCTACCCCTCTTTCACTTGCCAGGAATAGTGTACCTTCATTCTTACATTTCATATGTTACTGTTTAAATTTGATTGTTTGCTGACATCCTCTGTCATCTACTTTCAGATTGGAGAAGTTTCTCTGGATTCTAAACCACTATCATTCTGAACTGGAAGTGATATTCTACATTGGTAAATACATGTATCCCTACTTTATATTATTGGTCTTATAAATGTTGCAAATTTTTTGTCTTGGAATTTGTTTGAAACTGATTGGTTTTAGTTGAATTGGTTTTACTTGGTTGTAATAATGGGTTTCTGATTCTTAAGTATCTTTTTAGTTTATTTTGTTAGAGAAAACTAGAAAAAAAAAGGATTCTACTGGAAAACAAAATTTCCTTCAAGTCACATAGGCTGGTATTATATAGCTTAGAATTGTGATATTGCAGAAGTGTTTTAAATGCATTAGTATGTAGATAACTTTTGTGTTATAGCCTCTTATGGAGGAATTTTTTTTTTTATATAACGCATGAATTAGTATATGAAAGCCTTGGTTGCTAGCTATTAGTAAAAAAGGAATATAAGGTCTGCTAGCTATTAGTAAAAAAAGAATATGAGGTCTGCTAGCTCCTTCAATAGCAGCAAGCAATTAATGTCATTTTGAATGCATGGCCTCAAGAAACTAATGCAAAAATTTATTATAATCTGCATGGTTGCAGACTGCAGATATATGGGTACATAATGGCACTGTGGGTAGAGCATTTAGGACTTGTTGAAGAATGTTTCAATCAGCCAGAGTCTTGAATGTGTTCAAAGGGTAAGGTCATTGGGTGAGCAGAAATGGAGTTAATACTAGAGCTTCTGGAAGGCCCTAGTCCATCATGTGTAGGATCGATGGCTTAAGAGATCGAAAAACTGCTTATCATCTTTGCCTACAAGAGAGCTTCTGCAAGACCAAATGAAGGTGCATTAAAGGAAAGCAGCAGTAATCTATGTAGTTTAGGTCTTCCTAGCTAGAACATTTTACAAGTACAGATTCAATCTCTGTTGTCCTAGCTTGAATTATAAGGATTGTAGTACTGTTTCTATGGTCATATATTGAGCATTATTTCTGGAAAAATGTTTATATGGATATTCTTCTTGTTGTCCAAGTTTCATTCATACAACACAATACAAAACAATGTGTTGTATGACTGTAAAAGAATTTAAAATTAAGGCTTTTCCCACAACAGTCATTAGTTGTTAGCCAATTTGATTATGATATTCACACCACAGCTCACCAAATATAATTGTTGTGTGAACTAACAACCAACAACAAAATAAAATAAAATTCTGTTGTGTGAGATTCATAACACACAACAGAAATAAATCATCTCTGTTGTCTGAGTGATCAACAGACAAGGGAGATAATTTCACTTTGGTTGTGTGTTACATATCTCAGACAACAAACAATGAGTTATATTTATTATGTGTTATTAATCTCAGACGACAAAGAATGAGTTATATCTGTTGTGTGTTACATATCTCAGACAACAAAGAATGCGTAAAATCTGTTGTGTGTTATATATCTCAGACAACAAAGAATGAGTAAAATCTGTTGTGTGTTATGAACCTCAGACAACAGCAAAATTTCTTTCTGTTGTCTGAATGTGCAAAGGCATCCTCGCACATGCCATGCCAGGCACATGCCTACGCAAAATTCACACAACGGAAATATGTTTTCTGTCGAGCAAACTATTATCACACAACGGTGGAATCACCGTTGTCTGATTTTCCAATCACACAACACTCATTTAGACCACGGTCAGCTTGGTCATCAGACAACAGAAATCCACCGTCGTCTGATGACCTTTTTGTAGTAGTGTTATGATACGTGGTTTTAATGTACGTGAGTTCGCTATATCATTTTACTAATTAAAGGAGAATAATTAGTTAGGCCTGTGTTTATTGGACACGTTCTTAGCCTAGCTTATTAGTAAATTTGCCATATACTCCAACTACTTGTTGCGTAATGTAAATTACCAATTATGCTAACATATTTCTTTTGATTAATCAGAAGAATTGTGGTTTTAGTTAGACCTCTAAATTTGATATTTGGAGAATAATTAGTTAGGCTTATCTTTTTTTTTTTTTTTTGAAATAGGGCCAGTACGGCTGCCCTCAAGGCTTGATCATTAATAAAACCGTAGAATACATGAGAGGGACATTTTGCCTAAACTCCAAAATACAATAAGCATAAAGAGAACAACCCGAGATAATAACAGGTGTCTCAACTAAACATATGTATTCTAACAAGCACCAATTAGCGAATAGTGCACAACTGACTACTCTATTCGCTTTAGAATTGCGCCAACACACCGGAAAGATATTCCTCATGCAGAGCCATAATTTTCTACTATTATCAGCTTTCCCACTATGTTGCCATCGGAAAGACAATCCGGTAGCACTCAGTTTCATCCTGCCACTGATAGGCTTATCTTTATTGGGCACATTCTTGACCTGGCTTATTAGTAAATTTGCCACGTACTCCAACTGCATGTTGCGTAATGTAAATTACCAATTACGCTAACATATTTCATTCGATCAATCAGAAAAAGAGTGGTTTTAGTTGGACCTCTAAATTTGATATTTAGACATTTCCTACTTATTAAATCTCAAATTTACTTTTTTGAATGCTTAAAAGGCTAAGTACACATCCTTAATCTTACCAAAACACCGTTGAACAATTAAATCTATATATTCAACAATTTAACCTATTGGTAAATTATAATTCCAATATTGTAAAGGTCATGGATTCGATTCTCATTGACATATGTAAGGGTGGTGAGCTACGGGTAAAAAAAAAAAAAAACCATTAAGAATTTTGTGAGGGAGCTGTCTATATTTTTAGTGTACTTTTAGTGACGGAACTAGAAAGTGATACTTGGAGGGGCCGAACAAGTAAACAATTATAATTTTTTTTTTTGGGAAATTTTTGCAAACAGTACACCAAGTAAAGGCCACTAATAATTCTTATACATAAAGTTTCAAACCGAACATTTCGGTACACGAAATCTAAAATTTGACCCAATATACGTACACGACGTCAATGACGTCGTTAATTTGAGGGGTAATATGGTCTCTTCAGATTTTTACTATGAGCACCCAACTTTCTCCTATCTGAGCACCCAACTTTCTCCTATCTGGGCACCCAGCTCTCTCTCTCTCTCTCTCTATGGGCACCCATCTCTCTTCCCCCCTCCCAATCCCGATCACCTTTGAAATTCCAACCATTACCATCAATCCACAACTTTTCATCTCTGCTGAATCAACAACCATTACCATCATTCTCCCAATCCTGCTCCAATTGAAGCTCAGATCCAACAAAAAAGTTCAAATTCGAAGCCACCGTTTAGGTTTGAAGCTCTACGAGCTCCGCAACAATGCCCTAAAAAATCTCGGCCGAACCCTCTAATCCCAATCACAACAACAACAACAACAACAACAACAACAACAACAACAACAATAACAACAACACTAACACCAACACCAACACCAACACCAATAGCAGCAGCAGCAAGTTCGGGTTCTCACAACCTCTTCCAGCCTTCCCAAACCCGAATCCGACTTGCTCTGCCACCAAGCCGACTTGTCCCTTGAGTCGGATCATATGTTCCTGGGATATACAAATTACCAAACTTTAGGAGAGTTGCCCTGTGAACACAAATACACGGAGCCCAGATTTGGGATAGTGGTAGGGGACTTTGCATCCATCCCAGTTGATTCAATGACATTGGAAGATTGCACTTCGATAAGAAGTTGCAGGGTTAAGTTATTCCATATGAATCCACCATTCTCTGTGGACCTCAACTGCAATTTGGAAAATAGAGAAACATAGATAAGGACTAAGAGAGAAACAAGGAAAGACTAAAAGAGAAGATGGGGATGGAGGTGCAGGAAGAGGGGAGGGAGTGCTCAGGAGGGTCTATATGATGCTGCTACTCATTGAGTGGGCGCACTATTTTGTTGGGAAAGAGACAGAGAAAGAGAAAGAGAAAGAGAGGCAGAGGGTGTCGCCGGAGCCACATAATTAGAGTCAGAGGAAGTAGATGTCTCAAGGGAAGGCAGACTCCTCACCATTACAACTTTTCAATTGATTATTCTCTATCTTTTCAATTGGAAGGTGGAGGAGCTGTAGTGTTCGTCGAGGGGCTTTCTGGGTTTGGGTATGTGGAAAGAAAGACAGAGAGTCAGAGCGAGGAGATCCGTTTTTTTTTTTTTTTGACAAAACATAAGTCAGAGTGAGAGAGTACTAAATTACCTTTTGCTAAATGAGTTATTATATAAGAATTAATGGCATCATTAACGTCGTGTACGTATAATGGGTCGGACTTTAGATTTCGTGTACCAAAATGCTCGGTTTGAAACTTTATGTATAAAAATTATTAGTGATCCTTATTTAATGTACTGTTTGCAACATTTTCCCTTTCCAAAATCTGTACGACCCCAATGAGCTAAGGTCGTACGACAAACTGAAATTTTCTATTGTAAAGGAGCCTCAGCCAAAGCAATAGCACCCCAGCTACTTTCAACCACTTCCAAACACTTTCAACCACTTCCAAACACTTACCATGTGATACCCAAAACTCTTCAAATTGGAATCTTCTTCTCTTTCGAGTTTGGTGTTCTGCCTATTGGATTGTATTGAAAATCTTAAATAGGATACGCCGATGATCAAAGACTTTACTGGCAAGATGATGACAAACACTGTGAGGATAACATGCCAGGAATTCAAGGTTAGCAAAACCTCGATCAATATGTTCCTCCACAAGTGCATTGGCCTCACACCCATTAGTCTTGGTGAAAGGATATCCCTGAAACGAGATTGCAGAGAGACAACAATCCTCCAAAGCTGCCTGAAATCTCATTATTTGACCCATTGAATGCAATCACATTCCTTTTTTCTCCGAAACATCCAAAATTTTATCAAAGTCACCAATTATTAGCCAACCTATTTGAGCAGTAGTAGAGAGTCGCCGAAGCAAATTCCATGAGAAATGGCGCAGCTGGGAATCCAGGTTTCCATAGAAACCAGTGAAGTGAAAACAAGATAAATCTGGACAATGAACAATAGCATCAATATGACCCAAAGAGGAAGTAATCACATCAATCCTCCAATCCGACCTCCATAGTAAAAGCAAACCACCACCACCCGTATCTGTTCTACCCACCGCAAAAAAGTTCAATCCTAAATCGACACTAAAGTTCTCCATTTGAAACTCAGTCAAATTAGTCTCCCTCAAGAAAATAATATCTGGTTTAAAGTCCCTTATAAATTTGACCTGGGACCTACGAGCCCGAGATTTAGTTAGACTTTAGACATTCCAACTAATAATCTTCATTTACGTCTGGCTGAGTGTCCTCGCTCAGCCAGTGTTGCCTGGATCGCAGGTCGTTACGGTACGGGTACGCGGTACGCCAGTTTCTATGGTACACGGTGCACTAGAATATATTAGTGAAAATTTTATTGAAAATAAATTACATATGATAAATATAATTATAAAAAAATAATAAATAGATAAACCATACTCCTAATTGCATATTTGGAAACATAACTTTTTTACGTAAATAACCCTTATACATCTACTATGAAAACCACATTAATTTGAAAGGATAAATAAGTAAAATTAGATATTATATGATCGTTTTTTATTTTATTAGAATAGTCATTATCTTCTTAAAAAAACTAAAAAGAGGATAAACTTAAAACAGTAGAAATAAATCTCAGCAGAGTAGCAGAGGTGGGTATCTCAGTGGAGCAGCAGAAGTGGGTAAACTTAATTGAATGATGACTGACGAAGTCTTGGTTCTTGAAGAACACCAGATCTGAATCACCTGATGCTGGGTAAATAAGGGATCGCTGGAGTTACCGATCTGGTTCACGATCGTACCGCGATTCGAATCGCGCGATCGGGAACGCGGGTCGCCGGCAAACCTAGCGATCCCGTCATCTCTGCGCTCAGCCAAGTGGTCGAATTGAGAGACTTAGAGGCACCGACCTTTGGAGAATCACACGTACGTTTACGAGAAGTGTGCGATGAGTCAGCCTGATCAGCGGGACGTTTCCTTCGACAAACCTGCATGCCCCGTGAGACTGCCTGAATTATCGAGACATCCACTAGAGATTGTACCGCAAAATGAGGATTGATAGAATCTCCGGTCATGCAGTTTGCGTGAAGGATAGAATCTCCAAAATGACAGTTTGGATGGAATTGTTCCTGGTAAATCGGAAATTGAGGAATGGATTCTCCAATCGCCTCACCAAAAGGATGAGGCTCAGAGTGCAGTTGATCAGCTAAGGGTAAGAGTAGAGGTCATTCAAAATTTGAATTGGGCCTCTTAAAATCATTACCCACAGACCGGCTCGAAAAGAATGGGCTTGGATAGCTGTCCTTAACTAGATACCGAAACCTGTCCTCCTTTTTGGAATTGGTAACTGCTTGCTGACCAACGGGGAACTGACCAACCGTCTTCGCGAGCACATGTGAAATACTAGCATTTAAGGCAGAATCTGGTAAGACACGAGCAGTACTTCTCACCAGAGTAGACCGTGGGTGACACGGTGGTGGTGAGATGCGTTCAACTTCTTTAAGCTTCTTTGTGAATAAGAAATCTTCTGCATTCTTTAGATGAAAATCATGAAATCAACTAAGAGGGCAATCTTCTATCCAATGAGTAATCAAACCACAAAAAGCACAGAAATCTGGGAGACGTTCATAAGAGAATTCCACTTCCCTATCACCAATTTCATCAAAACCAATAATGGTCTTTCGACAAAGAGGTCTATAAGCATTAAGCCAACCAATGCAATCAAACGTCTCATCCTTTTCCAACATCAAGATAACTGCCCAAGGTGTCACCAACCAATTTTGCCGTAGTATCCGTCATTCTCGACCAAGGAACATTATGAACATGAACCCAGAAGGACACATGAGAGTGATGAGACATGTCAATATTATTCAGTGAAGATGCTGGATCAACTCACTTCACAAGTAGTGGGTTTCCCACAAAGTTCCACAGTTCCCTGGCTAACACCAATTCCAGGTCCGATTCCAAAACAAAACGGAAGAGGAACATATTCGCAGACACAGCCTTGACAGCCAAACCCTTTGCAAAGCACCAAAGGCCTAGCTAGCATAGTATTGAACTATTGATGAAATCCTCCCATCTGAAACCTCTTCTAGTAGCGGCTTTCACAGTAAGGCAGAATTGAAGATCTTTCTGAATCCCATCGAGGACTTATTCCGAGGCACGAATACCAATACGTTCAATAGGATTCAGTAAACTTTTGAGGGAGAAAGGTTCTTGTACACTGGACATGATGAATGTCACAGAAACAATGAAACACCAACAGAAACACAAAGTGAAATTGTCCACGAAGTGGACACTGTCTCTCTAAAAAGAGAGAGAACCAACTGTGTTCCCCCCTCCCCCACGTTCTCTCTCTTTTTAGAGAGACAGTGTCCACTTCGTGGACAATTTCACTTTGTGTTTCTGTTGGTGTTTCATTGTTTCTGTGACATTCATCATGTCCAGTGTACAAGAACGCAAAGTTGGTTCTCTCTCTTTTCATTGTTTCTGTGACATTCATCATGTCCAGTTAGTTCCAAACACAAAGTGAAAGTAAGAAATACTATAATTAATTGAAAAACTAGAACGCAAACCTTGCAGCGGTGTATTGGTTCGACTCAATCTTGTAAATTGAAACGATTTGCCCGCCAAAGTTTAACAATTGCTGGTTCTTATTGTTGAACCCCACGTTAAGCGAGTCTAGAAACATATATTAGTCCAATGAAGATTAATTAAATAAAAATGAATCTACATTTGCACATGTAATAAAAAAAGATTTAAAAAAAATAAAAAATTTGACCTAGAATTGGAGATGAGGATGATGACTTGATGCATAAACTCTCGCACGCGTACGAATCGTTGTCAAGATAGAAAAGTATTGTGTTTACGATTATTGTACCAAGAGGATTAATGGCTATCCCACAATTTTTGGTATTTGGAACTAAAGTCACTAAGCAAATAAAGGAAATAAAACAAATAAAAAGGCTAATCTAAGGCACTAAGTCTTAGCAATACTCGGCTTTGGTGAAAACCAAAGCCTAATCAAAACTAAGAACCCAGTGGTGGATATGCACAAATGAGTGGAAGAGTTCAATGTTTGGGAATTGATTTTAACTTAACAAAAAGTAATGAAATGTAAATCAATAAAAATAAAAATGAAATGTAAACAATAAAAATGAAAATGTCGGGTGCTAGAGAGGCTCCTTCACCCAAATTCTATGTGTCGGAAGCTAATCTAATATAGATGCAAATTTCCTAATTTGGTGGTAGTCGTATCCAAGGCGGTTCAAGGCTCAAGGACCGAAATTTCCTTTCATGGTATTCCTACTCCGGTTCAAGGGTCGTAGGAACTCACTTAGCACGAATTAGAGCCAGTTAAATGGTCACTAACTCACACCAAGAGGCCTAGAGATCAAGGAATTAGATTACTAAGCGATCCACCTGCGCAATCACGCAACGGGTGTAAATCACCATGCTTATAATCCCTCAAATAAGAAATTGAAGGTTTCTAGCTTAGGAATTAGAGGGGGTCAAGCCTCTAACTCCTAGCTAGACATGCTCAAAATACACACCTAGGACTGTGATCGGTTCTGTTTTTCGATTTTTTTGCTTGAACCGGAACCGGAACTGGAACCGATGATGTTTTTCCGGTTCGGTGTTGTTGCGTTTTTTTGCCGGAACCGACTTGAAACCGGAACCGACTTGGAACGGTTCGGTTACGGCTTGTAACCGGTTCCTGTACACATGTAAACCTATCCAGTTTCTCAGCTTCCCAGCCACATTTTGTTCTGCAATTTTCTCAGTTTCTCCATTAGAGAACACACCAGAACTGGAGGAGGAGGAGAAGAAGAATATGGCTGCTGCGGCTATGAGAGGGAAGAGATGGGGTAGGTATGACTAAAAAGAAGAAATAAAAAATTAGTGGGGAGTAGATTAAGGAGACTTTTTGATTTTCTTGGCAATTTTCTAATGGAGAAACCTAGGGAATTGGAGTGAAGTCAGTGAACATCACATGCTGATAGGTAAGGAACATAATAGAGAGAGGGAATAGAGAAAAAGTCAAAAAGAGAATAGAGAAAGGGAGGTAGTGGGCCGAGAGAGAGAGAGAGAGAGAAATGGGAGTAGGTCAGTAGGGTATGTATTTTATTAGAGAAAAAATAGTATAAAAAGTAGAGAAAAGTGTAAATATATGCTACACTCTCTCGGTTCGGGTAAAACAAGAAATAAAATTGAGGAACCGAAACCGAACCGAAATGTACTATATTAGAACCGAACCGAAAATAAATAGTGAATTAAGAGACAAAACCGAACCGAACCGGTCAAAATCGGGTCGGTTCGGCCCAGTTCTTCGGTTTATCGGTTTTTTTTCCTAGCCCTATACACACCCTAAAGTTGACTAGGCTCTTAGACATGCATTTTAACCAAACAATAATTGATATGAGCATCCATAATATAAAATTACATCATTACATTAAACTAAACATCTTGGGGTAGGGCACACAACCCTAATCCCAACAATTAAATTACTCACAACATATAATTATAGACATCAAAACTACAAAATTCAAATAAAAAAGAAAAGAAAAATGTAGGAGAAAACAAGAATAGTCACAAATAGCTAAAAAGCTAGCATGAATATTCTTGAATCACAACTCTCACAATTACTGAAGTCTTGAATCTTGTAGATATAGAAACTATTGATGAATCCTTGAAGCTTTGAGTGAGTAATCCTTCAATTCCCTAAGCTAAAACTAAAACAGGCTGCCCCCTTTTGGTGGTGCGGCAGTGCTAGGTTGAGGTGAGAGAGGAGAATAGGTCATGGTCTATATCTGTCGACAGAGACAGAGAGAGTAGAATCATTAAAATCTGGATGGCTGTTCGTGAAGGAAGAAAGATGAGGTGTCACTATCGGATTGGTTTAAGTGAAAAAACAAGAATGGTGGCTGATGATTGATAGCATGTGCAGCTCCTCCGTAATTAAACTAAAGTTTAATTAAAACAAAGCTTAATTAAACCAAGCTTAATTGCATTCCCTTTCTATATCTTTTATATTATTATTTTTCTTCATAATCTTCTTCCCTTCAAGATACAAAGGGAAAAAGTCACAAACAGTACCCCAATTTAAAGTCATTCTATACTTTGGTACCTCATCTTCTAAATATATCACTTTGGTACCTCAACTTATTATTTATGCATAAGATTCATACACGCCGTTAATAACACCGTTAACTCAAGTGCTATGTAGTTTTTTGCTATGGGTATTTTCGTCAATTTATGCTTTCCCACAAAAAATTCCATGGGAGAGGATCTAAAATTCCTTTCTTTTTGCTGAAAATAAATCTGTCATCAAGGAAAATATTATATTTGGGTTTATGGAAGATCAATTTAAGTTATTGTTCTGAAAATTTTGACTTACTGTTATGATTCCAGGAAACATAATAATTAAAATGAGAAGAGGTGATTGATTTATCATTTTCAGCCTGCTAATTCACAAATAGAGTGTGATCTAGATAACATCAGATTGTCTGCTAGCTTTATTAATTGTTGATTCTATATCATCTTATTTTAGCTCTTCAAATGTAATTTGTTGGGTAGATACTAGTTTTCTTTCAAGTTTAGGGTTTGAGTCTTTTCCCTTTTAATTGAAGAACTCTTCAGACAAAGAAGGAAAAATGCTTGTTCAATTCATTATGCATAATCAATTTCAATACCAATCATAGCAGATTGTCTCTAGTAGAGTTGTAAAATTGCTTGAAACTTTTAGTATTTATGGTTGTTGTAGTTATTTGCTTACTTTTTAAACATAGATCCATGGTTATTTGGTTTCATCTGCAATGAAGAAAGATGTAACAAGTGTTTTTGTTTTTTAATAAAAATAAATATGAATTAACGGAGTGATCAGTTTTTGTTAAATGGCAAATACCATGAGATTTTTGGTGGGAAAATCTAAATTGACGAAAATACCCATGACATAAAGCTACATGACACTTGAGTTAACGGTGTTATTAACGGCGTGTATGAATCTTATGCATGAATAATAAGTTGAGGTACCAAAGTGATATATTTAGAAGATGAGGTACCAAAGTGTAGAATGACTTTAAGTTGGGGTACTATTTGTGACATTTTCCCAGATACAAATGCACACACTATTTTCGGGTGATTGGGTTCCGCATTTTCGTTGACATTGACCACAGTTGATTAATGCTGATTTTTTCGTCTCTTTGTCGAAAACTCCATTTTACTCCAACTTTTCTTTATTTTCTCTCAGTTTTCACAACTTCGCTTATACTCTACAAAATAATAAAATTAGATTAATTACATAATAATTGACTTAAGGATTTGCTTATTTCTAGTGTTGAAGATATAATTATGTGTTTGAAAATGCATATAATCAGACGATCAAGATCCCACATTCAATAACAACACAATTAATTTATCCATGCACTCAACCAACCTCATACTGTATTCAAGTTTTTTTTATTTTTATTTTTTCCTTCCATGGATTTGATTGGTTGAAGTAACAAATTCAAATCTAAATGCTGAGCTTTTGATTTTCTCTACATATATAGGACTCCAAGTGGTCTGCGGTCTGCATGGTTCCCGGTGATTTCAACTTTCAATGCTATGTTGATTAATTGAAAATCTTGGAGGTTAATTAAATGGGCAATTAATAAAAAAAATTCTTCTCTCAATTTGGCTTCGTCGATTGCACTACTAGAAAAACAGGTCCTTTCACACGGATAATGTTGTCACAGAGGTTCACACGGACGATTATCCATGTATAAAGTGCTATCGTACACACGGAAATCTGTGTGTATATATTTTCACACAGATTATTGTGGCTACATAAGGTTCAAACTTGGACCCAATATTTTTCAAGTCAATTTACACACAGAGTTCGTGTGAAATAAAGTACAATTCAGAGAATCCTGTAAATTTGTCAAAGGGTAAATTAAAAATTCACACTGTTTTCCGTGTGAAATATTGTGTTTCACACTGATATCTGTGTAAAAATATGAATAATAAGATTCTAGTACCAGCTTTTAGGCATGTCAAATAAGTGTAAATTTAATTTACCTACAGTATTCCGTGTGAATATGTAAAAGCATAAGATTCTAATATTTTTCTTTTCATTTTTTTTTTTGGCGGTAAAAGACACACTTTATTAACAACAATAGCAATTACAGACCCATAGATGGACCACATCTATTACAACAAGAGAAGTAAAGAAGAACATAAACAGGCCCAACACACGACAAAGCCCAAAGAAAACCAATCCAGGGAGGAGGGGAGAGGCCGACTCAATTGTATCGAGATCGACACAATGCAGACCACAGCTAACGGGAGCCGCCGAATCTGCAATCACTTGGAAAGAAAACCAGAACAGATCCCATCCACATAGACAAGAGACTCAGCGAACCAAACTTTATAGCTAAAGAAGAGCGCCAATACCACAACCAAGATGCCTGACAATAAGGGAACCAAAGAAAAAGAAAAAAGAAAGTAAGGAGCGAAAGAGCCAGCATCGCAAGTGAAGGCCAAACTCTGTTGAGATAGCGAGAAATCGCTTAAGATGGCGTTGATGATTGGGAAGAGGTACAAGCTTCTGAAGGAAGAATAGAGGGATTGGAAATTGGGGAGAAACAGAGGGAAGGTTGGAATAATGGTGAAAAAGAAAGGAGATTGGATATGATGGAAGGGGTAAGGGATGGGCAAACAGGACAGAAGATCTGGGGTGTCGAGATTTGGGGAAAGCGGTTGGGTGAAGGGGAGATAGGAAAAACAAGGGAGCCGCAAAAGGAACTGCCACTAGCGGGGCAGGGAACTGCCACGAAGGGTAGGGTGTAGATCGGTGTCTCCCCCGCCTCTCAAGCCCATGATCAAGATCAAAATCAATTGAGATGAGGCAAGAGACGGGGGGGGGGGGGGGGGAGGAAACTTAGTTAGGTAGGTTTTCTAGAGAGAAGGTAGACTTTCTCACTCTTAAAGTATTGCAGTTATTATTGACATACTTTAGGTAATGGGTATTTTTCTTTTCAGTTTACACACAGACTACCGTGTGAAACCTTTTCTTATTTTTGTTTTCACATAGAAATGTGTGTTTTATTCTCTCCATCTCTCTATCTTTCTCATAGATCTCTCTCCGATTTTCCCTCTCAAAATAGATAGATAGATAGATAGGATATTAAGTTAAATACCCATTCCTCTTGCAACAAAAGTAGCATCTTACCTCAGCTAGTTCATAGATCTTACATCTACAGTACAGGTAAAGAACCCGGTTAATACCCAGTCCTCTCTCTATTATTGATTAGTGCTGAAAGTTGAAAGCCAATGTTTGAGTTATGGGTTTGATTAGTGCTTAAAGTTAGAAGCTTTACAATGTAATGGAATTGATGTCTCTGCAATTTTGTTTCTTTTCCTGATTCAGACGATTTCTTATTCAAAACACCGAACCTATCGATGAAGAGATATGGCCTATCATGTAATAATTTGCTATTCCCAAATCTGAAATTTAGTTTCCTCACTTTGCTCTTTCTTGTGATTCTTTCTTGCGGCAGACAGATCGACACCATCGACCTCGACAAATAGATCGAGATTCATAAAGGTATATATAATCACTTTTGGTTTGGTGTTTATTTGGATTCAAACTTACTGATTCATATTGTGTCAGAGGTCGATTGAGTAGTAGAGATGAATTCTGAAAGTGGATCTTATTTGCAACAACACTTGTGTATGATTTACTACCATAAGATCCCAGATTTGCCAATCTCAATGAAGAATGATGAAGAAAAAATCCCTGATAGGCAAAATCTCAATGAAGAACGATGAAGGAAAGATCCCAGAATTACAAAATCTCAATGAAGAACGATGAAGGAAATATCTCAGATTTGTGAATCTCAATGAAGAATGATGAAGGAAAAATCCTAGATTTGCCAAATCTCAATGAAGAACGATGAAGGAAAGATCCCAGATTTGCAAAATCTCAATGAAGGACCCAAAACAACATGAAAATAAATGGAGGACCTAAAAATAAATATCAAAATATTTGATTTAACCTGGAAATTGTGAATTAATGATTAAATGTTTGTAAATTTGAAAATTTGTAAAAGTAAAATTGAGATTGGAATTGGTGTACTCATTTCATTCATATTCCCTTATATAGGGAGCGAATTACAACGGAAATATCAATTACAATAATGACATTAAATGTTGATTGGTCTGTAATCCTTGCTGATTGATGGTAATCGCTGATTCTTTGATTCCCTCTCCGTCAGTCGGTTTGACGAAGGCACATAATGTGTTTTTCCTTTAACACTCCCCCTTGTGCCAAGTCAAAGACGAAATGGTGCATGATTTGTTGCCTCACTAAAAATCTTGCCAAGTAACAATAAAAACCCTGTGGGACAAAAAATACACCATGGTCGAAGGAAAAGATCACAAAACACCTTTTACATTTAAGTATGACATGTGTGTATTAAACTCCCCCTGACGTCTACACCTCCCCCTGATACTTACATCAATCAGGAGAGCTTGGAAATTTTTCTCATTCCTATGCTTTTCACATGTTTCTCAAATATGGCCTTAGGCAATGATTTGGTGAACAAAATTTCCACATTCTCCTCAGACCTTACTTGATTCACTTGAATCTTGAGGAGGGCCCGTTGTTGCTGATTGTAGAAAAACTTTGGCGATATGTGTTTTTTTATCACCCTTTATATATCCTAGCTTCATCTGTTCAACGCAAGCTGCATTATCTTCATAAATGCAAGTAGGCTCTTCAGTGGTAGAACTCAAACCACTAGTCCCTGAAATATGTGTAATGATAGCTCTTACCCATACACACTCACGAACCGCCTCATGTAGTGCAATGATCTCTGAGTGCTTTGAGGAGGTAGCCACAAGGGTTTTCTTGGTTAATCTCCAAGATATCACCGGGTTCTCAATGGTGAATACATAACCAGTTTGGGAACGACATTTATGTGGGTCAGAGAGGTACCCAGTATCAGCAAAACCAACCAAAACGTCATTTGGCATTTCGGTGTAGTGAGTGGCGCTTTCGCCATCCACATTTCCTTTAGGGATTGTAATTCCATCTGCGGTCCCTCTTGTCTCTCTGTAGGGAAAGAACAATCCCAAGTCAATGGTTCTTTTTAGGTATCGGAAAATATTCTTGATACCATTCCAGTGGCGCTGCGTTGGCGCTGAGCTAAATCTAGCTAACAAGTTCACTGAGAATGCAATGTTTGGTCGAGTACATTGGGCTAAGTACAATAATGCGCCTATTGCACTTAGATAGGGAATTTAAGCTCCCAACACCTCTTCGTCGTCTTTCTTTGGACGAAATGGATCTTTGCTTGCATCCAAACTTCGACCGATCACGGGAGTGCTAGCAAGATGTGCTTTGTCCATGTTAAATCGCTTGAGCATCTTTTGGATATACGCATACTAGTGGATTAGTATTCCACAAACTCGGTGTTCTAGTTCAAGGCTTAGATAGAATTGAGTTTTCCCAAGATCCTTCATCTCAAATTCAGATTTCAAGTAGCTCACAGTTTCTCTTATTTGATCAAGAGTACCTATTATATTCATATTATCGACATATATTGCTACAATTGCAAATCTGAAGCTTGTTTTATTTATGAATACACAGGGGCATAATTCATCATTCTTATATCCCTTCCCAATCAAGTAGTTATTTAGACGGGTATACCACATCCGCCTGGATTGTTTCAGTCCGTAAAGTGAGCGTTTCAACCTAATTGCAAACGCACTCCGTGGTTTAGAGTCACTTGACTTGGGTAATGTAAGGCCATTAGGCACTTTCATATATATATATATATATATATATCTCTGAATCAAGATCCCCATAGAGATATGCAGTAACCACATCCATGAGCTGCATTTCCAGTCATTCGGAAACTACCAAGCTAACTAAGTAGCGGAACGTTATAACATCCATTACGAGAGAGTATGGGTGCGTTTGGGGGGGCTTTTTTGCTCCCCTGCTTATAAGCACATGACCTGTGTGCGTTTGGTAAACCAACTTTTGCCCCACTTCTGCCAGAAGCCGGTGCTTCTTTTGGTCTAAAAGCCGAAGCCAGCAACCCCTTGCTTTTAAAAGCAGGCAAGGGCTTTTGTCACTGTAGCGGGAGTACTGTAGTTTAATGACATTTTCGAAATACCGAGATATGTCCTCTCTTCCTCTCAGTAATTACACCATCAAACCCGTCTCTTCCGTGTTCTCCAGAGACACCCTCCAAACCCTGTAGACCCTTATGCTTGGTTCACAGAGCCGAATATGTTGAGGAGAAATACGAGGTTATAGAAGGAGTACTTGTTCAGGAAGAGTAAAGAAACCCTAGAATGCACGCAGTACAAGAAGAAGCCCAAGATAAGACAAGCTCTACAGGTATATAGAGGGTTCTTCGTTTTTCAGCTCAAGCTTTTGTTTTTGTGGGGTCAGTCAATTTCTAATTGTTCTGGGACCTTTTGTTAATTTTTGCAGAGGGAAAACCAATTCCTACTAAGCTTCGAAATGAAGAGGCCAAGCTTCGTCAAGAAATCGATGTCGAAGATGAAAACACTGCTGGTATATATGACTCTATGGGATTGCAATTTCTGTTAAAGCCTGAAAATTTTATTTATCAAATGGCATTGACTTGAAATTGCAGTAATTTTTTTGGGGTTTGTTGGTAAATAGAAGTTGTGGATTGCAGTAGTTTGTCAGTTTTTGTTGGTAAATATATTTGGGAAATTGACCATTTGAGGTAATGGAGGTACTTTTGCTCATGTTTGTTGATCTAGTTTAAGTTCAAGTAATGAGGAAGGAAGATGTTATCTTTGATGCTTCTGTTGATTTAGAGAAGGAAATTAAAAAGAATGTCAGAAGAATGAGTAGTTAAGTTTTGGTGATTTTGGATGAGTGTTGGAATAATTAAGCGGCTGGCCCTAGGGTATTGAATATTCATTGTAGATTCAGAAGTTAGGATTGGATTTGAGACAAACAACTATCAAGTTGTCGTACAGATAATGTGGAATAGATGTTTCAAGTTGTAGTTGTTTATATGAGTTGATTGTCAGTTGCTGTTTAAAATATGAAATCTGGAAAGTTCTGATGCCAACTGTAGTGCAACTTCATATAAGAAGTTAACAGGTGAGGTATTGTTAGCTAAAAATAGGTCTTTTCGACAATATTAGAGAAATTGACACATGTAGGTGCACCTTGGAGTTACTGAGTCATTTTTGAAGAAGTTGAGTTCCTGAAATTTAGTTTATGATGTAGGACAAAGCAAGGGTAGGCTAGGAAGTTTAGAATCTTTAAGAAATAGGTTTTTTGAGAAGAATGAGAAGGTTTTAGCTGCTGGGGTTTTAGAGAAATTAGGGAACAGAGACCAAAGGGAGGAGAAACAGAGAATAGGGTAGGCAGTGTACTTCCATTTCTCAATCTATGATTGGTATGCAGTTCATTCAGCTAAAAAATTGAATAACTCTTTGGTGTCTATGTTTTGAAACTTTGTACACGACATCTCATGACAATATAGGTCTTTTAGGGTATTTTAAATTTGTTCTTATTGATTGATTATTATATGAGTCTAGTTATACTTAATTTCCCACTGCTCTTTCTTTAACTATTGATAGTCTGATGCATTGGATATAATGTAAAATTTTACTTTCCCACTGCTCTGCAATTTCTTTAACTAAGGGGTCTAGTTTTTTTTAATTTATGTTCTGATTATTCTGTGTTAGTTTTAGAGTGTTGGTGGTCTGAAAACAAATAAAGACGAGCCCCAAGGAAATTTTTTATTTTCAAAAGAAGCTGCAATTCCACATGCTACAGAGATCTACATGGTCATTTCATTTTGTAGCCTTATAGCTGATTGTTGGGATAGGCGGCAGTCACCATGTGTGAACAATACATTTCTTGGTTATATCCAGTCCATTGAGAAAGATGGCACAGTGTACTTCCATTCTATGTTGATTTATTTGGTTCCTTCTGAAGGTTTGGAGGTTTCTATAGGTTGAGTTACTTGATGACATTGCTTGTTTGTGCTGTCATATGGCCTTTATTTTCTGCACAATAAGAACTGAGCTATGACTTACGGATATATGGCTAGTTTTATGCAAGACTGCAAGATATTTACATAACATCTACTTCTTTGGTTATAGCTTTGTATTTGGAGTGCGTGATAGCTAACTTTTCACTCATCAAAACTTGTTAGTATGTAAATTGTGTGGGTGTTGCAATTTTCTACTATGAGGTTATGTCAGTTTTGGCTGTTAGCTAGCTTAAACTTATTTTCATATATAAACAGATTCAGATAGGCTACGGTCCATTTAATTATGCAGTGGACTATCTAGTAGCATTTTAGAATGTTTGGTAATGTGTTAACGGGGGGCTTTTTGTTCAATCTTCTGCATTCAGTTTGTCACAGCAAACAAGTGTCAACATATTCCATATTCTCATAGTTTACTAGTTTCATGATATGTTTGCATTTATTTTTCTTCCATATGTACTAAAGCTTGGGCTACTTTTGATAGCGAAGACAGTTCCATTTTGCTGATCAACCAAGAAGCTTCTCCCATAACTGAAATATGCGTCATTCTAACCATGACACTTCATAATTATATACGGAGACATGCACGTCGTGATGGTCATTTTGTTCACGGTGAAGAAAGAGAAGGTGATGGGTCAAGTCGTGGGATAGAGATGGATGATGATGTAGAAGAAGAATATCATGGTCATGATGCACAAGAAATGGAAATAATAAGAAATAACATTACTCAAAGTTTGATGAGTGCACGTCATGATATGAACATTTGAATATGTTATGATATTTTTTGTGGTTACTTGATGCGAACCAGAAACCAATTGTTATTAATGTTACTAATATATTTGTATAATTTATTTTTAAAATTATCCATTATTTATCATATGCTCACCATAATTTATAAAATTTGAAAGTTGACAAAAATGAATAAGGACATAATAAAGATTAAAAATAATAACAAAAGCATTTGATCAATATTGTATTACCAAACAATTAAGACAAAATAATCTCTCATGTCCAATTTGGTCATTCCATAAACAAAAAGCACAAGTCAGTTTGAGTTTACCAAACACTTTGACATTGCTTTTTGCCATTGACAACACATAAAAAAAGCCAGTTTACCAAACACTCAGCTGCTTTGCTTTTCAGCTGCTTTTTCTCAGAAATAAGCAGAAGCCAGCTTTTCTGAAAAGCACAGCCATACCAAACATAGCCTATGTCTCCTCGTAGTCAATTCTAGGGCGTTGTGAGAAACCTTGCACCACAAGGCGAGCCTTGTACCTCAGGACTTCATTCTTCTCATTACGCTTTCTGACAAAGACCTATTTATGTCCTAACAGGATTTACACTTTGTGGGGTTAGCACTACCAGACCAAATACCTGTCTCTTTGTCAGAGAATCTAATTCTGCCTGGATTGCTTCTTTCCATTTAGACCAAATACCTATCTCTTTGTTGACATTCTGTAACAGAGCGTGGTTCGATATCATCATGCTCTATGATTTCTTGAGCAAAAGTGTATGCAAATACATCATCAATGTGTATGGAAGAACTTTCTATCAACTCGTACGCACTCTCATAATCCATTGAGATTTCTTTGTTCTCTGGAATCATTTCAAACATCGGAGTGTCCTCCAGTATTGATTCATGGACACAACTATAATCAGAGACAATATGATGAGAGGGATTCTCTACATTGATGATTAATGAATCGGTTTGTGCCTTACTCGCCCTCTTCTTCCTTGGGTGAGTGTAAATCGAACCAAGTGGCCTCCCCTTCTTCCTTTGGGGAGCCATTACCTCAACCAGACCTCCACTAAGTGTGGTTGCAGTGCCTCTATCTGCGACGCCACCTTGCCCCTTGTTGGGAACTTCTAACCTTGCAGGCACATTTGCAGCTAGTATATGTGATCTCGTCACTTTTGCGATATCAGTAAACGCAGCAGGCATCGAATCTGCTATATTCTGAAGATCGATTATTCTTTTCACTTCAGTTTCACATTGTGAAGTGCGGGGATCAAAATGAGGCAGAGTAGGGACAAACCACGACAATTCTTGTCGTTCCCTTAGAAAATCCTTTTTCCTATCTCCCCCTAACGACGGGAAAACTGTCTTATCAAAGTGACAATCCACAAATCTAGTGGAAAAGAGATCGCCTGTCAAGGGTTTTAAGTAGCGGATAATTGTTGGGGATTCGTATCTAACATAAATACTTAATCGTCTTTGAGGACCCATTTTAGTGTGCTGTGGGGGCGCAATAACGACATATACTGCTCAACCAAATGTGCGTAAGTGTGTAATATTAGGCTCATATCCAGTTACCAACTGGTATGCAGAAAATGGTTGGCTAGCGGTGGGTCTGAAAGGAATAAGTAAAACTGCGTGCAATATTCCAAAACCCCATGTAGATATAGGCAGGTTGGTGCGCATAACCAGTGCCCTAGCTACTATCTGTAGCCTTTTGATGGTGGCTTCTGCGAGATCATTTTGTATATGCAGATGGGGTACATGATGCTCTACATCGATCCCTATAGACATGCAATAATCATCAAATGCTTTTGATGTAAACTTTCCAGCGTTATCAAGCCTTATAGACTTGATAGGGTGATTAGGGTGGTGAGCCCTTAAACGTATAATTTGTGCTAGGAGTTTTGCAAATGCAGCATTTCTTGTGGACAATAAAGTGACATGTGACCAGCGTCTCGAAGCATCCACCAGAACCATAAAGTACTTGAATGGCCCGCATTCTGGATGGATAGATCCACAAATATCTCCTTGTATCCTTTGTAAGAATGGAATGTTTTGTTTTGTATCTTTAGCATAGAAAGATCTCAATCCTGTTTTTGCTAAAGAGCAGGCTTTGCAAAACCAGTGATGTGCCTTTGAAATAGTCAATGAGGCATAATGGGAGGGAGGTAGTGCTTCTAGTACTTTAGAAGGTAATGGCTGCATTTGAGCAGTACTAGGACCGACACCTTGCAGTGTGACCGATTTTTCTCCCATTTTATTTTTCACTCAAAAGAAGGGATGTCCGTGTGAGTTCTTTGAAATATGGATCATCATGTCATGACCGGGGTGCCCTAAGCGGTCGTGCTAAAGCCTATATGAGTCAGTGTCCCACATTTCATTGTTGGTGACAACATAGGATTCAATGATCCGAATCGTAGTGAGGTACAGTCCACTAGATTGACTCATAAATTTCTCTAAAATGTGTTTCCTTCCACATTTATTAGAGGTAATATAAAGGTATTCAGTTCTATTCTCACAGTGTGTTTTTACATGATAACCGTTGGCACAAATATCTTTGAAACTTAACAAGGTTCGATTAGCTCTTGGTGCATACCGAGAGTCTATGACATTAAATATATCTCATATTCTTTAGAGTATTTCTATTTTAGGTAGAATGATAATCTTTTCATTCAAATATTTTTTTTTTCTTTTTCTAGCTAGATGTATTGCTTTACATCTTTATAGTGTTATTTCGAACCATGTAAATATGTGTATAGTAAATAAATTTGAATAAATTCAGTGCTTCAGAATAAAATTTGAAATTTATTAATAAGCCAACGATAATCAAATGTTTAGAAATCTAATTTATCAACTCTGTCTTGTTTGACGGAAGGGTTCTTAGGTGCCCTAGCACCTTGTTTCCATGATCACTAGGGTCATCACCACCATCTCTGAGCCATACATTGGGAGGGCCTCCACGGCCCATACCATGACCCCAAGTCCCTTGCCACATGGTGCATTGTTGCCATGTGGGTAGGGATCAGCACATCCGACTCTCTTTGCTTTGTGGTTCTTTCCACCTTTTTCTTTGCCATAATTAGCCTCGGGAATTTGCTTTGTCCCAGTGGGTCTGACATTGTTGTTCAAGAGGATCTCATTATGCCTCTCAGCCACTTGCAGTAGGCTGATCAGCTTATTGAATGTTGTGATTCTTTTGTTGTCATATTCCAGCCTACACTACTTTGCTAGTATAAGCGCTGAAGTAGGAAATGTGGAAAGAGTCTTTTTGATCATATCATCTTCTGTGATTTCCCTTTCACAGAAATTGAGACGTGCCTTTAAGCGCAACATGTCCTTGTTGAAGTCATTGACCCTTTTGTAGTCAAGCAAGCAGATTTCATTCCACTGAACGGCCAGTTCTGGGAGCACAGTGTCATGAATGTTCCCAAAACGTCCCTTAAGGGCGTCCCACAGTTCTTTGGGGGTCTTCAACTGAAGGTACTCCTAGCGTAGGCAAGGATCAATATGTCACCTAACAAACATTAAGACATTTGCTTTTACCTTGTCAGAAGGTCCATTGTCTTTGGGTTCGGCGAGAGTTTTGATGGTGGCAGTGTAGTCTTTTGCCACAAAAGCAGTTTCTACATCTGAAACCCAACGATGGTACTCAATTCCTTATGAGTCCAAAATGTCACATTTCAGGTCGAGTTGGATCAGCCATCTACATAAACAAGAGAGAAGATATAAATTACGCAGTAATAAAGATATCCACGTAAATTATTTTCCAGAAATATGAATTAGATTTGAAGACCAAGATTCGTAATGGTCACATTTTCTCTTTCGATGCTATGTGAAAATGCTTTATCACAATAAGTGTGTATAGATAATGCGCAGGAATTTTCATTATCATGGCAAAAAGGAATTTATATGTTGCATTCTAAAATTAACCATAACACATGTAATAATAAATAAAACATAGCATATATAAAAATAAAGTATATGGCATGCTGAAAATTCACAAATATACAACAAAATATATGTAACACATATATAATAATAGTAATAATATATCATGCGTAAAATAAAATATAAACAATGAATAATATAAAGGCATGCTTAGGAAAAATTATATAAGCGCAAATAAAATTTATAAAACATGCTCAAAATTACATAAATCATATATAACAATATATATATATATATATATATATATGGCATGTTCAAAATAAAGTATAAATCATAGCATAATTAAAACATGCTTAAGCATAATTACGTAAAACATAAATAAAAAGGCATGCTTAAAAGGATCAAAATTATCTAACTAAACATGCTCAAAAGTTCTAATAATAAATAATTAAATATACCATAGTATGAAATTAAATAAATAAAAGAGAACATACTTGGTTTGGAGAAAATAAAACAATCATAGAGCACGCGCGTGTTGATACAGGCGTACGTAGAGATGTTTTTTGGCTTGAGAAAAATTGGGCCGCTTTCTCTTTTTGTTGTTTTTTTTTTCAGTGATGGGCCACAAGGCCTTGTTTTTTTTCTTTTTCTTGGCCACAGGGCCTGATTCCCTTTTTTTTTTTCTTTGGGTCGAGGGCCTTTTCTTTGGCCTTCTTTTTCTTCTATTCTCTTTTTGTTTTTTTTGAATTGGGCCGGGTTTTCTTTTGGGCTGAGTTTTTTTTTTCTCTCTCTTCTTCTTTCTTCCTTCTGGTTCTCTCTTCTCCTTCCTTCTGGATTGTAGATGGGTGTCTGCAACGATGGTGTGCAGTAGGTCGTGCGGCTGGGCAGGGGCTGGGCTGCAGTGCTTTGGGAGGCAATGTAGGCTGAGGTGAGGCTACTGGGATCGACTTACTTGCGGAGGCTGGGCTGCGCTAGGATCTGCAGGCGAGGCGAGTAAGGCACGGGTCTAGAATTTGCAGCAGCAGGCAAGGCAGGGGTGCGTGCGGGGGTGGGCTCTACAAGGGCGCAAAGGCTCCTGCATAGATTTTTTTTTTTTTTTTTTTAGAATTGGTGGCGGCACAGAAGAAGAACAATTTTTTTTTTCGATGGGAAAAAGAAAGAAACTAGAAAACTAAGGTTTTTTTTTCTTGACTATTGGCTTTGAGCGTGCTGATAACAAAATTAATATATTGATTCATATGGGACCACCTAATATAGCTCACACATACAAGCTTTCCGTGTGAAAATGATTTAGCAACGCTCGCAATACGTACAAATTGTGAATCCGTAGTTGTACTGTGTGAGACTACCTATACACATAGATTTCCGTGTTTATTTTAATGTATTTACACAGAATCCATCCGTGTGAAATGACCTGTTTTTCTAGTAGTGTTGTCTACTAAGTTTCATTTGCTTGTAAATTTTCTTCGATTTGGTTTCACTTGGAGGATGGGGGTATGTGATGTAGAACGAATGGCAGTCCGAATTGAAGAAAAGTTCGATCGTGCAAAAGGAGGAAAACCCAGGTTACTATTGCAACTTTGGCATTCGGTGTCCGATTCGATCGTGCCATACCTTTCCTGAAAGGGAATCACGCTGGGCGGATGGCATGCATGATCCTGGCGGTGAACGGTCCTGGTCTGGAAGCAAAGAGTGGATTTGGTGTTGGCGCTGGGGAGCCTGCCTCGGCTCGGATTAGCCTTTGCTCTAGTTGTTGCATCTGCTCCAGTATTAGGGCGGTTTTGTCTCCATCGGGTCCCGCCTGGGTGTTCTGCTAAACCAGCTCTCGCCTGGGGGCAGGTATATTACCCTTGGTTCTAGCCTTGCTTGTCAAGTGCTGGTGTGCGGTTGTGACTCCGCCTCCTGTTCCAACATTAGTCAGGTGGAGGTGGTGGTCTCATTCCCTGTAGCTCTGGTGGGTTCAGCGGTACCTACATCTGTATGATTGGTCCGGGTACCAACCCGCCGGTGTTGGGCTGACTGCGCCTGGTGCTCTGTGATTGTTCGCTTTGCGCTGGGTTGGCGTTTGCCTCCAGCGCCTTCTTAAGCTCGTCAAATCTTGACATCAGTGTGGCCAGCTCCTTTTGGGCCTCGGCCTTGTCTCTGCACTCCTGCTTGCGTTCTCTATTTACTTTGTGAAGGTTCGCTAGTGCCAGCTTATACATAGAGGTGAGGTTCTGCACCGGAGGGCTGTTGCTGCTCGGTTGAGCCTCCGCTGTAGTTTGGGTTGGTGGGATATGGGAACTAGCCTGGGGTCCCCTGCTGGGGTTGATCGGTGTGCTGAATAGTGCACGGTTAACTTTAACCACCAGATTGACGATGATCATTGGTTTGGTGGGATGGGGGTTGGCAGACTGATCCGCTTGCTCCTCAATGTTTCCCCCGCTACCGTTAGTCATGGTGGATGTGGTAGGATGGCCTTTTGTTCATGGGTTCCCACAGACGGCGCCAATGTTAATGTTTAAAGTTCAGCGATAGCTAACCCTTGTTAACGCTGATCCGATGAGCAGACCGTTACCTATGATATTCTCAGAGTTTCCGCTACCTGTCAAATGAAGTACAAAGGGCGTCAGAGGGAGACCGCGCTGGGCGGTCTTCTCTTCTCCAATGCCTAAGTTAGTCAATGTATTTGTGTTGAAAAGCAACAATAGGTAAGTATTAAATGCGTAATTAATGAAGAGAGAGGAGAAAACCTTTTATAGGTGAGGAGGGAACTGATCTTCTCCATGTTTTCGATGTGGGACTGATGTGCTTCAGTCCCCAACTTCTGGAGCTTCTGATGTTGTCTTGGCTAGGCGCGTCAGCGGTGATCTAGGGGCAAGCCGGGGCTCAGGCGGTAGCCTGCTTGGCTATGTTCCCGTAGGTCACTCATTTGGCGTGAGTCGGTACTACTGGGGGTAGCATGAGCGTGGCTCATTATAGCTAATTATCCTTGCAAATGCTTATGTAAGTACACATTTGGTTGCAAATTTTCTTCGATTTGGTTTCACTTGGAGGATGGGGGTATGTGATGTAGAACGAATGGCAGTCCGAATTGAAGAAAAGTTCGATCGTGCAAAATGAGGAAAACCCAAGTTACTATTGCAACTTTGGCATTCGGTGTCCGATTTGATCGTGCCATAGCTTTCCAGAAAGGGAATCGCGCCAGTAATAAAACTCATAGTTATGCCACAACGTGTGGGATTTTTCGGGCTTTCGGGGTCGTTTAGGACCTCAAAACTACAATTTACTGTTTTTTAGAATTTTCAGTTTCCTAGTTTGTTTTATCTTTACCCGTGGGCTTTAGGGTTTCATTGTTAGTCGCCCTAGGGTTTCTTTTCTCATATATATGCAGCCTTAAACAGCTACATAATCCATCTTTTATCATAATTTCAATCAAACTTGAGAGTTTTATTTTTTTTATCTCTGGTGGACTCCAGAACGTTTCTTTTAGGTTTATTGTTTGTAAACCTAGGTGATCTTCCGACTGCGTCAGTATGGGTCATAGAGGTGAGAAATAGAATGCAAGATTGAGGAGCAGCTTGCTTGGGTTCAATTTGACGAAAGGAAGAAGATGTTGGTTTAAGGAATGTGTATCAAGTAAAATAAAGAGGGGATAACAGGAAGTTTGAGGAAAAAGTTCAGACAAAAAAATTTAAAAAGTTGTTTATTAAGTATAGTATAGTGGTGGGTGTATAAAAATTTCCCTATATAGTGAACTTGAATATTCTCTTGAAACTCAGAAGAATTCTTGTAAAAACATTTTAGAAAGTGTTATACCACATAATATTTCGTATCACAGTCCAGTTTTCTCTGAGATCATCTGAAACTTTTTTTTTTTGGCACAAATCATCTATGTGTCATAAATTACATCTCATTCTTCTACTATTTATACTTCTTTTATTGGCACATTGTTAGTATGGATGATTGCATTGCAGTCTGCAACTTCCTTGAAACCGGTGAAATGGAGCCAACTGCCAACTATACATACCTGTGCTTAAAACCGAAAATGAAGGACCCAAAAGAGGCTGCTCACTTTTGACCTATTGCACTTAGCAATGTTATTTGCAGGCCTTGCTCTAAAGTAGTAGCAAATAGGCTTAAACAGTGGCTACCCCAAATTGTATCCCCTCTACAAAGTGCATATGTGCCTGGCCGGATCATCTCTGATAACACACTAGTGGCAAATGAAGCGGCTCACTTCATGCATAAACTCAGGCATCAGGAAACTAGCTTCTTCTCTATCAAGTTAGATATAAGCAAAGCATATGATAGACTTGAATGGAAATATTTGCAGGCAATCCTCACAAAGTTGGGTTTTCATCCAGCTTAGATCCATATGATCATGAATAATGTCACCACCGTAAGGTAATCTATCTTGATACAAGGGGAGCCTACTCCTCCTTTGTTTCCTCCCAGAGGCATCAGGCAAGGTGATCCCCTGTCACCATATTTATTTATTCTTTGTGCTGAAGGCTTATCTACACTCATATCACATGCTGTGCAATATCATCTAGTGCAAGGGCTAACCATGTGTCCCTAGGCTTCTACACTTAGCCATCTTTTTTTGGCAGATGATAGTCTCCTCTTTGGGACAGCTACCATAGAAGAGTGTAATGCTATCAAGCTAATTCTGGATATGTTTGAAAAAGCTTCTGGTCAGAAAGTCAATTTTCAGAAAAGTAATGTGGTGTTTAGTCGGAATGTTGGCATGGATTTACATAATCAGTTAGCTTCCATTCTTGCAGTCCAACATATGGATGAACATGCCAAGTATTTGGGACTACCCCTAAGAGTTAGTCGATCTAAAACAGCAAAGTTTGGTTATGTTAAATAGAAACTATCCAAGAAATTGATTAGTTGGAAAGCAAAGGTTCTAAGCTGCACTGGAAAAGAAATTCTCATTAAGGCAGTGGCATAAACTATGCCACTGTATGCTATGAACTATTACTTGCTTCCCAAAAGTTTGTGTGATGATATTCACCAACTTTGCGCATCGTTCTTTTGGGGTGACACCGATGCAAAGAAGAAAATCTATTGGAGAAGCTGGGAGAAACTATGTTTGACTAAACATGAGGGAGGTATGGGGTTCAAAAATATTTATGCCTATAATATAGCTATGCTTGCTAAACAGGGATGGAGAATTATCTCCAACCCTCACTCTCTGATTGCAAGGCTGTACAAGGCCAAGTATTTCCCAAATTGTTCCTTTTGGGAGGCTGATGTAGGAGACTCACCATCATTCTCTTGGAGAAGTATTCTACAAGGCAGACAAGTGCTTAAGGTAGGGGTGCAATGGAAAATTGGAGATGGAAAATCAATAAATATATGGCAAGATAGGTGGCTGCCAATTCAAGGTTCTGCTCAGGCCTCAAGGCTCCACAACTCAACCTTGTGTACAGTAGCTGAACTCATTGACGAACCTACTCGGCAGTGGAAATCTGGCCCTGTCTATAAATCTGTTCCCAAGAGAAGTTGCAGATCGTATTCTTTGCATTCCTCTTAGTAGGGTTCCCACAACGGATAGACTTATTTGGAGTCCTGAAAAACGGGGACATTACTCAGTTAAATTAGCTTATTGGATCGCACGAATGGAAGTGTTACAACACGTCCTTGTATCAACATTTAATAGAGACCCGTATAATGACTTGTGGAAGAGCCTATGGAAAGCTAAAGTCCCTGGTAAAGTAAGCATCTGTGCTTGGCGAGCCTGTAAAAATCTTCTGCCTAGTTGAGATCGACTCTACACCAAAGGATATGAGGGCCCTATGCAGTGCATACTGTGTAATCATCCTATCGAAGATGTAGCTCATTTATTCTGTAAATGCTCAGTGGCTTCTGAAATTCTAAAGGCTCATCCATTCAACCTACATAATACTACATCTCCTCCACTTCACTTTAAGGACTGGATGCTGGAAAGAGCCACCAGTCTTAAGCCTGAAATATTTGCAAAGTTACTGATGATAGTTTGGACCTTATGGAAGAACCGTAACAGTTGTCGTTGGAATGGTACTAAGTACGTAGACTGCATCAGATATCTGTCTAAGCATCTATGCATGGCTCGAGGAGTTTCAAAAGGCCGGCTAGAGCTCCGACCACTATATGCACTACGGCACAGCAGAGGCACACTTGGAAGCCTGCTGTAAATGGGACTCTTAAACTCAATGTGGATGCTGCATTTCTGCCACAACAGATGAAATTAGAGACACTACCGGCAAGTTCATTGCTGCCTTTGCTGGTCTAATTGCACATACTGCTTCCCCAAAACAGTGTGAGCTATTTGCCATTAGAGCGGGGCTTGATCTAGTATATGCACTACAACTTCAGCTGGCAATAGTCGAAAGTGACTGTATGGAAGCCGTGGCTGAAATTCAATGCAGGGATCATGGTTTACTCTCTAATGGAGGACTAATTGATGACATCAAACAAGCCGCTTCAAATATCCCCTCTGTTCAAATATGCCATGCACCACGTTCCACTAATATGGTAGCTCATAGGCTTGCAGCAATAGGCTTTGATGCTATGCGACATAAAGTCTGGCTTGATGTTGTGCCAGACTGCATTATTGATGTACTCAACTTTGACCACAGGCACCTCCATTGAGGTAGCTCTTAATGAAATAGTCTCTCTTAAAAAAAAAAAAAAAAAAAAAACTTCTTTTATTGGTAATATATAATCTGATCCTATAGTGGTTGTCTGGTTGATGTTTCAAATTTCATTGTTGTCAAAATATTTAACTGTTGGAAGAACAATATATATACCTAGGAAGTCTTACCTTTAGCCCTCCATGTACGTCCCCGTATAGACGTGTTACATTATTCATAATAACCCAAGGATTACAAAAGATAGATAGAATAAAACATAAAGATTACATAATTTATGCTTATTGAGAATTATATGAATCACCACGCATCAGTCTATGTTCCATTGGCAACATATACCATCAAGCCCCCACAAACAAGGGCATCCCTTAGTGATATCCCAGAAGAATTTCTTGCAATCGTCTCTGCTATTTCTGAAAATGTTGAAGTAATGAACTTGACCCTTAAATTCAAATCTGCAAAAGAAGAGTGTGGTTCTAATAAAATTGGTTTTGAACTTGAATTCGGAATTCTCTCTATTAACAAGGGCATGCCAACCAATGTCATTGTCTTTCGATTTGCAATGGACTCTTAAGATCGCAGTAGTCTTTTTCAGTAAGTTTCTGATACTAACCGTCTTACGCTTTGGCCATTCCCATCCTGCCTCACTACTAGTTGTTATTGAAAGAATAACAACAAGCATGAGCAAGAGATGAAGGACATATCTCAGGAAAAGACTCATCTTGTTTCTTCAAGGAAGGATAGAACTGTTGGTAAATATGTTGGTCTAATTGCTATATTTATAAGAAAATCAAGAAACATTTATGCATATAAATCTAACCAAAATAAAACCGATAAAAGTTAGAAAAACCTTAAATAATATGTTCGAGTCTAGAACTTGGTTCTATGTCCTTAAGACGAAATTGCCTCCTCATCGGTGCTTCAAGGTTTTAATGGCAAACGTCTCCCAGGATACAACGACCTTCTTCTTGTGGTAGTAGCACTCCAAACCTCAAGAACAGCGAACTTAGATTGTGTATGAACTCCCTCTTGAAAAAGACTCAATTGGTTTTCATGACACTAGGAAAGCTTATATGCAAAGGAAGAGGAGGAAAATGAATTCAAGAAGTTATTTCAGAATATGGTGTAGCAAGTGTTTTATAGATGTAAAGTGACTTTAAAAGGAGAGATGACTTTTCACCAAAAGTTATCTTTTGTGATCAGCCATGACTTCTCATTGCATAGTCATTTACATTTATTCAACTTCACACATTTTCACTAAATACATCCACAAAATTATGGAAAATAAATAATTTAATAGTAAATTTTCCAACAATCCCCCACATGGATGAAATAATTAGTTTAGAAAGGAAAATTTCAAAAGACGATGCGCGCGGACATATGAGAGAGTTCGGTTGAAATGATATCGCATCGGGATAGGTAGCTTTTGGCCTTGAACCTTCCGTAGTGAAATACCATCGGATTTACTAGCTAATTAGTGAACATGATGTCTTGAACTATTCAGCCATTTATGTAAACCAAGACAATGGTACTCACACAATACCTTTTCATACACATCTAGTTCTACGGTTGTGTCCTTCCAGCCATGGACAACACCCGGTATTCATTAGTTCTTTAGAGAATCAAGCCTTAAAATTCTCATAGAAACGGCCTCATTTCAAACTAATATAGGTGACTTCCTTTTGACAAGTATCTTGCTATACTTCTACTAATCTTCCAAGCTTCCAAGTTGTGGAAGTCATTAAAACAAATATCCTACCACGATGCAAGCAACACTATCTCATCAAATTTAGGAGTGAGTAGGAGAAGTATCTCCTCAGTGTTATAAGCCACACACAATTTAGTTGTCCCTTTGAACCTAGATCTTGGGATCTCCAGTCAACTAGGTTGGGTGTCCATCATGATGACTTTTAATTATAGGCTTTAATCTCATTCCTTTCGATGATCAATCTACTTCTCTAGTCAAACCTTTAACAAATTTGGATCCACTTGGTTGACATGTTTTTGAGAGTAGAGAATATTGATGATTAACTTTCAAACCCCCACAATTCACTCATACTCTGGGTAGTTTGGTTACTGATATGTACAATTCTTGTACCTTCTCTTCAGATTACTTTGATTGTTTCTATCTACCTTCAATTTTGATTTTTATTAGGTTTTGGCCAGAAACCTTGACATTAATCAAATTGAATTCATTGGTACACAATCAATCCTTATTAACTAATCTATTATTAGTTAATCAACATATCAAATTTTATACATACTTGAATTTCAATCTTATTGAACTTTCCAAGTGCAATACGTGTACTGAAGAAAGAATAACATTATCTTTCTTTATTCAATTGCACTTCAACATTTAATCAATGTGATTAATTCTTGTCGACTAAACCTTTATCAATTAATCAACCTCTCATATAAATATTGCTTGAATTCTCTTATTGAATTCTTGTCGATAGGATACATATTTCAATCTTATTGAAAATCTATTCTCTCATGTATTTCAATCCCATTGAAATTCCAAGTACACATTCCATGTAGCTTCTGTTTCTCTTTTAAGCTAGTGGTTCCATCATTTTCCATGACTAAGAATCCCACGAAGAGGAACATCTATACCATGACATCGTCCCTGTTCATTATTAAATAATTCTTCATATAAGGTTTTCATTTGTTTTCTCCTTTTCTCGTCCTTCACAGACTACCACTTTCCTATCCTTATAGAATGGAATAAGATTGTTGAAGCTATTCTTAGACTTTCAGACCAAGCAAATATTCCCAGACTGAATATTTGTCTTTACTGAAGTACAATTTCCATGTACAGGTCGATGAACAAAGACTATCTTTAATCAATAATCATTTGTACTTTGTTATGATAGACAGAAAAGTAATCATTTTTTGTGCATGAATGCCAAGCGTCATGTACCGGTTCTGCAAACAACATTTCCGCCCACAATTGAAATTTGATCAAATGCCACAGCCCAGAAGTCTCGATCACTTCTTCATCAATTAATCAATATTTGTCTCTTATTGTATATAATCATGAGTGCCGATTGGAGTTTATAGATGGCAAACTGCTATTCTTCAATTTGCCACTGCAAATTCTAGATTAGTTATAACTCATTCTGTCATGCATTGCAAACCATGCAATTACCACAATAACTGCCCAGTCGAAAGAAAATAGTATATTTACTATCTTCAAAATAGTGGACAATGACACAGCTATCGTCTTGTTTGATTACTTACAAACTGTTTGAGGGGTTGCGACCCTTGTGACTCAAATTGAACACCATTCTGACTTTGAACCATTTCAAATCATATTATTCTCAAAATCACAAGAACACACACAGTAAGCAGTAGTAACATGCAAATATAGAAAATGACCAAACAAACGATTTCGTCTTAAGATTGTTGGTAAATATGTTGGTCTAATTGCTATATTTATAAGAAAATCAAGAAACATTTATGCATATAAATCTAACCAAAATAAAAACGATAAAAGTTAGAAAAACCTTAAATAATATGGTCGAGTCTAGAACTTGGTTCTATGTCCTTAAGACGAAATTGCCTCCTCATCGGTGCTTCAAGGTTTTAATGGCAAACGTCTCTCAGGATACAACGACCTTCTTCTTGTGGTAGTAGCACTCTAAACCTCAAGAACAGCGAACTTAGATTGTGTATGAACTCCCTCTTGAAAAAGACTCAATTGGTTTTCATGACACTAGGAAAGCTCATATGTAAAGGAAGAGGAAAATGAATTCAAGAAGTTATTTCAGAATAGGGGAAATATCATCAATGATCACTGAGTTATGACTTATTCGACACTTAACTCACTGTATTTTTAACAATATCACTTAACTCACTCAGTTTTACATCCGTCTTTCACTTAAATCACTGCCGTTAATTCTACCGTTAGAAGCCGTTAAAATTAAGGGTATATTTGTCAAAATACTTAAAAAAACTACATTTATTAGACTTTTTTTCAATTTTTTTTAATTTCTGAAATTTCTAATAAAAAAATGATGTTTTTAACTTAAATATAATTTGAAAAAAAAATGTCTTTTTTTAAAAAAAAGAAGTTAGAAATGTATTTTTTTAGTGTTTAGAAAAATATACCCTTAATTTACATTTATTAGACTTTTTTCAATTTTTTTAATTTCTGAGATTTCTAATAAAAAATGATTTTTTTAACTTAAATATAATTTGAAAAAAAAAAAGAGTTTGAAATGCATTTTTTTAGTGTTTAGACAAATATACCCTCAATTTTAATAGTTTTTAACCGCAGAATTAACGATAGTGAGTTAAGTGAAAGACGGATGTAAAACTGAGTGAAGTGAAAGACGGATGTAAAACTGAGTGAGTTAAGTGAAATTGTTGAAAATACAGTGAGTTAAGTGTCGAATAAGTCATAACTCAGTGACCATTGGTGATGTTTCCCCTTCAGAATATGGTGTAGCAAGTGTTTTATAGATGTAAAGTGACTTTAAAAGGAGAGATGACTTTTCACCAAAAGTTATCTTTTGTGATCAGCCATGACTTCTCATTGCATAGTCATTTACATTTATTCAACTTCACACATTTTCACTAATTATTCATCCACAAAATTATGGAAAATAAATAATTTAATAGTAAATTTTCCAACAAGAACAAATAATTGGGTGTTTTCTATTGAGCTGAATTTCAAGAAGTGCCACTATTTATTGTGCCCTTGAGCAAACCATTTCCTCATAATTCTAGAATAGTAATTCACCCATGCTTTCCGTTTAATAAAAAAACCAAGGAGGTGTATTATACTATATTAAGAAACTAACACTTTCAATATGAACATCATTTTTTTTTAGACTATCATACTTTCGGTTTTATAACAAACTGAAAGTTCACATGTACTGACCTAGCTCTGCTAGGGTTTCGAGTGCTGTCATCTAGGGTGACTGCTGCTCCTACACCTTCTCCATTTTCATGGATAATAGTGCAGGCCTAGGCCTGTGGTTTCTCTTCTTTCTCTATTTGATAGGTGAGAGCCCAACGGTGGAGCTGGATGAGCTTTCTGATTCTGTTGGGATAGACTGGTCGGGTTTCTTTTACCGTGGTGGTGGGTTGAGGTGTGGTACCTCTGTCGGTGTTGCTTTTAGGGCAACACAGGTTTCTGGGTGGAGCCTGGATCCGGAATCTTTGAAGGATCTTAGGTTTTGTAAGAGGCGATACTGGGAATTTCTTCCTGAGAATATCAAAGGTCCTGGTGCGTTGGGTGTTGCCGGCAGCGATGGTGATTCACCCCTAGGTTCTCGGGTCAGTGCTGATGCTTGGGCTAACACGGGAACAAAATTGCAGGTTCTAATGGTAGGCTACTGGTTTCAGTCGGATTTGTGGTGTTGCTATGCAGCAGCAACGTATGGTGGAGGAGGTGGTGATCTGGACTTTGGTGGTTGCTGACTGGCTGACAAGGATGATCTCGATGGCTCTACCGTCGTTGGGCGAGGTGGTCTGTTATGTCGAAGTCCTCTGGAAGCAGCGCAGGTTGTCGGTGGTGGTGGTCTGGAATTCCATGGAGAAAGCTATGGGCTGCCCTTAGCATATCCTGATTGGGTGCCCTTAGGGTTTCCACACCTTGGGCTCTTTGGATCAGGCTTGCTTTGAATGGTGATGTGGACGTCGTGGGCTAGGGTAGAAATGGAAGGTGAGTTTGCTACTCTTTGGGAAAATATTTAAATTTTTTAGGTCGCAAAGATCATAATCTCTGAGGGTTTTTTATTCTTGCTTCGGAGGTTCTGATCTTTGTTTGGAATAATGGTGCGTGAATTGTCTAAAAGGTGGGTGTACTGGGAGTATATTGGGGTCTTATTCTTGTTTTAGAATGGGAGTCCCAGGGTACTCTGAGAAACTATTATTTCTGTCGACCCCATCGGGATGTTTCGCTTTTGTATTGCTTGCTGAATCTATATAATGGGTTAACCTCTTTTGATAAAAAAAAAAAAAATAATAAAAAAAAATCATTTGATTTTAGTAATATTATTCAATTATAGTTCAATTTCACCCATTAATTTTTTATTTTATTTTCAAAAATGGTATTAATACTAATTGGGGGATGAAATTGGCATCCACTTTTGCAAACCATGCCACCTTTTCTTTTGTTATGTACACATTTGTTGCGTGAAACACTCATGGATAAAGAAAGGAAAAAAAACAAAAAATGGTATCAATTTCATTCCCCTATTATGTGGTTTATGTCCAAAATCAATTCAGTCCCTAAACTTCTAATTTCATTAAAAACACCCCTGCACTTTCAATTTTGATCTAATAGGTCCAATTTGTTAGTTTTCAAACAATTGAGTTATTTAACTTGTTAATGTGGCTCATACATGGCCTATGTTTTATGATGTGGTGTCGAGGTGATCTGCATAGTCAATTTAGGAGTGAGTCCTACTAATAAAAATAAATAGTTTTTCAACAAATTATCCAATTATAACTTGAACCCATAACAAAATATTAACGAATTGGACCTATTAGATCAAAATTGAAAGTGCAGGGGTGTTTTTGATGAAATTAGAACTCCAGGGACTGAATTGATTTTAGACCTAAACCACAGGGTATGATAGGAGCATAAAATGCGATAAATATAAAGTGCAATCCCTTACACTTTTCTTAGTTAATTCCTTTAAAAAGTCAGTTTTAACTTTGTTTTCTTTTTAGGTAGTTCGTGGAGTGATTCAAGAGAAATAAGAGCTGAAAGGGAGCAACGAATCCATGAAACATGAAGTACTGATGCAGAGGACCAAGTTTGATCAACCATTTGGCCAGAAATTACAAGGGAAGTCCACGGAATTCATTGTGTAAAACAGTTGCTCCAAAGCAGAAAACTGCAGTTTCAGAATCAGCTTTCTGGGAACGGTTTTGAGAAGCAATTCTTGCACCCTTCCAGATGCACCTTTGGAGAAATGACCAGTGATCCTTGAAGACATGATGTTATACTTCAACTACAACTAAAGAAATGGTCATAAGAGTCAACGAGGCAGTAGGAAACCAAGTACAAACTAGGCTTCCCGATAAGGCAGAAACTGTCAGCTTTTCATGAAGCTTTTTGGGAGATCTTTTCCGGCGACTTTCTTGGAGTTTTTCCAGAAGGTTATTGATCATTCTCGATTATATGATGTCATAGAACACGTGGGAGTCAAGAACCATCCAGAAACTTGTCAAGACGAAGTCGTTCCTTGTCCAAGAAGGAAGCTTCAGAGTCAGAAATTGAATCCTAGTCAAAACAGGACGGTTTTGCAGAATTCTTCTTTGGACGGATTTCCAGGGCATTTTTGGGAGGTTATTGCTGCTGAAAATATGAAGGAGAGTCCTAGAATGATTCCTCAAGATTTTGGGAAGATTATTAAAGCTTGAAAATCATTTAATTATGCACCAAGTAGAGTAATCCTCAAGCAACTAGGAGAGGCTTTCAAAGCGGAATTGGAAAAGGAAACTAGGGCTGCACTTCTCCTATATATATTGAGCTTCTGCACACGTTGAAGAGACCACGCCGTTCACCTTCTCTTCTATCTCTCTTTCTCATTCATCCGCCATCATCTTTTTCTTCTTTTTCTCTATTTGTTTTATTTTGGTTTTTAAAACAATGTGTAACTAACTATCTTTTTGTTAGGGGCAAGGTTTGAAGCCCCAATTATGTAGAACATATGTTTGTTTAAATTTAGTTTCTTGATCTTTGGTGTGGATTGGTTGTTTATTTCTGCTTGATTGAAAACTTTTATGTGTGTATGTTCTTTGGGTCGACACTTAGGATATATGCATGTAATTGGAGCTAGGTTTAGAAAATAATTCACCTAATCGTCTTGTTTTCTAATCCACAAGTATGCAAGGCTTTGAAAAAAAGTTGATGTTTTAAACAACTAGAAGAGCATGCTAGGTAGGCGTTCCACACTAGACTGCAACTCTATAATCAATCGTTTCCATGAGATCTTAATGCTTCAAATATGTTGACACTATATGTGTTGTTGATAGGATAGCGTTCTATACCTTGATTGCATGTTTGATAGGCTTAGCTATTGTGCGTTCACGTAGACTAAGTATTTAGGGAAAAATTAATAAGGGACATGATCTGCTCCGACTTGTTTCTTGGTTGATTTCTGTTCACACCTTAGTAATTGAAACTAGCTTAACTTAACATTGTTCAAAAATAATTGGTGGTGGATTTCCGAGTCTCTAACGTTTTCTCCATCTTATTTTTCTCAAACTTAAAATCGAAATTGCTTTCTTTGTTTTCCTTTAATTTTCGTAAAACCTAAAAACCCCCAAAACATTTATTTTTCTTTTCTTCTTTTTTTTTCCGTTTCTCCTACTCTCCTTCTCCCTATTCTACGTTTGTTTTCTTTTCTTTTAGTTAGTTTCTTTGGTTGCTTGATTTGTGATCTTTGATTAGTTTAGATTACTTTATTTTTATTTTTCTTTGTGATTAATTAGTTACCCTCAATCCCCGGCTTGAACGATCCCTGCTTACTCTATATTGCTGACGACTACATCTTGCAGGGTTAAGTTGAGCGCTTGTTTTTAGCGTATCAGGGTACTAACTAGTATTTAGCCCATTAAGGGAAATGAAAGAAAAGGTCACTTTAGAGAGTGAAATGATAAAAAGATTACCTAGTTTCCCACTTGATAAAATGGTCCATTATAAATTGTTAGTAATATTAATTTAGTCCTTATGAATAATAAGTTGATGTTAAAAAAGGTCAGTTTTTAATTTGTTTGATTCCGATTCTACCCTTAGAGCCTAATATATGTTTTTGATTCCCATTACAGTAGAGCCCGATCGCCCAAAATTTGAAACCCTAAATGCAACAAGATGACCATGGAGCGGAAGAGGACTAGGAACTGGGACGACCTCCACAACGAAGAAGACGATGATCGCTTCTTCGAGTCTGATCGGGAACTGGGGGAGTTGAATTCGCCGTTGCCGGCAATGCCTATACAGTCGAGATCAGAAGGAGAGATCGAAGCTTTCTCAGCTGATAAAACGAAGGAAAGAAGAGTTAATCGGCACAGTCTCGAAACAACGGCTGATGAGAACGTTGTCGACTATCGTTGCGCCTAGCTCTATAATGTGTTCGTCCTCGACATCTCGTGTTACATCCCGAACCTAGAAATTTCGATTTACTCTTTATTTGGGATATAATTGTTGGATACTTTCTTTTTAACCGTTATGAATGATTTAGTGGCCCTAAAAGTTGACTTTTTGTTCGGGTCAAAATTTGAGAAAATGTTCTTCACGAAAGTTGTAGGGGACGTTAAACCGAGCGCGAGCATATGTGGTTAGTAAAAATCGGACTTCGTATGCGAGAGTTATGGCCGAAATTGTAAAGTTACTGTTCATGGTAACTTTTTGATAAAAGTGGAAAGTTACCCGGGTGGGTTTCCATTTCCGGAAACCACCCCAACTCTTTCTCTCTCCTCTCCCCCGATCTCTCTTCCTCCGGTTCGGCCCTTCTCCCTCTTCCATCAATTCCGGCGATTCCGGCCACCATCCGGCGTGCAACCGGTCACCACAGGGGCGCCTCAACCCGCTTGTGATACCAGTGACCTGGGTTTGGGGAGTTTTGGCCGGAAAAGCTCGATTTCACCCCGGAAAGGTAAGGTTGCAGTTTTGGGGATTTTGCCGATTTCCGGCCATTCCGGCCACCTCCGGCCACCATATTCACATCGAAGGTTCGGTTTTTGCAGGAGATCATTTTGCCTAAGGTCTTGCTTCTCAATTTGCAGTGTAGAGGTGGAATCGATCGAACCCGATTCTAGGGTTCTTGAGCTTTTCTGGAAAATTTTCACCGGTTCGATCCAGCCACTTAGAGGTAAAATTGATCAATGTTGTAGTTGAGAAGTTGATTGGGTCTGTTGAGATGATGTTGTTGCCGGAATTTGGTGGTCATCGGAGAAAGTCGCCGCCGGCGCGTGGTCCCCACGTGCCGCCACTGTAGGTAGCGCGTGGAGGCGCGTATAGCAGGGTTTTAGATGTCGTTTTAATTCCCTATACCAGTTAATGATTGTAGAATGTAATGTGTGAAGTTTGGTTGACATCGGAGGAATTTCGGATTGAGTTTAAATTGTTTAATTAACGGTTTACGTGAATTCGAACGCCGGAATTATTTCGAATTCACTCGAGGATTAATTTATCGGTGAATGAATATTGATGGAGTTAGGGATGGACGTTGTAGAGTGTTGAGAAGTCGATTTTAGGAAGGGGGGATTATTTTGAATTTCCAATTATGAGTATCGTAAAGTCAAAGTTCCGTCCTGTGAATTATATATTTATGATTGTTATTCGTACAGGACGAGAGGAGTCTCCATACGAGGAGAATCACGAGCGACGTCAGGATTGACCACATATTGTGAGTGGACCTTTGATTTTAATTGATGCATGCAAATTAAATTCCGCAAGTTTTAAGATATTGAATTATCCACTTAATTATCGAGCATTTTATTTTGGTTTGGTTTATTGAATGATTTATTGGTTTGAACTTTTGAATTAAGTTTCGTTATGCTCGATTTGAGGATTTTGATTTATGCGGATCCATTTATACTATTTATTTTATTTATTCGACGATTAGAGATTATAATGAGATTTCGATGAAGCAAGATTTTATACTTATTTATACCCTATTTGTATTTGAACCTGAGATGAGCTTGGCGTGCGGGGCCACGTCTTTATACATTCGGATTATTATTTTGTGAAATAAGTGGGGAAATTATACAGTTTTTCTTGGCTTTCGACTATCTTTTCACCATACGCGGGTCATGTGCTTAGGTCTCCTCCTCACTTACTTTGTGTTTGTGGGTGGCAGTGAGGTAGCTTTCTCCTCCTCACGTGGGTGGTAGTCGAGGTGATATTCTCCTCCTCGCACAATCTATGTGCGAATGGTAGTCGAGGTTATTAGTTCTCCTCCTCGCACAATCTATGTGTGAGTGGCAGTCGAGGGTAGGTAGAGCCTGAGGGGCTCCATTCCCGTATGGTGAACCCATTTCCCCTATGTTCTTTGGTTGTTGTTCTTGACTAGCGGGGCTAGTCGGTCATTTCTTATTTATTGCATGCATCGGGATTTTATGGAAATAAATGTGGAAAAGTATAAAACCCTTTTTCTTTCAATTATTTATTTTTGTCCACTCACGCTAACGTTTTATATACTTTTCCCTGGGCCCTTCGGTTTCAAATGCCCAGATTGCAGTACTGTTGCTCGGTGTACGAGAGTGAGCCATAGTTACCGCACCTGCTTCCGCCATCACATTCTGTAGGTTACCTGGTTAACCTACTGTATTCCTTGTCTTTTATATTCCTAGAATGCTCTGATTACTAAGGGATGTGTGACCCAACTTGATGTATTATATTGAGGTCTATGACCTAAATTTGGTGATTGTAGTAAATTGTATCTTTCGGAGTTTATGTTTGATGTGGATAGCTTTGAGTTGGATTGTTTAAATCTGGGAGCAGGGTGGCTCCAGGAGTTGTGGTTGGTTGTTTAGAAGTGAATTTTGTTTGCCGCAGGTTTTTGGGTTAACCATTTTTAGGGGAGGTTATGCCGAAATTTTTGGTAAATCTCCTTTAAAGATGGGTCCCGCAGGGCCACTTCGGATTCCAGGGTGGAATTCGGGGCGGGTCTTGTCAGTTGGTATCAGAGCACTAGGTTTCTAGATTCTGTAGACTTCCTTGCTACTTTATATGCTTAATGACGCCTGGTACTTCCCGAGTGATGGCCCGACCGCGGCGGATCCCCATCGTGTGCTCTTCGGTACTAGTGTGTTATTATGCATGTAAAGTAGATACCTTGTTGTACTGATCCTTGAACTTCTTAAATACTTTTCTTCAGGTACTATGGCTCGAAATCGCCGAGCACGTGAGAGAACTCCGGTTGGGGAAGATGAGCCGTTACCTAGGGGATTTGCGGATTCTTTTGGACAGTTCTTTCGGCAGATTGCCGCAGCACTCCCCGGGTCACGTACTGACTATACAGTAGAGCGTGCTAGGAGGCATGGGGCTCAGACTTTTACTTCAGCCGCCTCACCTGTAGAGGCTCAGCGGTGGATTGACAGGATGGAGAGAGTTTTCTCCCAGATGGACCTTCCAGAGGATAGGAAAGTGACTTTGGCGGTACAGTTTCTTGAGGATACCGCATGGCATTGGTGGGTTGATGTGACCAATGACCCTGCAAATGTTGGCCCCATGACCTGGGATATGTTCAAGACCCACTTCTATGGACGGTACTTTAGTGATGCCCACCTTAATCGGATGCAAGACCAGTTCTTGAGCTTAGTGAGGAGAGATGATCAGTCAGTGTTGGAGTTTGAGCAGGAGTTTCTCTCCTTAGCCCACCATGTGCCGGATTTGGTTCGCACCGAGCAAAGCAAGATTCGTAGATTTGTTTTGGGACTTGGAGGCAAGTTCAAGGACAAGATGTTAGGCACACCGTATCGGAGCTTTGCTGAGGCAGTATCTTATGCCATGGACATTGAGTCAGACTCACCTGCTGGATTTCACCCTAGGGATCCTGGTGGCCCTAGCCAGGGTCCATCTAAGAGGGCTACTTCCACATCTGGTTCGGGTTCTTCAGTTGGTAGTGGGAAGAGCAGTGGTTCCAGTTCGAGGACCCGTACTAGGTTCAGGGTACGTGACAGGAGATTCTCTCGGGGCCAGTCTAGTGGACGACAGTTTGGACAGTTTGAGAGGTCCAGGAGTTATCATGGTGGTTCGAGTGGGGCTTCTGCTAGCCAGCCAGCCCAGTTTGGACAGTATCAGACAGCAGGATGTTTTATTTGTGGTCAGCAGGATCACTTCAGGAGGGACTGTCCCCTTGCGACTCAGGGAGCTAGATCTACCCCTACTCAGACTGTTGGTCAGTCCTCTGCTGGTGGTTCTACTAGCAGCGCCCGCACCAGCTCGGTAGGCCGAGCTAGTTCTCAGCAGGGCAGGGCTCAGCGAGGTCGTCCTGTGACACATGCTAGACTGCATGCCATGACCCAGCAGGAAGGCCGGGATTCACCGAAAGTTATCGTTGGTACGTTGTTTATCTTTCATCAACCTGCTTTAACCTTAATTGATCCTGGTGCGACACACTCCTTTATGTCCAGTAGATTCGCATGTTTTGCAAATGTGCCATCATCACTCCTTATTGGTGAGTGGTATGTTTCCTTACCTGCGGGAAAAGCACTTAAAATAGAGTGGGTTTTTAATGGTTGTGATGTAATGGTTGATGGTTTTTGCCTAGAGGCCAACCTAATTCCTCTAGACCTTGTGGAGTTTGATGTAATTTTGGGGATGGACTTTTTGGAGACACATGGTGCATTGGTTGATTGTTTCCGCAAAGAAGTAGTGTTTCGAAGTCCAGGAAAACCGGAAATCACCTTCCGTGGTGAGAGGAACATTCTCTCCTCTTGCCTGATTTCGGCCATTACGGCTGAAAAGCTTATGAATAAAGGTTGTCAGGCTTATTTAGCACACATTGTGGATACAAAGAGGGCGGTGTTGAGCATTGAGGATATTCCTGTGGTCAGGAAGTTTCCGGATGTGTTTCCCGATGAACTACCTGGTTTACCTCCAGAAAGGGAAATAGATTTTACCATTGAGTTGCTCCCTGGTACTGCACCTATATTTCAGGCACCTTATAGAATGGCCCCAGCTGAGTTAAAAGAGTTGAAGACCCAGTTACAGGAGTTGTTGGATAAAGGGTTCATCCGGCCAAGTGTGTCCCCTTGGGGTGCTCCGGTGCTTTTTGTTAAGAAGAAGGATGGCACTTTGAGGTTGTGTATTGATTATAGAAAATTGAATAAGGTCACAGTGAAAAACAAGTATCCATTACCACGGATTGATGACTTATTCGATCAATTGCGGGGTGCCAAAGTCTTCTCTAAGATTGATTTGAGGACAGGTTATCACCAGCTCCGGATAAGAGAGTCCGATGTACCCAAGACAGCATTCCGATCACGCTATGGTCACTACGAATTTGTGGTGATGCCTTTTGGATTAACCAATGCTCCTGCAGCCTTTATGGATCTTATGAATCGAGTATTCCGTCCATACTTGGACCGTTTTGTGATCGTATTCATTGATGACATTCTGGTTTACTCCAAGAGTGATGAGCTTCATATTAAGCATTTGAGGCTAGTACTTCGGACTTTGAGGGAGGCTAGATTATATGCTAAGTTGAGTAAGTGTGAATTCTGGCTTAACAGCATAGGATTCTTGGGTCATGTGGTATCAGCTGAAGGTATTAGTGTGGATCCTCAAAAGGTGGAAGCGGTTTTGAATTGGGGAAGACCCACCACAGTGACGGAGATTCGTAGTTTCTTGGGTTTAGCCGGTTATTATCGGCGGTTCGTGCAGGATTTCTCTAAGCTTGCAGCCCCCCTCACTAAATTGACCAGGAAAGGTGCTAAATTTGTTTGGTCGGATGAGTGTGAGCAAAGTTTCCAAGAACTCAAAAGACGTTTAACTTGTGCCCCAGTTTTAGTATTGCCTGATGATAGCGGGGAGTATGTGATTTACAGTGATGCCTCAAGACAAGGTTTAGGTTGTGTGTTGATGCAACATGGGAATGTGATTGCTTACGCATCTAGACAGCTGAAACATCATGAAATGAACTACCCAACTCATGACCTTGAGCTTGCTGCTGTAGTTTTGTCACTTAAGCTATGGAGACACTACCTTTATGGAGCACGATGCCAGATTTTTACGGATCACAAAAGTCTCCAGTATCTACTTAATCAAAGGGACTTAAATTTGAGGCAAAGGAGGTGGTTAGAGTTGATTAAGGACTATGATTGCACAATTGAGTACCATCCAGGAAGGGCTAATGTGGTAGCTGATGCACTTAGCCGAAAGCCCTCTAGCTCTTTAGCCCATTTGAAGACAGTTCGAGTCCCTTTACTTTATGCATTGCGATCTACAGGAGTTAATTTGGCAATTGAAGAAGGGTCTGGAGCATTGTTAGCTAGCTTCCATGTGAGGCCGAATCTCATTGATAAGGTGCGGGAGGCACAAGATGAAGACGAATATTTAAGACAAGTAAGAGAAGCAGTGAGTGATGGCATTAGAACAGACTTTATTCTTAGAGGAGATGGAGCCTTAATGTTTGAGAATAGAATATGTGTACCTAATCTTCCTGATATTAAACGAGAAATTTTGGATGAGGCTCATAGTTCTGCTTACGCTATGCATCCTGGCGGGACAAAAATGTATCGAACTTTAAAACCATATTATTGGTGGCGGAATATGAAAAGGGAGATTGCAAAGTATGTGAGTAGGTGCTTGATATGCCAACAGGTAAAAGCAGAAAGACAGAAACCTTCAGGATTGCTACAGCCGTTGCCTATTCCGGAGTGGAAGTGGGAGCACATCACCATGGATTTTGTTTCAGGTCTTCCACGAACTCGCAATGGCCATGATAGTATTTGGGTGATTGTGGATCGACTCACCAAGTCTGCTCATTTCTTACCGGTTAACAAGACTTATGGGATGAACAAGCTGGCGGAACTTTATGTAAATGAAATCGTGAAACTTCATGGACCACCCGTTTCCATTGTCTCTGATCGAGATCCTCGTTTCACCTCAAAATTTTGGAAGAGTCTACACGAGGCTTTAGGTACTGGATTAAGTTTTAGCACGGCATTTCATCCACAGACTGATGGGCAATCTGAGAGGACTATTCAAACTTTGGAAGACATGTTGAGATCCTGTGTTATGCAATTCAAAGGAAGTTGGGATAGCCATCTGGCATTGATTGAGTTCGCTTACAATAATAGTTATCATTCCAGTATTGACATGGCTCCTTACGAAGCTCTCTATGGAAGACAATGTCGTACACCCTTATGTTGGAATGAAGTGGGAGAAAGGAAGCTCATAGGTCCAGAGATTGTACGGATTACCACTGAGAAGTTAAGTTGATCCAAGAGAAACTCAGGACAGCTCAGAGTAGACAAAAGAGTTATGCGGATAACCGCAGGAAAGACTTGGAATTCCAAGAAGGTGATTGGGTGTTCTTGAAATTGTCCCCTTGGAAGGGTGTTGTAAGATTTGGAAAGCGAGGGAAGCTTAGTCCCCGATTTATTGGACCTTTTATGATTAAAGATCGAGTTGGCCCAGTTGCATACAGATTGATTCTACCTCTAAGGTTATCAAAGATTCATGATGTCTTCCACGTGTCCCTACTCCGCAAGTATATTGCTGATCCCTCCCATGTTTTAGAAGAACAGCCCATTCGTTTGAAGGAGGACCTTACTTATGAGGAGAAACCGATCCAGATACTCGACAGAAGAGAGCAGGTCCTTAGAAACAAGACGATACCTTTAGTTAAGGTATTGTGGAGTAATCATTTGGTGGAAGAAGCTACTTGGGAACCGGAAGACTTAATGAGACAGCAGTATCCCCACCTCTTCTAGCAGGTATGTTAATTTCGAGGACGAAATTTTTTAAGGGGGGGAGATTGTTACATCCCGAACCTAGAAATTTCGATTTACTCTTTATTTGGGATATAATTGTTGGATACTTTCTTTTTAACCGTTATGAATGATTTAGTGGCCCTAAAAGTTGACTTTTTGTTCGGGTCAAAATTTGAGAAAATGTTCTTCACGAAAGTTGTAGGGGACGTTAAACCGAGCGCGAGCATATGTGGTTAGTAAAAATCGGACTTCGTATGCGAGAGTTATGGCCGAAATTGTAAAGTTACTGTTCATGGTAACTTTTTGATAAAAGTGGAAAGTTACCCGGGTGGGTTTCCATTTCCGGAAACCACCCCAACTCTTTCTCTCTCCTCTCCCCCGATCTCTCTTCCTCCGGTTCGGCCCTTCTCCCTCTTCCATCAATTCCGGCGATTCCGGCCACCATCCGGCGTGCAACCGGTCACCACAGGGGCGCCTCAACCCGCTTGTGATACCAGTGACCTGGGTTTGGGGAGTTTTGGCCGGAAAAGCTCGATTTCACCCCGGAAAGGTAAGGTTGCAGTTTTGGGGATTTTGCCGATTTCCGGCCATTCCGGCCACCTCCGGCCACCATATTCACATCGAAGGTTCGGTTTTTGCAGGAGATCATTTTGCCTAAGGTCTTGCTTCTCAATTTGCAGTGTAGAGGTGGAATCGATCGAACCCGATTCTAGGGTTCTTGAGCTTTTCTGGAAAATTTTCACCGGTTCGATCCAGCCACTTAGAGGTAAAATTGATCAATGTTGTAGTTGAGAAGTTGATTGGGTCTGTTGAGATGATGTTGTTGCCGGAATTTGGTGGTCATCGGAGAAAGTCGCCGCCGGCGCGTGGTCCCCACGTGCCGCCACTGTAGGTAGCGCGTGGAGGCGCGTATAGCAGGGTTTTAGATGTCGTTTTAATTCCCTATACCAGTTAATGATTGTAGAATGTAATGTGTGAAGTTTGGTTGACATCGGAGGAATTTCGGATTGAGTTTAAATTGTTTAATTAACGGTTTACGTGAATTCGAACGCCGGAATTATTTCGAATTCACTCGAGGATTAATTTATCGGTGAATGAATATTGATGGAGTTAGGGATGGACGTTGTAGAGTGTTGAGAAGTCGATTTTAGGAAGGGGGGATTATTTTGAATTTCCAATTATGAGTATCGTAAAGTCAAAGTTCCGTCCTGTGAATTATATATTTATGATTGTTATTCGTACAGGACGAGAGGAGTCTCCATACGAGGAGAATCACGAGCGACGTCAGGATTGACCACATATTGTGAGTGGACCTTTGATTTTAATTGATGCATGCAAATTAAATTCCGCAAGTTTTAAGATATTGAATTATCCACTTAATTATCGAGCATTTTATTTTGGTTTGGTTTATTGAATGATTTATTGGTTTGAACTTTTGAATTAAGTTTCGTTATGCTCGATTTGAGGATTTTGATTTATGCGGATCCATTTATACTATTTATTTTATTTATTCGACGATTAGAGATTATAATGAGATTTCGATGAAGCAAGATTTTATACTTATTTATACCCTATTTGTATTTGAACCTGAGATGAGCTTGGCGTGCGGGGCCACGTCTTTATACATTCGGATTATTTTTGTGAAATAAGTGGGGAAATTATACAGTTTTTCTTGGCTTTCGACTATCTTTTCACCATACGCGGGTCATGTGCTTAGGTCTCCTCCTCACTTACTTTGTGTTTGTGGGTGGCAGTGAGGTAGCTTTCTCCTCCTCACGTGGGTGGTAGTCGAGGTGATATTCTCCTCCTCGCACAATCTATGTGCGAATGGTAGTCGAGGTTATTAGTTCTCCTCCTCGCACAATCTATGTGTGAGTGGCAGTCGAGGGTAGGTAGAGCCTGAGGGGCTCCATTCCCGTATGGTGAACCCATTTCCCCTATGTTCTTTGGTTGTTGTTCTTGACTAGCGGGGCTAGTCGGTCATTTCTTATTTATTGCATGCATCGGGATTTTATGGAAATAAATGTGGAAAAGTATAAAACCCTTTTTCTTTCAATTATTTATTTTTGTCCACTCACGCTAACGTTTTATATACTTTTCCCTGGGCCCTTCGGTTTCAAATGCCCAGATTGCAGTACTGTTGCTCGGTGTACGAGAGTGAGCCATAGTTACCGCACCTGCTTCCGCCATCACATTCTGTAGGTTACCTGGTTAACCTACTGTATTCCTTGTCTTTTATATTCCTAGAATGCTCTGATTACTAAGGGATGTGTGACCCAACTTGATGTATTATATTGAGGTCTATGACCTAAATTTGGTGATTGTAGTAAATTGTATCTTTCGGAGTTTATGTTTGATGTGGATAGCTTTGAGTTGGATTGTTTAAATCTGGGAGCAGGGTGGCTCCAGGAGTTGTGGTTGGTTGTTTAGAAGTGAATTTTGTTTGCCGCAGGTTTTTGGGTTAACCATTTTTAGGGGAGGTTATGCCGAAATTTTTGATAAATCTCCTTTAAAGATGGGTCCCGCAGGGCCACTTCGGATTCCAGGGTGGAATTCGGGGCGGGTCTTGTCATCTCGTCACTCCTTGTTCAGGTTTTGCTCTGAAATTCACTTTAAGCATTTTTTTTGATCGCTTTTTTTTTTTGCTCGATCGTATCAATTTAAGTGTTTGGATACAGAAACATAAGCAATATGATAAAGACTATGGCCGGAGGTTGCATGAATTTCAGGCCGAATTAGCTTCCTCCAATGAGCTCCGGCAAAAACTCCAAAGAGAGGTTCGTTGAATTAGGCATAGATTTTTGTGCAGATAAGGTGTTTGATGAGATGCTTGTGAGAAATAGTAGTGACTGTGGTTGTAGATTGAATCTGTGAGTTTCGAACGGAACAAGAAAATGTATCTCAATAGTGACCGGAAGGTGTTTGTGTTTATGCCTGACTGAAATTTTTTGTGTAGGATTCACAAGGTGGAAATGGAGAAATGGCAGGATGAGATCAGAGAGTTGCGCGCGATTGATGCTTCGAATGAGGAGGCTAGTGCTATGCTGCATGATGCTACATATTTGTTTCAGAATCCTCATGTTGAATCTTGAAGGTAACAACTATATTTGCTAGTCATGTGTTCATTTTACTGCATATGTAACATACTTCTGCAAATTGAGACTCCCGATGTTGATTATGTTATGTATGGCTGGTGCAATAGGTCCATGGATATAGTTTAGCTTGGTCTGATAGCTGGTTTACCTTTATTCCCAAAGGAAAGTCGTTAAGATTGTTAACAATGAACTAATTTCATTTGAGCAGAACACTTTGGTCTTTTGTTCTCAATTTATACTGATAGCAAATCTGAGCTGAATCCTTTTGCCAGATACGCCAGATGTTTCATCTGATATGTCTCAGGAGAGGTCAAGTGATTCTGCATCTACTTGTAGCCTAGTTGAACCTGGTAGTGCTTCTAAAAGAGTGGATGGTGCTAATTCAAATTCAACAAGTACGTAATCTATCATGGCTGTGTGCATTTATTCAGGGCATATAGTGGTCTACTAGATTCTTTCATACATAGGACCTGAACAGGTCTATAGCGTCTTTTTTGTGGTAATAAGGATCATAATCTTTGGTGATAAACAACAACAATAACATTTACAAAAAAAAGTAGTAATATATTATCAGGGGTACATTTGGAGAGACATAAGCATTTCTTTGGCATTGAATTCCCAAACCAATTTAAATTTTAGGTACTGACTGCCAGATTGACAAATCATGTCTATATTTCCATCAATGAACTGTTGCGTTCTCTTATATGCAGGAGGAAGCTTTCCATGTATGCTTCTATTACAAATATTATACCAAACTTGGATGATCAGTAAGGAATCTTGGCTGTATCCTACTGTTGCAACATCTTACTTAGTAGTTATCACATGCATATAATATTTGTATTCAATAAATCATTCATTCATTTATTCACTTTTCTACTGTGCAATAATTCTTAGTAAATCTAATGGGTTTTTAGTATTGCAATGAACTTGTTCTCCTTAAGCCATAAATTACAGATGTTGTGGATAGAGATACGAAAGTGGTACAAAACTTTGAATTTGATGCTGAGAAGATGACTGCCTATGAAACATGTAATAGCATTTGGAAGATGATAACTTCATTAGATATTTCACATTTCCCCCTGAGATAGCTTTGTATAGTGTCATGCAATATATATATATTTTTTATTCGTTTGTGTTTCTGGAGAAGTAATCTGTTGACAGTTTGTAATTTAGAATTGTAACATACACGTTTAAAGCTGATTATTGAGAATCTTGTTGGTGCCATTTTAAAGCGGATTATTGGGAATCTTGTTGGTGGCATTTTGTAGTTGTTTTGGAACTATTGTTACTTATGTATATGTTATACAATTTTGATATATTGGAGGACACAAGAAATTGTGTTAGTTAGTCGACTCAGTTTAATTTCTAACTTGCACATCAGGAATTGAGTTGAAATCATGTTCATACTTGATTATGGTCTCATAAGAAAAAGCCCTCGGTGCCTTTTTCGTTTGGTCTCTTTTAAGCTATTTTTGGTTAAAATGACATTTTTTTTTCCCGGAGTTCTTAGCAACTTGATATCTGATGAGTAGATGAGCTTTCATTTTAACATCTGTAAAATTTAGTTACTGATCATTTTATGGAATTCATGCTTTTGCAGTGGCTAATTATATGATGAGTCACAAGTTAATAGCCAAGTCACTGTTAATCACATGTCACTAACTAAGTAACTGACTATGTCACTAACCAAGTAACAGTCAGTAGCCAAGTCACTGTTAATCACATGTCACTAACTAAGTAATTGACCATGTCACTGACCAAGTAACTGTCAGTAGCCAAGTCACAAGTTAATAGCCAAGTCACTGTTAATCACATGTCACTAGCTAAGTAACTGACCATGTCACTGACCAAGTAACTGTCAGTAGCCAAGTCACAAGTTAATATCCAAGTCACTGTTAATCACATGTCACTAGCTAAGTAACTGACCATGTCACATTACATGTCACTGACCAAGTAACTGTCAGTAGCCAAGTCACTGTTAATCACATGTCACTAGCTAAGTAACTGACCATGTCACATTACATGTCACTGACCAAGTAACTGTCAGTAGCCAAGTCACAAGTTAATAGCCAAGTCACTGTTAATCACATGTCACTAACTAAGTAACTGACCATGTCACTGACCAAGTAACTGTCGGTAGAAAAGTCACAAGTTGATAGCCAAGTCACTGTTAATCACATGTCACTAACTAAGTAACTGATCATGTCACTAACCAAGTAACTGTCAGTAGCCAAGTCACAAGTTAATAGCCAAGTCACTGTTAATCACATGTCACTAACTAAGTAACTGACCATGTCATTGACCAAGTAACTGTCGGTAGAAAAGTCACAAGTTGATAGCCAAGTCACTGTTAATCACATGTCACTAACTAAGTAACTGACCATGTCACTAACTAAGTAACTGACCATGTCACTAACTAAGTAACTGACCATGTCACTGACCAAGTAACTGTCAGTAGCCAAGTCACAAGTTAATAGCCAAGTCACTGTTAATCACATGTCAATAGCTAAGTAACTGACCATGTCACATTACATGTCACTGACCAAGTAACTGTCAGTAGCCAAGTCACAAGTTAATAGCCAAGTCACTGTTAATCACATGTCACTAACTAAGTAACTGACCATGTCACTGAAAAAGTAACTGTCGGTAGAAAAGTCACAAGTTGATAGCCAAGTCACTGTTAATCACATGTCACTAACTAAGTAACTGACCATATTACATTACATGTCACTGTTAATCACATGTCACTAACTAAGTAACTGACTAAGTAATTGAACATGTAACTGATCATGTCACTGACGTTGCCATTGACATGGGCAGTGACTTTGCCGGTGACTTGAGGTTAACAGTGACTTGGACAACGATTGACAGTGACATGTTCATGACTGTGACATGACCAATGACATAGCCAATGACTGTGACATGGCCAATGACATAGCCAATGACTTGGGTAGCTCATTGAGTTTAATTATTTTCTTGTAATAATGAAAGTAGTTGGGTAATATTTATAATGGAAGAAAGTATATATTAATCAAATGGTTCTGGACAAGAGTGTTCAGGATTGTCAATTTGGAAAATAAACCAATCTTTATTAATCAAATTGTTCTGGATCATTTCCATGCTTTCTTCCCTCGGAAATTTTTGCCAGAAAGCTACTGCTTTTTGCATTTTGCCACTCGTGATTTAGCTGCCTTTGCCCTTTTTGCAGCAAGTGGCATACTTTTGTTGCTTTTGCTTATTGCTCGAGCCTCCCTCCTGCAAAATTGATCAACATGTTGAAAGAAAATCAAGCTCACATCCTTATGGGAGCCCTAGTGGTTATTCACTTATTAATGGGTGCATAGCCGTAGTAGGATCCAGGAAGAGGGTTATAGAGTAACTCACAAATGGCAAAGTTCAAAGCCATGACAATGCTTGTAGAACTCTAAAACATGATAACTTCAAAGAATTGCAGTAAAATATACCTTCTTCTATTTTGCAGCAGCTCTAGCCATGTATTTCCCTCTTTCCTCCCTCCCTGCTTTCACTAATGCCAGCCTCTCCTCCTTGGTCATTCTTCTTTTTACATGGAGCTACACAGTGGATGTTCAAATATATCAAAAAAACGATGGGAGAAACAGCATGTTTATAATGGCCAAGTATTTAACTGTTGGCTTAATATATACAAACAACATGAATTTGAATACTAGGAAATTTAGAATTTGATCTGGTTATACTTACTACTTACAGTCTGATAAAATGATGATTGCTAATTTTTAGAAACATAATCCAACTCTCTCTACTCAAAACAATCCAGCAAATTTACAAAAGTTGTTCAACTTATTATATCTATTTCAAATGCTTTATTTCTTAATGCAAATGCAGATTCCTCACCTAAATTATCAAAGTTTTTTCTCCGGCAGGGGCTTAGTACAATGGTATAGCAGAATACAATTGTAACTTGAAGATATAAAGTTTGTGACTCGAAGATATGTTAGTACCATTGTAAAAGAATTACTCTCATTCCCAGAAAATATCATTCACCAAGTCTAGAGAGATGCCTAATACCAAGATACGTCTGTAGAACCCCCACTGTGACAGAAAATTTATAAATTGCATATAGTTCTCGGACAATCCAATACCATCTCTGTAAAATAATTGACAAACAAACACATGAAAGCAGTGTATAATAAAAACACATATCCCTCAGATGTAATTTTATCTATTCCTGCACCAACATAAAGATCATTGCTGTCAATTTAAGCACTCTCCTAAGCCTCTAACATGACTAGAGTAAAAAGATATCTCAAGTATATCAAAGGCACAGTAAAATGGGATGGGGTTCACTAAAGGATATCTCATTCTAGACAGGGCCATATAGACAGACATTCTACTAGTGGACATTGAATGTCTCTTGGTCCTAACCTGGTCCCTTGGAGTAGTAAAAATTAGCCAATTATAGCGAAGTCTTCCTGTGAAGCAGAGAATCAATTTTTGGCGTAAAATCTTCACTGATATTCACTTGTTTCTGCATAATCCACTAGCAGCCTTGTGGTCTGAAATTAACCCTTCCAATTTGGTGGAAGTTCCACCAAAGGATCAAACATGTGAAATTTGATTACAACTCTAAGAGAATTTTCATTTTTCCTGTACAACTACAACTCTTGTATTCTATAACGAGCAAAACAGGCAAGCCTAGATACATTGAATTGGTAATTCCAAAGAAATTGAGGGGTAAAGTTAAAAGAGGAAGTACCTGATAGTTACAGTGGAAGCTGTAGCGGAGCTCAGGGTCGATCTCAGTAACAGAGTCGTCATGGTCATAGTCCTGAGCGCGCTTGCGAGGGACATGCATGGTTGATTCCTCCCCTGCCTGCTGTCATGTCACTTTCAGCTTCGCGTTGCCGAATTCATCCTCCTTTTCATTTGCATAACAAGTAGCAACCAACCACAGATAAGTTAAGATCCTTTACCTCCTTGGTTAACATTTTGCACATTCAAAATGCATACCACTCTGTCAAAACTAACCACAGTAATTCACAGCTGAAACTAAATTCTAAACCACACAAACTAATCGTGGCTTCATAATTGGCAGATCACTGTACCTCAATAACCAGATTCAAATCCATCATTTAATAACTCACAATATTCAAATCACATCAGTATCAGTTATGCATAACAAGTGTTCGATAAAGTAACTAAGAGATGAGGCGATTGAGATTGGTGTAAGTGGGACGCTCAATGTCCAGAGATCGGCGGCAGATGTCGTAGATGGCCTCATTATTGAGCAAAACAGATGCATCGGTGTGCTCAAGTAGAGAATGAGTGGAGAGGACACTGTTACAGGGCTCTACAACAGACGTAGAAACCTGAGGAGAAGGATACACAGCGAATTCGAGCTCGGCCGTTTTCCCATAGTCCACAGAAAGACGCTCCAGCCTCTAGCAGAAGCGACCCGAGACCCGACCCGGTATCACCACCGACGACATTGAAGACCAGAAATCCCTGATGCCCAGTGCATTTGTCGGCGAGCTTCCGGATCCGATCCAAGCAGAGATCGACGATCTCTTTGCCGGTGGTGTATGGCCACGAGCGAAGTTGTTAGAGGCGTCCTCCTTGCTGGAAATAAGCTGCTCGGGGCGAAGTTCCGGTGCGGACCTCGTCGATGACGAAGGGCTCTCAGTTGACGAAGATGGCGCGTGGAACTCCGAAGCAAGTCCAAGAAATCGGCACGCTACCAGATAGAGGGATATTCAGATAAGGTTTCAGACGGGCTTAGTTAACGGACGGGAGGGAGGGAGGGTGGGTGGCAGTTTTTGTAATTAAGTTTAACTCTAGTGGTAAGTAGTTATTAGGTGACCTTAATTATCATGGGGATATTTGTGATATCTGAATTATCATTAGGTACTTTAAAATGACCTCTTTTATCATTATCCCTATTATTATTATTATTATTATTATTATTATTATTATTATTATTATTATTATGTCATGTCACCATCATTTGCTTTTGACAATGACATCACGGATGAGGTTCAATCTTTATTATTATTATTATTATTATTATTATTATTATTATTATTATTACTACTACTACTACTACTACTACTACTACTACTACAAGCCAGAATATGCCGTTATATACCATTCTGCTGTCATTTAAGGACATAGACAGACAAGAAGGTAGTAGTAGTACCCACAGTACGTGGTACGTAGAAATAGACCTAATCATTATCCATTTCAGATCGTAGAGATAGCGGAGATCCTCTATTGGTACTACGCCAGATGCGCTAGAGATCTAGGTTCCTAATACAAGGAATATATTGAATTTAGACAAAACTAAAAACATAGGGTTGAGCCAAGGGCCTAAACCTTAGCCCAATTGAGAAGCTACTGGACTAAGGTAAAACCCCAGCCCATAAACTCAAAGCCCAAATAGGATATCCATCAAGCAAAGGTCCACCCAAGGCCCAATAGCCTGGTCCGGTCCAGCCAAGCTCTATCCCCTTCACACATGCCAGCCAGCTAAGCTTCGTCCGCCGCACGCCGCCACAACCAGCACCTTCTCGATCCGCACCCCACGATCCCCTGCCTGCCACCCAAAACTGCACTAGACACGCCACGAGCATACCGTCTACGACCCAAAACAACATGAGCCACGTTGCCTCGACCCACAATCGCCACGGAGAAACCCAACCCAGAGCCACCGCCAAACCAACCAGATAGATGGCGCCGTCATCAGGGTTCGATCGCCGGATCTGCTAGCATGACCGCCACCTCTAAACTCCAGCCTAGCCAGACCAACCACAAGCCCTGAGCAAACCCCCCCATCATATGCCATCCCATGAGCAATAGCCCATCCAATACCCGTTCGGTAGCTAGGGATGGCAAAAATCCCCAGCGGGGCGGAGCTCCATTGGATATCAGCCCCTAATGGGGGAGAATTCGGGGACAAATGGGGAATGGGGATGGGGATCCCCAATCCCCACTATCTAAGATTGGGGATGGGGCGGGGATGATATTGTGATCCCCATCCCCAAACCCGCCCCAATAATATATGCATATATTTTAATTTATTTTTTATAATATAAATCACAAATATATACATTTACTACTTTACTTTAATAGCTACAGTTTTACTTTAATGGTGTTTTGACTTTTACACTCACTGAATTATGATTTATGAATTTAATCATATTTTAAATTTATTTGTTGTAGATTTTGATTTTAAAAAAGACAATATGAGAAAAAATTATTTTATTTATTAAATTCTTATTGGGGATTTGGGGCGGGTTTGGAGGCTTAGTCCCCAATGGGGATGGGTACGGGGAATCCCCAACATATTTTTATTGGGGATTGGGGCGGGGATGGGAGTAGAAAATGTTCCCGGGGATGGGGATGGTATTGTGATCCCCATCCCCAACCCGCCCCATTGCCATCCCTATCGGCAGCCAACCACGTGACGACTGCGAGGCCAGAGGCCAGCCAGTGCTCCTATGCGCCGTCGGACGAGGATGATTTCCCAGAACAAAAAAACGGGCTTTAAGGTTTCCGAGAGAGAGAGAGAGAGAGAGAGAGAGAGAGAGAGAGAGAGAGAGAGAGAGAGAGAGAGAGCGTTCTTTTTATTCCCCCGGCCTATTATTATCATTAGAATACAAAACACTTAAAATGTAATCATTTTACTACCTATTAAAAAATTGAGGGTTATTATCATAAATGGTACCTGAATTATACCTTAATCTTATCGATGATACCTGAACTTTAATTTTGATCACAACCAGTAACTGAACTTTTCGATTTCATTTTAAATGGTACCTAGAGCCACCTCCGGTCACTATTCCATCTAAAAACTGCATGCAAGACAATCATAGTGATGATCTTTGATTATTTCAAGGGTTGCGATCATATATAGTGATGATGTTTTTGGTAATAGACTTGCCTTGAACATTTTTCTTATTTTTTTATATTTTAATTTTTTTTTTTGACTGAATAGTGACCAAATGTGGCCTTAGGTACCATTTAAAATTAAATCGAAAAGTTCAGGTACTGGTTGTGATCAAAATTGAAGTTCAGGTACCATCGATAAGATTGAGGTATAGTTCAGGTACCATTTGTGATAATAACCCAAAAATTAATGATATTACCATATGTTGGGAAAATCAACATATTTGAAAAATGATATTATTGCCATCTTTAATTTTAAACAAAAAGTAAAAAAAAAAAAAAAGATAAAACAAAAAATAATCCAATTAATTATTTTCCAAACTTATGTGGAGTAATTCCCAATGAACTGGGAGAAGGTAAACAAAAAAAAGGGGTTATTGACCCAAAGCACCAAAATGTGCAAAAATTATCTCACTCACTCTAGCAACAGATTTTTATTCTTACTAACCCAATTTGAAGCAAAATAACTATTCTACCCTCAATTTAATTACTAAACTACTCTCTCTCTCTCTCTCTCTCTCTCTCTCTCTCTCTCTCTCTCTCTCTCTCTCTCTCTCTCTCTCTCTCCCCAACGATGTTGGCATATCCAAGACCAGGCCTCCTCTCTCTCTCCCCAACGATGTTGGCATATCCAAGACCAGGCCTCGATCCACCAAAGCCTGCATGTCGTCAGCTCTGGCAGTCGACGACAAATAAACCGAGTTCGTGCAGCAATGAAGGTACAGTCGAGAAGCCTAAGCAAGCCGATGATGATGACGATGGAGACGTGTAGCGGTGAAGGTGCAGGCGGAGATCGTAGCGCATCCCAGAAGCCGGCGATCATCGTGACGCTACTGAAGACGACTCTTGTCCCGAGTCTGCAACCGAAAGGAGAAGAGGAAGTGGGTGCCCAGATCATTTTTCTGGGTGCCCAAATAAATATATATATATATATATATTTTGGTAAAATGAGTTCAGATTTTTTTTTTGGGTAAAATGGGGGCAGAAGGTCCAGAAGGAAAGAAAAAAAAAAGATTCTATTGGGGCAATAGAAGTCTGTTAAAGATCTATTGGAGGGCAATAAACGTTTTGAATTGATGTAATCTCCTTTTTTTTTTTCTTTAATCAAAGTTTTGTTTGTCTAAATTTAGGAAGATGAGTTCCCATTCTGGGAACTGAAAGTTGTATTAGGGAGCAATAGACGTCTATTGGGGGGCAATACAGGTCTATTTGAGGGCAATAAACCTTTCCGACGACCTATGAGATACAAAAAAACAAGCCTTTTGCGACATATTTTTTGCGACACATAAGCGCGGCCGTCGTAATTACTCATTAATGGGATAGATAATTGACAAATTTTTTTTTTTTGCTCGGAGCCAAACTATTTGCCACACTGATTTAAGTAATGTCGCAAAAGCTGTAGCAAATAGGTTCAATGGTATCTGCTATTCGCTACACACTAGTCTTGCCCACATATGCTATGCATATGTAAAACAGATTTTTCTTTTTAAATTTTCTTTTTGTAATATTTATAATTATTGAAGTTAGATAAATATGAAAAGTTATCTGCATAATAGGGTAGTGGGAAGTTATCCACGTACAAAATGGGTTAGTGGGAACCTATTTTTTTTTTTTTTAAAAACTAATAATCAGTTTTTTATTATTTACTATAATACCCTTCAAATATTAGAAATTATTTAAAAATAATATATGGTATAGGGGTTTTCGTGTCTTTTCACGTTCACTTTGACTAACAAAGTGGGTTCTCTTAATAATAGTATAGATACACATCTCGTATTTGAGATCTTTTTTAGATAACTTTTTTTCTTTGTAGGTTATTGATAGCGCCTCTGCCAAGAGTTAACTGCTCTTAGTTTCCCCTCTTTCACTCTCACCTAGAATTAGTGATTGAAGCCTCAAATCGATACCCATCACGAAGTTCCTGTAAGTCACTACGGCCACATCTTCTTATCCTTAATTAGATTCATATCTGATTGTTGGTGGTTATTGCAGTTTTAGGTCGAAGAATGTTGTCCGTCCTTCACCTTTGAAGTCGTCTTAGGGTTCCTCCCATCAATCTTTGGTTTGCCCTACTTTTCTAATTGTGCATACATTTAATTGATGTGATCAAGTTTTGTTTTCTTCTTATAGTGCAGGAGAAACCCAAAACAAATCAAGGCCTTCTAGCTTGGGCGTCCTTGTTCTTCATGTGATTGACGGGTAAAGTATATAGTTTCTTTCATGTGATATTTGTATATTAGTTATCAAAGTCTAATATTTGAATGTCAACAGGCAAAAGCCCCAATTCTTATTTGTTGAGTCTACCCTAATTTGATCTAAAAAGCAAAGGTACATCTCTCTATAGATTTCTTGATCTTTTCTATTCATGATGAATTTTAGGTATATTGATTTTTAAGAGTTTTAGCAGAAACGTAGATTTTAAAAGATGAGAAGTATAAAGTTTGAGAAGTGTGATGTTTCCTGACCTTGGATGCCTATATACAGATCATGAGTCTAGCTACTTATTGAGTGAAGCTTTTATAGATTGGGATTTTGTTTCTTGAATTTGATTAATTATATATATTATATGTGTGCGTCCACTTGATTTCTCTATTTAGTTCATCCAAATACTAACCCATGTCTCTATAAGTAGCTCTGTAAGTCTGCATCTAATCAAACTTATTAATAACTGGTTTGGTGTTTTCCTTTGCAAGATTGTTTAAATCATTTAGTTGGGTAGTTTTGCTTTATTTAGCGAAATCTCTTGACCCTATTTTTTTATCTATGTTTCCTCCTCTGATTTGGATAGTTGTCTAATGTTTAGGTTTTTCTTTTATTTTTGCAGGGTTTTAAACTTCTATTTATGACAAGCACATACTCTCTCTTGAGATAAGGATTTAGTTTTTGGAATGTATGATTAACTTATGACAAATACCTGACCTTAACTTAGTTATGATTATATAATTTTTATTTTGGCTACTATTCATAGTTCTGGGAGTTTTGACTTTTTTCTTTACTTGGGTGGTTTGATTATTTGTTAATCTTGCTGCTGCATATTGTTCTGTCTTAGGATGTTGATTTCTGGAGTTCCAGTTAATACAAATCACCATGGGGATTGGAGAGATGAGTTTTGTTACAGCTTTGCCTCTTTTTTTTTCTGTTTTTTCTTTTTCAAACATTTACATCTTTGCTTTGATTCTCTTGTTGAAGCACAATTATAGATTGATAAGTCCATATAAATATCATTATAAAATAACTTGGTAGATCGTAAGAGTGCATATAAATTACAGTAAGTGAATGAAAATGGGAGGTCTGGAATTTTGTTTACAGTAAGTGACACACTATTTTATTTTCATGACCATGCTAATTAAATCTAATTGTATATGTGTAGGGTTTCAATCGAGATTACATACCAGACCTTACATCCCCATATGAGTATTTTTAATAGTAACATTTGTATATGACATTAGAATATTTTTTGTATAAACAGTTAGATCATATATGTTCATGATCTATATGATATATATATATATATGATATATGATATATAAACTTGTTATAAGTGAAAGATATTTATAATTCAAATGCAAATAGTGTATATTTTCAATTTACCTCTCACTGCGACAGTCATCTTGGCTGTTGCGATTTTTTTTTATTTACCTCACAATGTATTTGCGACGGATAAAAAACGTCGTAACCTTGTCGCAAAAGGTTTTTGCGACATTTGATTACGCGTCGCATTTAATGATAATTATTTATGACATAAGTACTTGCGACACTTGAAAAAACGTCGCAAGACTGTCGCAAAAGGCTTTTGCGACGCCTCTTTATGTGTCGTAAAAAGAGAAAAAGTATTTGCTACGCGATTTATGGCGACGGTTCACCAAGCGTCGCAAAACCGTCGCAAAAGGTTATTTACGACGCTTTTTATTCTTTTTACGACGTTTTCCTTATGTCGCAAAAAACTCTCTTTTTTGTAGTGTCTCCGACCAGCTCTTTAGGTTTTCAGAGAAGTTTGGTCGGCGGTGGCAGGTGACCAGATTCCGGCAGCTGGTGACTTGAATCCGGCGATCGGTGACCGAAATACCGTGATCGTTGAATGGAATCTGGCGACCATATATATCTATATATATATATATATATACAGGCCTTCTTGGGTGCGACGTCCGCACCTTTTTCTTCGGTGCGGATTTCCAGTTTTTCTCTACTTTCCGATCATATTTTCACATCTTAGCCGTTCAGTTTTTAGGTCCTAATGTATAGATCATCTCTGCAAAATTTCAGCCAATTTGGTGATCGTTAAGTCATCCAAAACTGCAATTTACCATTATAAATACGAACGGTTCCGGTTCGACAGATTCCGTCCATTCGTGTAAATTGCAGTTTTGGATACCTTAACGATCACCAAATTGGCTGAAATTTTGTAGAGATGATCTATACATTAGGAACTAAACATTGAACGGTTAAGATGTGAAAATATAATCGTAAAGTGGGAAAAAATGGCAAATCCGTACCTTTTTGCTTCGGTGCGGATATCCGCACCTAAGCAAAGTTATATATATATATATATATATTGGAAGGATCTGAAGCGGACTTCCGCAACCCAGAAAAAGTGCTGACGTCCACGCAGCAGGAGCTTTCAGGCTGCGACGACGGCTCGGGGCTGGCCAGATGGAGGCCGGAGGCATCCCAGACCTCTTCTAGGGCATAAATCAAGGTTGGAGGAGGTCGGGGTTGTAGGTTTCTGGCCTTCCATGGTTTCCGGCGAGCTTGCTGCACACCGCCGAGTTTCCGATCACCTTCGCCTTCGCCGCTTGATCGAGGCTATCTAGGATGTCCAGAGGGTGCGTCCAGCACCCGCAGCACAGCTATCGCCGCCTTCCCGGCGCCGGAGGAGAGACGTCCGCACTTTTTCTGGGTTGCGGACGTCCTCTTCAGAACCTTCCCGTATATATATACACACACACACATATAATAAAGGGGTGAGGGTAAAATAGTCTTAAAAAAATAAATAAATAATTGGGTATTAGAGAAGAACTTATTAGAATCTTCATGGGTAAGAGCATATTTAGCATTGCTAGCCATTTTTGAGTGAAATTTTTGCTAAAGTAGCTAAAGATTCATTTTAGCTAGCCACTTTAAAATTACGTCTGCATCAATGCTCTCTATTTTAGCTAGTTTTGAATTTATATTAATTTTTAAATAAATATTAAATAGTTTAAATGTATTTATAAATTACATAAAATAATTAAAATGAAGGTTTTAAATGATAAAGAGCCACATCCCGCTCTCTATATTTAGGAGCGAGATATCTAGAAGTTATAATAGAGAGTCACTTAGGAGTCTGGTGCAGCTGCTAAAATAGTTAAGAAGTCACAATAGAGAGTCGACTAAATTAGAGAGTGTGCTAAAAATGCTTTAAGAGATAATTAAAAAAGTTTGATGGGATAAGTGAGAAAAAAAATCTCTAAAACTAGAGTAAATGGACAAAAACCAAAAAAAAAAAACAAAACATCACTCGAACAACACTCCTTATATATTAAGCTACTATGAACATAAAGGCTGAAGTATCGTTTATGAGCTGATTTGACCAAAATCATATGAGGCGCACTAAATTGTTATTGTAAAGTCTCATCAATCCTTTTGGATCAAGCCTAAAGCAGACAAGTAAGCCCAAAGTTGTGCCAATCCAAATTCATACTCAAAACATAAGTAACTCAAAACGTCCGAAACAATCACTTTCTGGATATTCTAGCAAATGGTAATCTTTTTAAGCATGAAACCCCAATCTTATCCTTTGTCGAAGAGTGAACCAATCAGGTACCCCATGAGTTGGTCCTGCTACGAGAATGGTGTAATCAATATTTCTTCAATGAAAATACATTCAATGAGAACAATGAGATATTTGAAGAAAATAAGCTGCTAATAATTGGAGTGTATATTTCAATTGATCACATCAACAATATTATTGAGATAAGAGGATCGACAAATGGGCAATGAGGTGTGATGTTCTCTTGAGTTACTTGGTCATTAAACTTGATTCCTCCGTGATTGGAATGTCAAATAACATGGACATTGACTATTTGAAAATATTAGTGCATAAATGTACAGGTATACTTGGATCAATGATCAATTATATAAATTTAGACGTATGAATGTTTACTACATATCGAACGTCAAAAATTTAAACTTCACATGAATAGTTATCGTATGCAAGTAATTCTTTTACTCCACATAGCATCATATATTGTTTATATAGAGGAATGAAATCAAGACTCCTTATGTGAAAGGCACAAAATCTTCTTTCTGTTAGGTTTAGAACGCGCCCCACGCGCGGGAGGAAAAAAGAAAAAAAGGAGTGTTTTCTCTCCCTGCCGAAAGCTGCCGACAATCTCGCCGCAACGTTTTCGGCTTGGGAGAGGATGTTGTTTCTGAATAAGGGCGGGCTTTCGAGCAAAGGTGTGATCCAGGGATGGAGGATGGGGTGTTGTTTCCGGGTTGGGCAGATTGCTCTGTCCCTCTCGAATCAGGGGCGACGGAGGTAGTGGTGCTGCGACATGCTGGTTCTTTCCGGCGGTGGGATCCGGCATTTCCGACTCGATGATCTGAGTTGTGGCAGTGGAGATTGAAACTCGGCGAGGGCGATTCCTTTTGGGATCTGTTTCGTTCTTGAGTTTGGATCTGGTTGAGGCTTTTAACAGGGTGTCGGGTCTGTCTGCAATTTGGTGAGGCAGAGTGGCGGCGTAGGGATGCATTGAGGGTGCGAGGTGAGGTGAGGTTGAGGAGTTGGGACCATGGAGTTCGCCGGTGGCAGGAATGGTTGTCGACTGCACACTCTCGCTGTTGGGGGAAAAGGTGGTTGGGCTGGGCCTTTGCTTTTGGGCTGTGCTGGTGTTGTTTTGTCTCTAGTTTTTCAGGCTTTAGTTGTTTAATTTCAGTTGTGTTGTTGGTTGGTTCTGTGTTAATAAGTCCTTACTTCTCGGAGCTAGGGTTGGGTTCCTACTCCTTTAAGCTAGGATTAGGTCTAGGTGGTATGCCATGTATATGGTATCATTCCCGTGGACGATTTGGTTCTATTCTGGTTTACCTTTGTTGTCGAGTAACTGACATGTGATCCTTTACACGTGGTCTGGTACTTTTGGACTGGTGTTGAAGAGGACGCTGTCGTTTTTGCGGTTGATTACGAGGTTTTACTAGAACTTTCGAGTAATATGTCTCAAGGTAGCCTTGGTCATGGGTGTTTGGCATGGTTAGAGTTTGGGCCCTTTGGCCTGATGATTTCTGTAACTGCGGGTTGGGGTTGTGGTAATGTCCTCCCCAATGTATTGCTTTTGGTTGAATGAATGAATGATTTTCGATTTGTCTCAAAAAAAAAAAAATCCACACTCCTTAATTTGTAATGAGAAATTTTAAATACACACCCGTAACTATTTAATACACATCCCTATTATTTTATATTTTGAATTAGATTTTATAAGTAGGTTAAATGACCAAAATAGACATCTATGTATTAGAAGAAAAAAAAAATTGAATCGCCCTTTTCTATGTCTCTTTTTCTAAACCCTATACATTGTAATACATCTTTCTTCTCTGCACTTCATCACCTGAATTTCAACTATGAACATAAATTTGAAGACCTCGTCCTCGTTCAACAATCTTCAGTTGAGATATGTATTCTTCACCTTGTATTGAATACAATTCAATGTGATCTCGAGAGCTATCTCATTGAGATCCACCGTTATTTTGGAGGTGGTAGCTAGTAAGTTGTGAGAGTGAGTAGATTAAGAAAGCAAAGCATTTGGGTTTTTTTTTTCCTATCAGTTTTTATTTTTCATCTTGCGTAACATATTGAACATGTAGTGCATGAAAGTGTAGATTTTGCAGACTATATTGAAAATTTAAATTTTGAAGGATTTGCAAATGATCAAAATTTTACATTTTCAAATTTCAATTAATTGATGTCGTAATGGAGTTGGGATAGGCCAAAATATCCATAAAAAAATATAAGAAAATATGTAAAAGAAAATTATGAAATCTCAATATAGTAACATATAATAATCATATTAAATAATAATCTTAATACAGATTTGCTCACTTAAGGGATGATTTTAAGGGACTATGAGGGACAAATGCATCTTAACCACATAAGGGTATTTTAGGATATTTGGGTTGTGTGTTTAGTCTAATATTAGAATGAAAAATTAAATATGTGGTGTGTTTTAAGAAAATAAGGGTGTGTATTTAAAACTCCTCTTTGTAATCCACACTCCCTATTTTCTTCTTTGGTCAAAATTCTCATGGAAAATAAAATTTAAGTTACCAAAAAAGGAAATATGATACTTAAAAAAAAAAAACATAAAGTGTAGATTGTAAAATGGAGAGTGTGAATTTCATTCATCTTTATATATATTTAAATTTTAACTCTCTCGAAACTAAAAGGAAACTTGTATAAAATCATTGAAGCATGTGTTCCCTAGGTTCAACTAGATGGCTTGTTCATGATACCAAATGAATGCTACAAAATGAGAGGACAGTAGAGAACAAAAATGTCCAATTGCTGCTAATGCACCATTGATGGAAGATTAAATAGAAAGAAAGTTGGCCGGGCTTAGTGGAGTTGGTCTTCTCGATTTCGAATATATGCGGCAGACACTTTTGCAAAAAGAAAATCTCTTTATATATATATTTGAATTTTAACTCTCTCAAGACTAAAAGGGGAACTCGTATAAAATCATTGAAGCATGTGTTCCCTAGGTTCAACTAGATGACTTCTTCATGGTACCAAATGAATGCTACAAAATGATAGGACAGTAGAGAACAAAAATGTCCAATTGCTGCAAATACACCATTGATGGAAGATTAAATAGAAGAAATTTGGCCGGGCTTAGTGGAGTTGGCCTTCTCGATTTCGAATATATGCGGCAGATACGTTTGCAAAAAGAAAATCTTCTGCCATGATCATTGTATAGATTAACATCCTAAGCCTTTATCGTTTTGTCTATATCTCCTATCTTTTAACTAAACAAATGCTATAAACATCATATTCAAGAGGCTTGGATCAAATTAAACCATCCTTTAACTATCAATACCTAAAGTTGTGGCTCTTTCATACGTCTTTTAATCCTATCCACTACCCAACAACTTGGCTTTAGTTTACTAGATCTTTTTAATACCAATGATCAGTTCTTGCAGTCCTGTTCTCAAGGAAATGAGTTTAGATAAACTCAAAAAAGTAACTGGTTTTGTAGTACTCAGTGCTAGACATCGATTAGTAATTTAATTAGTTTATCTGACATACTGTGTTTTGTTCATCTATAGACTTGTCTTAGATGAGATTATCATTGGATTGTATCGCAAAATAACTGAAGAGAGAAACTCCAGATAACTTTAGACAGAAAAACTCTGTAGTTGATAACAATCTGTCTGTGAGATAGCACGCTTGGGGCACCTGGAAAAGACATGTGACATTGACATATCCACTCATTGTCTGGCCTTCTATATCATCCAATGACAACTTTGCTTAGTTGTACACTTTATTGTACGGATAAATTCTGGCTTGTCCACAAGTTTAACGGAGTATCAAGTTAAAATCATTTGATTCCTAGTAATGATAACCACTAGCAATTTTGATATAGATATTGGTCCAACTAAACTGAGGTGAACTTGGGCAATGGTCCTATCAACTTCATAATTTCTATGCAGTGTAAGGTCTTTGGTTAGAATGTTCTTGGAAATATGATGCACCGCATAGCGGATTAATATAGATGAAAATTCCTTATACTTGATTCTAACAAGAAGTCTTTATCTTTTCTTTGATAATTGAAATTCTAATTAAAAATTCTCAACAGGAATATCATACAAATTATAACAATAATATTCATAATTATATGGAGGACAAGGATGAAGGACGACATAATTCTGGTATCTTCATTCAACAAATTTTTGTTGTAATTATATTCTTTGAAGATAAAATTGATATTCAGAATTAAAATTTTAAATGCAATTGTAAGAACATAATATGAAAATAATGCAATTGATAATACCTTTAAATATTTGCAACTTGAATGAACTTTAACCACCTGGTGTGGTATAACAACGTTGCTCAACATTACAATTTGATATATTCGAAAAATATCCCATCATCAACACAAAAAAAAAATGCGGATGCAAAACCCTAACCTCTGGAGCTCTGCGCTCCAACAATGGCGGCCAACACCAGCCTCCTTTCTAAGCCATCTGTTGATGGCCCTCCAACATTGTTCTGGTGCGGCGACCACCAAATCTAGCCCTATTCTGAAGGGTGTGGGTAAAATTGACCAGTGGTCTGATCCGTTGGGGCCAAAGGCTAGAGGGGAGCGAAAGTGGGACTTTTGGATTCGCCCTTGTAGGGCTAGGCTCAAACTAGAACCAAGCCTGGGTGGAGGAGAATATACAATGAGATCATGGAGCGATCACCTCCTCCACGACCTGGTTTGAAGGTGACGGAAAATCGAACTGCAGATCAGCGGATGATCTATTCCGATGACTTGCCCAATCCACCTTTGACTGCTGGTGGAGATCAGATGATGAATCGTGGAGGGTTTCGAGTCTTCCCCATCTTGATTCTCTCCGATTAGAATTGGCTAGCGGTGGTACAGATGATAGGAAGCCAGATTTATCTAGTGTCTGGGTTACCAGTGGTTTCGATATGCCAAAGTAGAGGTGGCAAACGGGCCGGCCCGGCCCATTTTAAGCAGGCCTAGCCGTGCTTGGGCCGGGACGGCCCATTTATTATCGTGCCGGCCCATTTACTTAAACATTAAGCCCGGCCCGGCCCATGGCCCGAGCCCATATAGTGCCGGGCCGTGCTCGTGTCTACCCACTATAAAGCACGATTTTAAAATCTTAATTTGAACAAATAAAAATTAATTTTATTTAACTATTTAGAAAATTAAAATAAATTAAGTTCTACAACGTTTTTCTTAATCTTAGCTTTTTAAGATTAGATTTCTAATAATTTTTTATATTCCACTATAAGAAAGAAAGAAAAAAAAAACTCAAAATATATTGTTTTTAGTATATTATTGTGAGATTAATCTTTATTAATATAATTATATTATTATGAGATTAGTCTTTATTAATAAACATATATTTAATATTTAGAAAAAATACTTCATGTCAAAACAAGGATATAATGTTTTATTTCATTATTTTGACAATATAAAAGAAAGCATTGGTGAAATTGTCATGAGATTTTAAATAAAAATGTCACATATTCAAATTTCATCATTGAAGTTTTTTAATATTTAAAAAAAAAAATGAAATTTTGTGTTTGTAACGGGCCGGCTCACAATATGTCCTGCTCGGGCCGAGCCGAGCCCATTACGGGCTCGGGCCGGGCCGGCTCGGGCCACTAACTGGCTTGGGCCGTGCCGGGCCGCTTTTAAGCTTGCCGGGCCCGTGCCGTGCTCATGCTTAGTGGGCCGTTTGCCACCTCTATGGTAAAGAATGAGCTGTTCTCAAGGTGTCGATCTACGGGCTCGTTGGAAGGGTCTGCTGGGCATGTGCCTTGCATGAAGGCGATGGTGGCCGCGATCGGGACAGACGGCAGTGATGGAAAATTAATGGTGTCCAGTTTTGGTTGGGTGCCTAAATCAATTTTGGGGTTCATACCAGTTTGGGTGCCTAAACCAATTTGGAGGCCCAAAGAAAAATCAGATTTGGCGTCTAAAGCAAAGTGGGGGCATAACTGGAAAAAGGCTTGTAAGTGGGCTCAATTATGTGCTCTAAGCTGGGCTTGGGTTCTTTCATGGACCAAACTAATGAGCTCTAGTTCCCTAGGATTTCGTATTTGGGACCCCGGTGACTTCATCTAACAAACTACGTCTATGTTTGACTTTTTTAGCCTGCAGATTATGATGTTTTCTCTTCACATCTTGATAATGGAAGCTTTTGACGCAAATTTCTTCTTCATTGGTCATAGTTGCAAATTTACTAATCTTTTTAAATAGATTGAAATAGAGAACATTGAAATTCCTGATTAAAGCAAAATAACATTGAAATTGAAAGAAAAATTTAAAAAAATGAGAGTAAATCAGATTATGATTTTATTAGGAAACTTTAATAAATTTTAATTTTTTTTTATGAGTATAAATTAAATGAGAGATTTTCATTAAAAATATTTATTTTCTAAAGGACATTCTTGGAAAGAGAAATGGGTTAAATAAGTAAATTTAAGGGGTCGTGACCTCTTACCCAATTTCAGCTTCAAAATTGCCCACTTACTCCAATAAGAGATTATTGTGCCCACTTACCCATTTAAAAATAAGAAGACTATTTTAGACAAACTTTCATTATAAAATTAAAAGCATGCCATTCTCTCTCTTCTTTTTCACGCTGGCAACAGCCTCTCTCTCTCTCTCTCTCTCTCTTCTTTTTCACGCTGGCAACAACCTCTCTCTCTCTCTCTGCTTCCCGAGCCAGTCGCCGGAGGCCTGCATACTCGCCATAACTAGAAGTTCTTCTTCCTCACCGTTCTCGACGTCCTGCTCTTCTAGACCGCCGCCACCTCCTCGGCCTCCCTCGAACACGACTCAATCGAAATCTCATTCACATACTTATTCACTCTCTGGCAGCCGAAGAAAGACTCCGGCTTGTCGTCTCTAAAGGAATCGGTGGAATTGTCGTCAGTGACTGAAATCTGTACAATCCTGGGCCGCACCGCCTCGGCTTCGGAATTAGAGACGAGCTTGGTGTGATTCCGGTGCTGCGAGTACTTGACGGCTGGATTCATGGGTAGATAGATAGACCAGGAAATAATCTTCAGCTTCTAACGCAGATTATTGGCATTGAAAGCGAGGTGAGTGATTCACAAAGGCTCCCAGTGGGAGTGTGAAATAGCTAGAAATTGGAAAAAGGTGGGAGAGATTCTTTGGGAGAAGAGAATAAAGAAGAAGATAAAAAGGAAAGCACGTGTCTCCATGTGAAGGACTACAAGCTTATTTCAATCTCTCCTTCTCTACTAAAAGTGAGAGAGCCATAGAGTGAGACTCGTCACTCACTGAGAAAAATTACATTTTCCCTTTTTTATTATAATTTGGTTGACAATACTAAGATTATTGTGAGGCAATAATAATATTACTAGGGGGCAATAAATTGTTTATTAGGGCAATAATAAGATTATTTATTTGGATAAACCTACTAAAACATTCAAAATTTAAAACATCTTCATTTTCCACTAAGTATTGATCCCCAATGACCTTGTTATGGGGGGGGGCAATAATATGTTTATTGGCGGGCAATAAATTCAGAGCTGGAATCCAGTCACCAGTTCGGTAGTCGATGACTTCTCTCACTAAGTGACAAAGAAGGAGAGGGCAAAATTGTCTCAAAAATAGTTAAAAAAAAACTTAATTGGATATTAGGGAAATAATCTCTTAGAGTGTTTGGGTAAGTGGGCAATCTCTTAGAGTGTTTAGATAAGTGGGCAATTTTTAAGCTAAAATTGGGTAAATGATCATTTTCCCTAAATTTAATAATTGAAATTAAAATGTAGGGTGTAATGAGCAAGTAAGGTGAACAAAGAAAATGGTAGGGTGGCAATAGCCGCACCATTTTCTAAATTATCATCAAACTTACTCATAACTCCTATCTTATTTAATCCAAAAACTATCTATTTCAATTTTATGAGAAATTCATCTCTTTTTTTTTTTTTTTTCAAAAGTAAGGATGATGTGGCTGCTTTCAAGTCTTGATTAATGAAATCGTAGAATACGCGCGCGCTCGCGGGGGGGGGGGGGGGGGGGGCTGGCGGACATGGTGTCTATACCCTAGATTACAATATACATCAGAGAACTTCCTAAGATGATAAAAGAAACTCAACTAAAACAATATATTCTAATAAGCACCATTTAGCCAAGAGTGCACATTTTACTAGTCTATTTGCTTTATAATTGTGGTGACATACCGGAAAGTAAATGTATACTCGAAACTATAATATACTAATAAGATCGATAAGCTTTCCTACTATGTTGCCATTGGAATATAAGTCCGATGACACTAAGTTTTATTCTGCAACTAGAAGGCTAGTACTATTTGATCATGCAAGGAAGTCACTGCCTACCTAGAGGAGACTCGTTACTGTCACTACGAGGTTGCAACTATTTACCAATGTAAGGAATTCGCTGCCTACATAGAGTTGACAAGGCACTCAAGGTGCATAGACCGGAACTTGCTGCCGCTTTAGGACTCGACTGTCGTTGGACAACCCCATTGTCGACAGAGAACCAGTATATGTCATCCCCCCACCACCACAACCTAAAACTCGAGAGCGCAATTCCATGATGAAGATCAACACCAGTTCCGAAACTCCCTATGTCGCCCTCCCCAATCTCACCATCAAGGGTCAACGAACTTGCTGCAAGATCTGATTCCAAGCCACAACCAATCTCCAATGAATTTGTAATAAGATCCAATCGGATCCAACCGCGGATCCATAATCCAAATGGGGTGTGAAACCCAACCATACAACCTGTCACGACCGTCTGCCATGCACCCATCTTCCTGTGCAAACACCGCCTTTAACTGAAAGCAAGGTAGATTGAAACCTCTCCGCCCTAGTCTCTGATCACCTGACCAGAGGCCTACACCAATGTCGTGGCGCACAAGAACATCAATAAGAGTTTCACTAGAGTTAGCGTGTGGAGCGCGTACTCACAAAGGTTCGCGCTTAACCTTATGGCCCCGTTTGGTTAGCAGAAATGTCAAAATAGGAAAATGATTTATTTTTCTTTCCAGACCGATATGGAATGGAATATGTTTTGGTATCTCCATGTGGGTATTTGGAACATCACTGAAAATTAAATTTTGAAATTAATTTTCCATTCCTATTGTAGTGTATTGGTAAGTCATAAGAATGAAATATACAATTATAATTTTCAATAATGCCATTTTACTAATTATAGTAATTATAGTACAGATATGACATCAACTTATAAAGAATATTGGTGGGGGAATATAATTTTTTAAGAGGGATAATTAATGTAATTTGGACTTTGACAGTGGGAAATTGAATTAGAATATCACCCATGACTAGGTAATTACTATTTAGACTTTATGAGGGTGTCAATTTTTAATAAGATATCATTTTTTATTTTCTTTCAAATCTCTAATTACAACCAAACAGTACATCTGAATGAAAAATGAAATTAATTCCTATTTTATATACTATGATTTCCGACAATCCAAACGGGCCATGTTAATTCATCTCATTTATGCTGATATGGATTTAACTAAAAAGGTAAAATTTAATCAACTTTCCTGCAGTCTATTCATTGCGCACCCTCCTTTCTTACTTTATCAGTATGTGTATGAATTTCGTTTTTGGTTTGACAGAATGAAATCCAAAATCTCATGCCAATCTGTATATATGGTACTTTACTACTGTTATAAGTTGCCATATGCTATCTATCATGGCTTTACTTTTCTTTTTGGGTCTAAATATTATGGCTTTGAACCATTACTTTCAATTCACATCCCTCCAGTAACTGTTCCATTAAATTCCCCAGAATGAAAATCATCAACAGCGTTCTCCTCATATGTGGCCTCGCATCCTTCGTGATCTTTATGTCTCTGTTGGAACCCCAGAACTTGCTGGGCACTGAATATGACGTTCGAGTCATCAACGGCTTCACAAACAACTCGTCCCTGCCGCTGGTAATCTGGTGTTCGTCGAAAGAGAATGATCTCGGGGGACGTGCGCTACAGGAGAAGGATGACTTCAGTTGGAGGCTGAGGACCAACTTCTGGGGCACGAGTAACCATTTCGTTTGCACGATGAAATGGGACAAAAAGCGGAAGCGCTTCGACGCCTTCAAGATTCCGAGAGACGTTCAACGGTGTGGTCCTTTCCGGAAGTGCTCATGGCTGGTGAGGGAGGATGGGTTTTATTTCAGCAACGATGAAGTAAACTGGAAAAAGGACTTTTCATGGTAGTAATAAAATTTTGAAATGGCAATTAAGGTACGTTTATTTGAGGCTGCACTAGGGTGGCATTAGTAATTTTGGTATAATAACAAATAGCATGGACAAGAATAATTTGAATGGTACGGTTTTGCTTCTGTAGTAAGCTTTTGTTCTTGGAATCGTTGTGTTGGAAAATTTTGTTAGAACTTTTTCTTAGAAGTCCCATGTTTTTCTTGGAAGTTAACTTGAAAGCACTTGATATATGGTTATTTATAAACAACAAAACGTTATTCTTAGCGAACACTACAGAAAACACTTTTGATTATCTATCTCGTAATATTTTGAGAAATTATTTTCATGCGTAAATCTCAAACTTAACTTCTAAATCAATTTGATTATCTTTATATGAAAAGGAGGGTTGAATCATTTTATCATTTCATGTTAGAGATAATTTTTTTTTTTCAGTACACTCATGTTAGAGATCGATGGTAGTCATGAAGGTTTGGTATAATTTGGTATGTCATACAAAATGGTTATTTTTGCCCAAGGCATTGCAATGATGGCAAGCCTTTTGTCGTTTATAGGAGTTTGTGTTGCCTGTTCAATACATGCTTCCTCGAATTTGTCCTTCACTTCTTTTCTGTAAATTGTACGTGTATCCATCTATTTGAGTATTTGACCATCACCTCAAAGTGAACAATGGCCAACAGATATATATATACCAACATCCATGGGTTCATAAACAATTGCTCTTTCCTTTCAAAAAAAAAAAAAACAATTCCTTTTTTTTTTTTTTGTGTGGCTGAACTGGGGAAGGTAATTTAGATTTGGAACCTTTCCTTGCAAAATGAAGTGAAATACTATCCCATTCCAGTTGGTTTCAAAATGCATTTTAGTAACATTTAGCTTAACAAAATTTTACTACACACCCAAAGTTAGAATTCGAATAGTGTGTTGTACTAAACTAAAAGAGAACAAGTTGATACAAGTTTAGCTTAAAACTATTCTTTGTCCACAACGCCTTTGAGGTCCACAACGTCTTTGGAGGGTACCGACATTCTTCCGTCCTATGTTTTGTTTGTAACAACCTAAGAGGGCAGAGCCAGGAGGTGGCTCCCTTTTTCCTGATCGTTTATTGAAATTTCTATAATTTGCATTCTAGGATTGAGTCGTTTTAGATCATATGATACGTTTATTGAAAAAATGAACGGATTTAAAAAAATATATATATTATGTCAAGGAAAAATCTAGAAGCAATTCAAGCAAACGAACTTTAACGTAAAAATTTGTCAAATTACAACAAATAATTTTTTTTCTTTCTATTAATTCTCTAGAAGATAAGCCCAAATAATTCAGCAGACAAAATGATTGCAGCACTACTGTACTAGTCTATTAGCATTATCAAAGGCGTTTACCACCAAATGTTTTTCAGTTCGACATGAACAAAAACGTGTTACAATATATATGCATAGATGGATTTTCACATCATGCACGACTTGCATTTGAGCAAGAGCGACAACACCCTAACAGGGCCTGATCAATATCGAAACCACGTGGCATGCCTCAATCCTTAGTGCACAGCACACGGAAAAAGGAAGTCTATCTTCTTGTTTCCCTAAGGCCAATATATATCGTACTGTTCAATCTCACTACTGTTCCCCCCAAAATAAGACAGAGACACTTCACTGCCTTAACACTATAAATATATAAGATCCAATCTTTTTCTCTGCTTTAGTATCAACAACAAATTGCTATTCAACATTGTTTTTATCTGCCAACTATATCCTTGATAGTGGTCAACTTATCTACTCCCATAACATAAAGGAATGAGCAACATCGAGGAGAAACTAGGAGCCAAAATAGCTGAGCCATACAATGAGACACTCTATTTGCCAGACCCGAAGTTAAAAATTATAGTATTTTTTTTTCTGTAGTTATCCATTAGGTTTCAAAATCGTTAGTAACTCAGCTTCCTGATAAGTTGTTTGTAGTTCGATAGAGAAAAATGAGTGTTTTTTTTTTGCTCAAAACATCCCAGAAATATTTTCTATTTTAGAGAAAGGGAAAAAGGAAAATTTTGCACTTAGAGCATTTTTAGCAATGTTAGCTATTTAGCAATGCTAGCTATTTTTGAATCAAATTTTAGCCAAAATAGTTAAAAATGTTAAAGTAAAATTGAGATTGGAATTGGTCTACTCATTTCATTTCATAGTCCCTTTATATAGGGATAGAGTTACAACGGAAATATTAATTACATTAAATACATTGAATGCTGATTGATCTATAATTGTGCTGATTGATAGTAATCACTGATTCCTTGATTCCCTCTCCGTCAGTTGCTTTGACGAAGGCACACAATATGTTTTTCCTTTAACACTCCCCCTTGTGCCAAGTCAAAGACGAAATGGTGCATGAGTTGTTGCCTCACTAAAAACCTTGCCAAGTAACAATAAAAACCCTGTGGGACAAAAATACATCTTGGTCGAAGGAAAAGAGCACAACGCACCTTCTACATTTGAGAATGACATGTGTGTGTTAGACTCCCCCTGACGTCTACACCTCCCCCTGATCTTTACATTAATCAAGTGAGTTTGGAAAGTTTTCGCATTCCTATGCTTTTCACATGTTTCTCAACTGTGGCCTTAGGCAGTGATTTGGTGAACAAATCTGCTACATTCTCCTCAGAACTTACTTGATTCACTTGAATCTTGAGGAGGGTCTGTTGTTGCTGATTGTAGGAAAACTTTGGCGATATGTGTTTTGTATTATCCCCTTGATATATCTTAGCTTCATCTGTTCGATGCAAGCTGCATTATCTTCATAAATACAAGTAAGCTCTTCAGTGCTAGAACTCAAACCACTAGTCCCTTGAATATGTGTAATGATAGCTCTTAACCATATACACTCACGAACCATCTCAAGTAGAGCAATGATCTCTGAGTGGCTCGAGGAGGTAGCCACAATGGTTTGCTTGGTTGATCTCCAAGATATCGCCGTGTTCCCAATGGTGAGTACATAACCATTTTGGGAACGACCTTTATATGGGTCATAGAGGTATCCAGTATCAGCAAAACCAACCAAAACATCATTTGGTGTTTTAGTGTAGTGAGTGGCGCTTTCGCCATCAACATTTCCTTTAGGGATTGCAGTTCCATCTGCGGTCCCTCTTGTCTCTCTGTAGGGAAAGAATAGTCCCAAGTCAATGGTTCCTTTTAGGTATCGAAAATGTTCTTGATACAATTCCAGTGACGCTGCGTTGGCGCTGAGCTAAATCTAGCTAACAAGTTTTGAGAATGCAATGTCTAGTCGAGTAAATTGGACTAAATACAATAATGCGCCTATTGCACTTAGATAGGGAATTTCAGCTCCCAACACTTGTTCGTCATCTTCCTTTGGACGAAATGGATCTTTACTTACATCCAAACTTCGACCAATCATGGGAGTGCTAGCAGGATGTGCTTTGTCCATGTTATATCGCCTGACTTTTGGACATATGCAGACTGGTGGATTAATATTCCACAAACTCGGTGTTCTAGTTCAAGACCTAGATAGAATCGAGTTTTCCCAAGATCCTTCATCTCAAATTCGGATTTCAAGTAGCTCGCGGTTTCTCTTATTTCATCAAGAGTACCAGTTATGACGTATACTACTACAATTTGCAAATCCGGAACTTGTTTTCTTTATGAATACACAGGGGCATAATTCATCGTTCTTATATCCCTTCCCAATCAAGTAGTCACTTAGATGGGTATACCACATCCGTCTGGATTGTTTCATCAATCCGTAAAGTGAGCGTTTCAACCTAGTTGCAAACGCACTCCGTGGTTTAGAATCACTTGGCTTGGGTAATGTAAGGCCATCTGGCACTTTCTTATATATCTCTGAATCTAGATCCCCATAGAGATATGCAGTAACCACATCCATGAGCTGCACTTCCAGTCCTTCGGAAATTACTAAGCTAACCAAGTAGCGGAACGTTATAACGTCCATTACGGGAGAGTATGTCTCTTCGTAGTCAATTCCAGGACGTTGTGAGAAACCTTGCGCCACAAGGCGAGCCTTGTACCTCAGGACTTCATTCTTCTCATTACGCTTTCTGACAAAGACTCATTTATGTCCTACAGACTTTACACTTTGTGGGGTTAGCACTACCTGACCAAATACCTGTCTCTTTGTCAGAGAATCTAATTCTACCTAGATTGATTCTTTCCATTTAGGCCAATCTGCTCTTAGTTGACATTTTTCAACAGAGCGTGGTTCGATATCATCGTGCTATATGATTCCTTGAGCAACGGTATATATCATCAATGTGTATGGAAGATCTTTCTATCAACTCATACGTACTCTCGTAATCCTTTGAGATTTCTTTGTTCTCTGGAATCATTTCAAACTTCGGAGCGTCCTCCAGTATTGATTCATGGACATAACTATAATCAGAGACAATCTCATGAGAGGGATTCTATACATTGATGATTGGTTTGTGCCTTACTCACCCTCTTCTTCCTTGGGTGAGTGTCAATCGAACCAAGTGACCTCCCCCTCTTCCTTGGGGAGCCACGGCCTCAACCACACCTCCACTAAGTGAGGTTGCAGTGCGTTTATATCTGCGGCACCGTGCCCCTTGTTGGGGACTTCTAACCTTGCAGGCACATTTTCAGCTGGTATATGTGATCTCGTTAGTTTTACGATATCAGTAAACGCATCAGGCATCGAATCTGCTACGTTCTGAAGATCGATTATTCTTTCACTTCACTTTCACTTTATGAAGTGCGGGGATCAAATGAGACAGATGGGGACAAACCACGACAATTCCTGTCGTTCCCTTGGAAAATCCTTTTTCCTATCTCCCCCTAACGACGGGAAGACTGTCTCATCAAAGTGACAATCCGCAAATCTAGCGGTAGAGAGATCGCCTGTCAAGGGTTCCAAATAGTGGATAATTGTTGGGGATTCGTATCCAACATAAATACTTAATCGTCTCTGAGGACCCATTTTAGTGCGCTGTGGGGCGCAATAGGCACATATACTGCTCAACCAATATGCGTAAGTGTGAAGTGTCAGGCTCATATCCAGTTACCAACTGGTACGCAGATAATGGTTGGCTAGCTGTGGGTTGAAACGAATAAGTAAAGCTGCGTGCAATATTGCATAACCCCATGCAGATATAGGCAGGTTGGTGCGCATAACCAATGCCCTAGCCACCATCTGTAGCCTTTTGATGGTGGCTTCTGCGAGACCATTTTGTGTATGCACATGGGGTACAGGATGCTCTACATCGATCCAAATAGGTATGCAATAATCATCAAATGCTTTTGATGTAAACTCTCCAGCATTATCAAGCCTTATAGACTTGATAGGGTGATCAGGGTGGTGAGACCTTAAACGTATAATCTGTGCTAGGAGTATTGCAGCATTTTTGGTGGACAATAAAACGACATGTGACCATATTGTCGAAGCATCCACCAGAACCATAAAGTACTTGAATGGTCCGCATTCTGGATGGATAGGTCCACAGACATTTCTTTGTATCCTTTGTAAGAATGGAAGGTTTTGTTTTGTATCTTTAGCATAGGAAGGTCTCGATCCTGTTTTTGCTAAAGAGCAGGCTTTGCAAAACGAGTGATATACCTTTGAAATAGTCAATGAGGCATAATGGGAGGGAGGTAGTGCTTCTGGTACTTCAGAAAACAATGACTGCATTTGAGCAATCTAGACCGACACCTTGCAGTGTAGCGGATTTTTCTCCCATTTTTCACTCGAAAGAAGGGATGTCCGTGTGAGTTCTTGAAAAATACGGATCATCATGTCACGACCTCGGTGCCATAGGCGGTCATGCAAAAGCCTGTATGAGTCAGTGTCCCACATTTCATTGTTGGTGACAGTATAGGATTCAATGATCCGAATTGTAGTGAGGTACAGTCCACTAAATTGACTCATGAGTTTCTCTAAGATGTGTTTCCTTCCACAGTCATTAGATGTAATATCAAGGTATTCAGTTCCATTCTCACGGTGTGTTTTTATTGGATAATCGTTGGCACAAATAGTGTTGAAACATTAACAAGGTTCGATTAGCTCTTGGTGCATATAGAGCGTCTGTGACTTGAAATGTTGCGCCATTAGGCAGTAAAAATTTGGCAGTTCCTCGCCATTTTATTAGTTTTGATAATCCAATTATCGTAGTCACAGAGGAATTATAGACTATTAGTGCAATGAATAATTGCATATTTCTTAATATTGTGTGGGTAGTCCCACTATCATTTAAGCACTCAAGTTCTCCTCCATTCATTCCTACAAATAAATGGGAGGTATTTAGAAAATATAACTCGTATTCTTTAGAGTATTTCTATTTGCGTAGAATGGTATTCTTTTCATTCTAATAATTTTTCTCTAGATGTATTGCTTTACATCTTTATAGTGCTATGTCGAACCATGTAAATATGTGTAGTAAATAAATTTGAATAAATTCAGTGCTTCAGAATAAAATTCAAAATTTATTAATAAGCCAACGATAATCAAATCAAGGTCTTGTTCAGAAATCTTATTCATCAATCCATGATTGAAAATAAACTTTAAGACCAAACAATAGTCTAATTAAAAATGAGGCATTATGCCTTCACAACTGTCTTTGGAAAATAAAATAAATAAAGCAGATCAGTGAAGATTGAGAGCATCCATTGACTTAGCAAGTTCCTCTTTGCCATTGGAGTCTGCAACTGTAAGGTTGACGTCTAGGTCATGACCTCCTTCTTCCATATAGTGAGCCACTTGTTCTTTAGACTCTCTATACCTCTTGTAATTGGCTGCTACTCTATTGTTTGCTTGGCAGTTCTTGTACCAATGCCCAATGAATCCACACCTATAGCATGATTCATTGTCAACTCTTTCCTTTGGCATCTTGTTTCCATGATCCCCATGTCCCTTTCCACGTGGTGCATTGTTGCCACGTGGGTAGGGATCAGCACGTCTAAACCCCCTTGCATTGGAGTTATTTCCACCTTTCATTTTTCCATAATTAGCCTCGGGAATTTTCTTTGTCCCAGTGGGCCTGGCATTGTTATTCAAGAGAATCTTATTTTGTCTTTCAGCCACTTGCAGCAGGCTTATCAACTTATTGAAGGTTGTGATTCTTTTGTTGTCATAATCCAACTGATACTGGTTCGCTAGTATAAAAGCTGAATTAGGAAAGGTGGTAAGAGTCTTGTAGATCATATCATCTTCTGTGATTTCCCTTCCACAGAAATTGAGACGTGCCTTTAAGCGCAACATGTCCTTGTTGAAGTCATTGACATTTTTATAGTCAAGCAAGCGGATTCCATTCCACTGAACAGCCAGTCCTGGGAGCAAAGTATCATGAATGTTCCCAAAACGTCCTTTAAGGGCATCCCACAGTGCTTTGGGTGTCTTCAACTGAAGGTACTCCCAGCGTAGGCTAGGATCAATATGTCGCCGCAAAAAAATTAAGGCATCTGCTTTCACCTTATTAGATAGTTCATCATCTTTGGGATCAGTAATGGTGGCAGTGTAGTCTTTTGCCACAAAGGCAGTTTCCATATCGGAAACCCAACGATGGTACTCAAGTCCTTCTGAGTCCAAGATGTCAAACTCAGGTCGAGTTGGATTAGCCATCTACATAAACAAGGGAAAAGATATAAATTACGTAGTCATAAAGACATCCACGTAAATTATTTTCCAAATATATGAATTAGATTTCAAGACCAAGATTCGTAATGGTCACATTTTTTCGATGCTACGTGAAAATGCATTATCACGGTAAGTATGTATGTATAATGCTCATGAAGTTTCATTATCATGGCAAAATGGAGTTTATGTTGTATAGCATTCTAAACAAGTAATAATCATAGTACGTAATAAATAATAAAAACATAGCATATATTAAAATAAATTACATGGCATGCTCAAATTTCACAAATATACAACAAATTATATATTACACATAATCATAGCAAATTGTATAATAATAGCAAGAATGTATCATGCATAAATTAAAATGTAAACAATAGTAAAGTACAAAGCATGCGTAGACATAATTTATATAAGCGTAAATAAAATAAAAACATGCTCAAAATTTCATAAATAATATATAACAATTTATATAGATATATATGGCATGCTCAAAAATCAAATATATAATCATGACTTAAAGATAATTGTATAAAGCATATATGACAAAGCATGCTTAAAATGATTAATATAATCTAACTAAACATGCTCGAGAATTGTATAATAAAAGCGTATATAATAAAATTTAAAGCATGCTTAAAAAAATAGAAAAGATAAATCAAATTCACATGCTTGGTTAAAAAAAAAATAAATAAATAAAGAAAACATACTTGATTTCTATAAAACAATTCTAGCGCACGCGCGTGTTGATGCAGGCGTGCGTAGCTATGTTTTTGGACTTATGAAACTAGGCCGCTTCCTCTCCCTTTTCAGCAGTGGGCTTTGTTTTTTTTTCTTTTTATTAGCCTGCTTTTTTTTTCTTTTTCTTTTTTTCTGAGCTGCAGGGCCTGTTTCTTTTTTCTTTGTTGTTTTTTTTTTTTTGTTTTCTGGGCTGCAGAGGCCTGCTCTTTTTTTCTTCTTGGGCTGCAGGGCCTCTCTTTTTTTCTCTTTTTTCTCTGGGCCGTAGAGGCCCTTTTTTTTTTTTTTTTTTTTTTTCAGGAAATTGTTGGCCCATGTCCTGTTCTTTGGGCCGGGTGTTTTTGTTCTTTTTTTTTTTTCGCATCTTCTTCTTTCTTTCTTTTTTTTTTTGTCTTCTGTTTTTTTTTTTTTCGCGTCTGCACTGTTCTCTGCTGGGCCGGAGCCGGGTGCTACAGTTGGTAGGCCGCGCACAAGTCTGGAGGCAGAGGCTGGGTTGGGCAGGGCGCGGAGCCGCAGGTCGTCGGAGTTATGTGTGCGGGGCTGGGATCGGTCGGCGGCTGGGAGGACAGGCCGGTCTGGCTGGTTTGGGATCGAGTGCTGTTGGGATTTTCTTCCTCCTTCGTCTGATTTGCAGATGGGACTCTGGTGCTGCAGGCGGTGGCAGATTCGAGGTCGAGATCGGGTTTCAAGTGCAGGGCCTATCAGAGGGGATCGGTTTGGGTGACTTGCGACCGGTGAGGGGAGTGCCGGTGAGGTGGACGGGGAAGAACTGGGTAGATCGAGGCTGGGCAGCAAGGTCTCCGGCGTGTAGGGTGCTGCTGCTGGGGCAGCAAGATCGAGGCTGGGGCCGGTGCTGGGTGCTGCTGCTGTGTGCAGTGGTGAGGCCGGTCTGGCCGGCTGGACGGAAATCTTTTTTTTTTTTTTTTGTTGATAATTGTTGTTGTTTGTGGCGGCAGAAAAAGAAGAATTTTTTCTGCTAGGGTTTTGATTTGTTTTTCGACGGAAAAGAGAAAGAAACTAGAAAATTCTTGGCTATTTTCTCCGAGCGTGCTGATAACGTGTTAAAGTAAAATTGAGATTGGAATTGGTCTACTCATTTCATTTCATAGTCCCTTTATATAGGGATAGAGTTACAACGGAAATATTAATTACATTAAATACATTGAATGCTGATTGATCTATAATTGTGCTGATTGATGGTAATCACTGATTCCTTGATTCCCTCTCCGTCAGTTGCTTTGACGAAGGCACACAATATGTTTTTCCTTTAACAAAAAAGTCATTTTAGCTAGCCAATTTAGAAATACGTCTGTATCAATGCTCTCTATTTTGGGGGCGGATCCGTGGCATCACAAATTATAGTCAAAATTATACTTTAAATCCTATCCATTAATCATAATAACAATTAACGGTTGAGATCAACCATAAGAAAAAATCATTATCTATTATTTTTCTTTTCTTTTCTTTTCTTTTTAACTAATTAATCAAAGCTATTTATTATGACATAATAAAAGTCAATAATTGCTATTCTGATTTGGAATAAAATTAAGGAATCAAATCTTTCAATTGTTTTCCTATTGAAACTCATCTACCGCTGAGAAAAGAAAAAGAATTAGAACAGATGAGGTCTTTGACAAATCATGATGAAAATTGAATGAGTTTCAATCTCTTTTCTAGCTATTTCTCACATCTTTTCTCATCAAAATGACACAGGAATTTCAACATTCATCACATACTCAGTGCATATCTCCAGTACGTTACCTTTAAGTCTTTTATTTTTCTTTCTGCTATTGCACAGTTTATGCCCTTTGTTGATGATAAACTTCAGGCCTCATGATATCTAGTTGATGTTATGTAAAATTTTTTCATGTTCATTTAATTGTTAAAGTTTTCGTTTTCTTTCATAATCACTACACATCATAACCTTTTTTATTCTAGATACGTGGATTCTGCATGAGCATGATTGTTATAAGTTTGATTATTATTCTATACAGGTAAGCACACCTCAAGTAGAGAATGGTGGAATGAATACTCCAATTAGGAGAGTTGAACAATTAGAAGCACCATATTTAGGGATGCTTTTTGAAACAATAGAAGAAGCCAGAAAGGATTATGAAGATTATGGTCGGCAAGAAGGATTTTGGATTCGAACTCAATCTTCAAGTAAGACAAGATCACATTCGGACGAGGTGACTAGTTGTCATTTCGTTTGTGCACATCAAGGAAAATATATCTGGAAGAAAAAGATTAATGAGGAGTGGAGAAAAAACCAGCAGAGAGAGACTTGTGAGAATGAGAATGAAATTGGAGATGAGAATGGGAATGAGAATGTTGATAAAGGCAGATATATGAATATAAAGAAAGTAGGTAAAAATTGTTCTACAGCGAAATGTGGGTGCAAAGCTAGTATGCGAGTCATTCATGAGAAGTGGTCGAACAAATGGAGAGTATCTGTTTTTAGGGACTTTCACAATCATAAACTAGTTACTCCAGCAAGAAGAATGACGATGAAGTCAAATAAACATATGCCTAAAGTAGCGAGGAGTATGACTGAAATATTCCATAAAGAAAATTTGCCGATTGCAAAAGTTCATTCAATCCTTGGTGGTGCTCAAATTGGTTTTAACAAAAGAGATTGTTATAACCACTTAAGAAATGTTCGTCACAGACAATTGGATGGAGGAGATGCTCAATCAGTCTTCACTTACTTCAAGAAAAAGCAAGCTGAGAATCCCCAATTCTTTTATGCAATCCAATGCGACGAAGATGGAAGAGCAACTAATTTCTTTTGGGTCGACTCTCGATCACGGACAGCTTATGAATATTTTGGAGATGTGGTCACATTCGACACAACTTATAGGACAAACAAGTATGATATGCCGTTTGCGCCATTCACAGGAGTAAACCACCACTGGCAATCAATACAATTCGGCTGTGCACTTCTACAAGATGAGACGGAGGCTACCTTTTTTTGGTTATTTGAGACATGGCTAGAAGCAATGGGAGGTCGTCATCCAATTTCCATTATTACTGACCAAGAGACTTGGCAACGAAAGGAGCAATTGCCAAGATATTTCCAAATACTCGCCATAGTTTATGCCTTTGGCATATCAAGAAGAAGTTTGTTGAGAAGCTGTCCCATGTGTACTATAAGAAATCGAAATTCAAGAAGGAGATGAAGAAATGTATTCAATTAACATACAAGACTGAAGATTTTGAAGAAAAATGGAAGACTTTGATGACAGAAAATGGATTGGAAGAAAATGAATGGTTAAATAATCTTTATGAGATACGTACTTCTTGGGTGCCTGTTTATCATCGTGGAACATTTTTTGCAGGAATGAATACTACTGGACGTAGTGAGGGAATTAATTCATTTTTCAATGGATTTGTTACTTCAACAACAAATCTTAGAGAATTTGTTGTTAAATATGATCAAGCACTAAAGAGGATTATAGATAATGAAAGTGATGAAGACTTTGAAACAGAACACAAGTTTCGTATCGTGAATGATGATGAATTCCTTTTGAAAGATGCAGCAAAGTTGTATACCAGAAATGTTTTCAACAAATTCAAGGTACAATGGAGTCAAATTAAGCACTACAAGGTTGACGAAAGGGAATGCGACAATGAATGGCACTCATACCTGGTGAAAAAAAGACTTGGAGAACATGAGCAAGATTTTATGGTGAAGTTAGATTTGACAACATACAAGGGCTCTCGTGAGTGCCAAAACTTTGAGTTTGTTGGAATACTTTGTCGGCACTTGTTAAAAGTATTTTCATGTCTGGATATTGAAACAATACCAGCACATTTTATTCTTCCAAGATGGAGACAAGAAGCAAACAAATTTAGGATAATGGATTCTGAAGATTTGGTGAAAAGTGTTGGTAAAGAAGAATCAGAAGCTGTAAGACTTAGCCATATGTGTCACCAAGCAACTAAATTGGCCTGTATTGCTGCACCTTCAAAGGAGGGATACACAATCTTCATGGATGCTTTAAATGAAGTATCAAGAAAATTGCCAAAAATTTCAGATCAGCCTGCTATCATTAGGGAAATGAGTGTTCCTCTAAACCAAGATGATCATACTACCATAGAAACTAGTGCTTCCCCAAATAGAGATGATCCATGTACTAATATTCTTTCTTCCCAGTCATTGCTCTTGGACCCAAATATCTCTAAGACCAAAGGTAGGAAGAAAGAAACTAAGAGTTCTGGCAGAATAAAGAGTGGTGTTGAGTTGGCCATGGAGACAGGGAAAAGAAGGTGTACATTATGCTCCAAGTCAGGACACAACAAACAAACTTGTTCTTTGAATTCACAAAGAAGAAAGATTCAATGACCTACAACTTGTAAGTAATTACATCTTTCACTGTTACATGTCTGAGCCATTATTTTGGTTTTGTGTTCATATTGCCATTGAACATAGGAACTGCAAAATTTTACATGCTTTAAACTGAAAAAGGACAAAAAAAAAAAAAAAAACTATCCATGAATTAATAGATTCATGTGAATGTTATGTTAGCAGAACAACTAAGTATACTTTATAGACTTGAATTGTGTTAGAGACAACTTGGTATACTTTGTTGAGGACTAACGCGGTTTAATGTTTTTGTAGGGATGGTTAAGATCTTTGGAACTGACCAAAGTTGCTTGGAGAGTCGAGTGATTGATTTTGGAGCTACATCACTATTTAACTTTTGAAGTTGAAGATCAAGTGGTTTTGAAATTGTTAGCTTGAACTAGGTTTTTTTTTTTTTTAGGGATCTCTCTCTCTCTCTCTCTCTGACTTTGTATGACTTGATGAGCAATTTCAATTTATTTTGACTTTGCATGACTTGAGTATGATGATACGACCAATATGTGCACATAATGCTTTTTTTTTTTTTTTTGAAAGGCATAATGCTTTCTTTATAGGTTTACAAAGGAAACAGGGTGAAAAAGTTCGTAATTGAAGTATAATTGGCATATTTTGTTCAATTGGATTATACCCTGGAGAGAGAAAACGTTGAAGAAGAGTAAAGAATTCCTTTGAAGATTGTCTTTCCTTATTTTTTTTAAATTAATGAGTTATAGTTAGGATTAAATTAATTCAATGAGAGAGAGAAAAAATGAAAAATAAAAATTTCAAATTTAATATCATCCATTGATAGTCTTTTAATCTAATGGTTGATAATTGAAGTATAATTTTGACTATAATTTGTGATGCCACGGATCCGACCCCTCTATTTTAGCTACTTTTGAATTTATATTACTTTTTAAATGAAGATTAAATAGTTTAAATGTATTTATAATTTATATAAAATAACTCAAAAGGAATATTTTTAATTTATATAACATTTTAGCTAAATGTTATAATGGAGAGTCACTTAGGAGTCTGGTGCAACTGCTAAAATAGATAAAAAGCTAAACATGCTCTATAAAATAGTTAAGGATTTAAAATAGAGAGTCTGCTAAAAAGTTATTTTAGCTAGTCAATTTCAAAATACATCTTTAACAATACATTCTCTCCATTTTAGCTAATTCTGAATTTAATATTATGAGGAATGCTAGTAACCTTCCCCTCAACATTTCCCTTTCTACCTTCCCCACTTATCTTGTGCTATGTTGATTCATTCCATGTTTTACCCTTATTTATATTTGACCTTACTAAATGCTCTCTATTAAGGGAAAAAGTCATAAACAGTACCCCAATTTAAAGTCATTCTACACTTTGGTACCTCATCTTCTAAATATATCACTTTGGTACCTCAACTTATTATTTATGCATAAGATTCATACACGCCGTTAATAACACCGTTAACTCAAGTGCTATGTAGTTTTTTGCTATGGGTATTTTCGTCAATTTATGCTTTCCCACAAAAAATTCCATGGGAGAAGATCTAAAATTCCTTTCTTTTTGCTGAAAATAAATCTGTCATCAAGGAAAATATTATATTTGGGTTTATGGAAGATCAATTTAAGTTATTGTACTGAAAATTTTGACTTACTGTTATGATTCCAGGAAACATAATAATTAAAATGAGAAGAGGTGATTGATTTATCATTTTCAGCCTGCTAATTCACAAATAGAGTGTGATCTAGATAACATCAGATTGTCTGCTAGCTTTATTAATTGTTGATTCTATATCATCTTATTTTAGCTCTTCAAATGTAATTTGTTGGGTAGATACTAGTTTTCTTTCAAGTTTAGGGTTCGAGTCTTTTCCCTTTTAATTGAAGAACTCTTCAGACAAAGAAGGAAAAATGCTTGTTCAATTCATTATGCATAATCAATTTCAATACCAATCATAGCAGATTGTCTCTAGTAGAGTTGTAAAATTGCTTGAAACTTTTAGTATTTATGGTTGTTGTAGTTATTTGCTTACTCTTTAAACATAGATCCATGGTTATTTGGTTTCATCTGCAATGAAGAAAGATGTAACAAGTGTTTTTGTTTTTTAATAAAAATAAATATGAATTAACGGAGTGATCAGTTTTTGTTAAATGGCAAATACCATGAGATTTTTGGTGGGAAAATCTAAATTGACGAAAATACCCATGACATAAAGCTACATGACACTTGAGTTAACGGTGTTATTAACGGCGTGTATGAATCTTATGCATGAATAATAAGTTGAGGTACCAAAGTGATATATTTAGAAGATGAGGTACCAAAGTGTAGAATGACTTTAAGTTGGGGTACTATTTGTGACATTTTCCCCTCTATTAATATGAAAAAAAAAACTTTTGACTCTTTAGTTTTCTTGATTTTTTTCTAACTTTTTTTCATTTCTCTTATATTTCTAAAGTTTTTCAACGAATTTTTTTTTTCATTTATTTGATCATGTTCTGTATATTGAGTCTTTTTGTGACATCTTTTATATATATATATATATATATATAACCCACAAAAAAACAAAAAACAAAACGGTAAAGCTCATTGACATGGCAGTTGCAAAATTTTATTTTTCTAGTTCGAACACATGTTAGATTAGATGATTATATAAATTTTTTTTTCTCTCTCTCTGTTTTTTTTTTTTATAACATTTTCTTTGATATATGTATATAGTAAAGCTAACGTTTTGCCATTTTTTTGGTTTCAATTCTGTTTTTTTTTTTTTCGGGGAAAAAATATGAAGTATGTTCTTAAATATATATGTACGTATGCCCCCAACCATGCTGTCTGGTAGTGAAGAAAATACTAATGTTGACTTGAAACCACGATATTTATGATACAATTTAAAACTCCAATGACTCATCAAATTCAAACTTTGCTTTCAAGTTGAAAATTTCAATTCAAAAGCCATATGGCATATCAATCCCACGCTCATGTTGGTTCCATCAATCACTAAAAATTTCACTTTGAAACATTCTCCTTTGTAACACTCCCTTTCAGTGGCGGATGCAGAATCCGAAAATAATTTAGGCTAATTATAAGTGCATAAAAATTTGATTCCACCAATCCTAAATTAAACAGACAAAAGCTCAATAGAACATGTCGATATGCAAAGTAAAATACAAGAGTATTCCCAAAAACTCAATTTTACACAGAACAGGCAAGAATCGAAGTATCAAACAATCAATGATATCAAATCCTCCATTTTTTTCTTAATTCGGTTTAATTTTCATAATCAAACACCATCCCAAGTTATACTAACAACAATTCAAGAACAACTAATATCAAGTTATCAACATCAAAGATGATATAGAAAAGAGTAGTAGTCTGATAAACTATTCAATTAGAAAACATCAAAGATGATGTATCCTAATTGCTGATTAGATTGGGTTAAACATAATCACAAGGAAAACAGAAAATATTGGGTTCATTGACTTCATTCAAAGAGACAATCCCAAAATCAACACAAAGCAATGCGGCCAATGCCATGTATAAGAGATGAGGTAAATACCACTGATTGGAAGCGAATGAACTAACCAAAACCAATGCTAAATCATACATTTCATTCCAGCTCAGAGCCACTATCCAAAGGTAAGAATGCATAATCAACAAACTCATTAAACCAAATAACCAATCGAGAGAGAAATCAGAGAATTGACCAGAAAAGAAAAGAAATGCCCCGCTGAGTCATCGTTTGGAGCAAATAAGAAAACAAAGCCTGTAAGATTGGATGAGGAAAGCCGGAGAAGATGACTGCAATGAAAGGAACTGTAGGAAGAAGAACTAGACTCGTGGGCTCGAGAAGAACTGGCTGATGTGCTGCCTGTGTGTTCTAGGAGGCGAGGAATTGATTGCAGTCTTGCACATAAGATTTTATTTTATTTTTTTCTTTGGGCTACTATGAGCTGACGATATATACCTATACTTGAGACTTTTTAGGCCCAAATCTCGTCTAGGCTGTAGCCCAGATAGCCTTCCACCTAGATAAGCTACTGCTCCCTTTTATGTTAAACAAATGAAGTTTGTGTCTCAATCTTCAATCTGATTACATATGCAGCTCTCACTTTGAAACACTCCCCTTGACAAATGAATCTTTTCCTTCATAACACTCCCCTTGTTTGATAGGTGGATTTTAGGTGTAAATACTCAATTACACATCATTATAACTAAGGATATTTTGGTCCAGTTATTACAAAATATTAAAATTGGAAATAATTTAAAAATGAAAAATACACCGTTTAATTTGGCTATATATATTGCAGAAGCTAGAATGATCAGGCTTATTGTCTCTTTGAGAAGAGTAAAATAAAAGTTCAGAATTTTTTTTTCTTGGCCAAAATATCTTCAAAATAAAAAGGAAAAAAGATGAATTCGGTACTCAATTGACTAAAATACCGTGAAAATATGAGTTATTTACAAGAATCTAATAGTGAAGTTGACGACAGTGACCAAAGTGATAGACGATGTTTAAGTTGAGCGACTGAAGTGAAATTTTCAAAATTATAGTGACAAAAGTATCGACTGAGGTATAGTTGAGTGACCAAAATGATAATTTTTCCTATGTAACAACTTACATATAACAACTTGAAAAGAATATTTTAAATTAATAAAAACAATAGAGAGCGTCATCTCACTCTTTAGCAATGCTAGCTATTTTTGAGTTAAATTTTAGCTAAAGTAGCTAAAAAGTCATTTTGGCTAGCTATTTTAAAAACATCTCATGTATTGTCTCTCTATTTTTGCTAGTTTTGAATTTAAATTAGTTTTTTTTAATGAAGATTAAATAGTTTAAATATATTTATAAATCACATAAAATAATTCAAAAGAAATATTTTAAATTAACATAAATTATATAGAGCCTCATCTCACTCTCTATATTTAGGAGCGAGATAGTTAAAAATTATAATGAGTCTGGTGCAACTGCTAAAATAGATATATATATATATATATATATAACTAAAACATGCTCTCCAAAATAGCTAATGAGACAAAATAAAGAGTCTGCTAATAGCATCTTTAGCAATACTAGTTATTTTCAGGTCAAATTTTAGCCAAAGTAGCTTAAAGTCATTTTGGCTAGCTACTGTAGAAATACGATATATCAGTGCTCTCTATTTTAGCTAATTTTAAATTTATATTATTTTTTTAGATGAAGATTTAATAGTTACATAAAATAACTCAAAATGAATGTTTTAAATTATAGAGAGTCTCATCTTGCTCTCTATATTTAGGAGTGTGATAACTAAAAGTTATAATAGAGAGCCACTTAGAAGTCCGGTACAATTGCTAAAATAGATAAAAAGCAAAACATGCTCTCTTAAATAGCTAAAAGTGATACTTATTTTTTAGCTAAAATTGAAATATAACTAGTTAGCTATTGAGTTATGCTCCAGCAGAATACCTAAATCCCAAACGAAATTTAGGTTTTAGTTAAATTCTCTCAATCTCTAGCTAAATATAGCTAGAGAATTTAGCAAAAGTTAAATTTAACTTTTGTTTAAGTATTTTGTTAGAGTATAATTTTAGCCCAAAATTAACTAAATAATAAATTTATTTTAAAATAAATAGTTTCTTAGAGATACCCTAAGGATGCTCTTTACACTGACACCTTATGCGTCTTTTTTTTTCCTACAACAATTAATGATGATTTTATCAAACCCACCAAATGTGGAGACAACACATGATCGAGAGGCCACAAAATTGCAGCAGAAAACAAGCTCAACAAAAAAATAAAACACAAGAGTCGAAAAAAGGCCCAAATTAGAACAAAATCCTAGAGTTGGCCAACAAATGAGAACCAAGAGGACGCCATCGCTAAATCCATTGGTAAACCAACCAGCAAAACTTGCTCTGATTGCCAAAATTCTGGCCCAAACTAGTAGATCCACACCGTCAACTCCTAAATTCATTTGAAACAAGGAAAGTCGAATCACAAACTCAAGCAACCAAATCAAATCAACACTGCTAATCGCCACCTTGAAACTACAGAGAAGCAAAGGATGTCGTCGAAATCCACCATGGAACATGACGATGGTGTCGGTGTATCCAGAGCCTTAGTCTGTACACCATCATTTGACTAAAAGCATCGAAATGCGTATCGATGCGGCGACGAATATCAATCTCGGGAAATTATCCGATTGCATCTTACAATGGAAGAGAGAAAATCCGATGAGGCTTTTGGTGAAAGATTCAAGAGCTTGAGGGATGAAAATCCAAAACCAATCTGAGAAAAAAATAAGGAAAAAAAAAAGAAGGGAAAAAGACGGGCTCTGACGGCTTGAGATAAAAGTAAGGAAAAAAAAAAAAAAAAAACAGAAGGGGAAGAGACGAACTCCACTGTCATAAAAGCCGATGGAGTTGTCAAAAGACGAACAAGCCTGCCAAAACGACAGGCGGGGCCGCCAGAGTAACGGAGCCACCAAAGACCGAAAATAGCTGTCATCAGTGACGTGTATTAGTTTTTTGAAGGACAAATTTTTTTTTCCACAATTGAAGAGTATAATTTCTCGTCAAAGTGGTACATTTCAACAAAAAATTGCTAATATATTTATGAGCTGCTCTAGTTCTGTGGTTTTTGATTGATGTAGTACCGTTCACATGATCTTTATTTGTTAAAGTTATTCATTTATTTTATTTTTTATTTTAGGGAAATGATGGAAAAAATCACATTAGAGTGTGAAATAATAAAAAGGTCATCTAGTTTTCCACTTGATAGAAATGTCCATAATAAATTGTTACTAATATTAATTTAGTCCTTATGAATAATATGATGATGTTAAAAAGGGTCAGTTTTTCAATTTTTTGATTCTGATTCTGCCCTTAAAGCAATCCACGTTTATAACTTTATATTCAAAATCCCAGAGCTCAAATCTTCTCTCTCTTTTATTAGAAATTCCAAAACCTAAAAGCTTGATTCGATTTTGATCGGAGTTTCTCTCTTCGATTTGATTCAGATTTCAATTGGTTCAGATTGAAGGTGATGCAGCTTATGTTCATCGACGACTACATCTCCTCCAGCCAAATTGATTGACCACCGTTGCCGACACCAGCTTCCAATTGCGCTTGGTCCAATGACCTCCAGTGGCTTTTTTGTTTTTGGTTTCATTATGGTTTTCACCAGCTCCGGCGACTCACCGATGGTGTGTCCGGACTACGGCAGTGGCTTCATCGAGGAGATTGGCAACCCGGCCCGCTCCTCCCACGATTCGTGCCGCAGGGGGAGTTCCGTTGCTGCGATGTACATGATCGGAGCCAACAATCGTTCCGGCTTCAATCATGATCTCTGACGAGAGCTTGGAGCTGATTGCCAAGTCTTTCAAGAATTTCAAGCTCCTTGTGCTTTCGTCCTGTGAGGGATTCAGTACCGATGGCCTTGCCTCCATTGTGGCTAATTGCAGGTTCATCTCTCTGCTGCTATGGTTATCTATTGCACTGTGTTTGCTGATGTTCATCACTCTCTCTCTTTCTATCTGAATGTGATTGCGGCTGATTTGATTGGAGCTGGTATGTGCTGATTTAGTTGCTAGAGTTTTGGGATTTAACTATTGATGTTTTACATTTTGTAGAATTCAAAAGGTACTTAGACATGCTTGATTTGTAGAGAAATTTATTGCTCACCATTATTGGAACACCATCATATTTCAACAGTACCTGGAAAGAAGAGATTCCATTACAAACCACTTTGTTAGATAACAATTCTGTGTTTCTTTTCTTTCTATACAGTTATGTTGTTTGTTGTAAAATTGACACCGGAAAGTGCATTTCTCATTTGTTTTACTAAAGGTCAAGATGATAATGTTGAAAGTAGTTGCTCGAACTATTGGGCTTCATCGCTTGTTCTGTTGAATTTCTATCCTTATTTTATCAACTACATTACAGTATGTTATCTGACCTATTCAATGAATGTCTGTTTCTCTTGATAATCAAAATGTTGTCATTGCATGAATTACTCGTTGGAGCAGTCTAGGCCTGTCATGAATCATGATATGGTCAGTTAGCTACTCCTATATTTGATTGGACCTCAGTAGAAGTTCATTTTTTATTTTTGTCTCTCCATTAACTTAAGTCCCACTTCTATTGGAAATGAAGCACTATTCAAATTACTAGTTTCACAGTCGACTCAATTTAACTTGAGCACTTGCTTATAAGCAGGTTTGTCCTAATGCTCTTGAACCACTTTTCAAACAAATGGTGAACAAATTTATAGATGATCATGCACAGCCAAAGGTGTTACTCCATAAGCGCTATCTTCTTTTCTTTTATTTTCCCCTTCGCAAGTCCCCTATCTATATGTCTGATCACTTTCTTTTGACAGGCCATAGCTGTTGGACTGAATACAACAAGGGAAATTTGTTTACAAATGCTTTTGATAACGACCTATTTATATAAATTTGGTTATGGTATTTTCTGTATTTCAGTCAAGGTTGCCAATCTAATGTTATTAATCATGTGTAATACCATATTCAGTAATTTTTATTTCTACTTGATGCATGATGCAAGGCTTTCTAAATTATAATTTTGTTTCCTGCAACTAGTTGAGGACATGAGATTTGCTGCAAGATCTTGCATTATATAAGAAATCACATGCAAAAGCAATGTCAGTAGCAGCCTAGTACCAATTTGTGAAAACACTACTAGTCAAGCCAATTATGTAGGATTAAATAGTTTTATCAGTTATGAATTATCAATGATATGAAGTTTCCTAATTGAACACCATGAATCTATACATGGGTGACATAACTTGTTCTGAAAAGTGGGCTTTAAGATGGTAATAAGCCTTGGGGAATCATTGTTTCTTTTTTTGTTGTTTGGGTTTTTAAGTCAGTAGCCATGGTCAGACATGGTTTCCATTTTGGAAATTGGAACAGTAACAAGCTATCATAGAAAACATATACACCAATTAAGCTCTTCTTTTCTTTTAGTTTTATATATAGACTACTTATAACGCCATAGTTACATGTTGATGGTTTGCATTTTGGAAATTGGTACAGTAACAAGCTATCATAGAAAACATATACACCAATTAAGCTCTTCTTTTCTTTTGTTTTTATATATAGACTACTGATAACGTCATATTTATATGTTGATGATGTTGGTTTTTCTGCGTGGCTTGTTCGTTTGGTTCTTGCTACTTGCAGCTCTTTAATAAAGTTTTAATTCAACCAAAAATAGTTCGATGATGATTGTGTTCTTAAAAACTGGTCCTCATCATATCATCTTCATCAATTCATGAACCCGATCGAGGATGAATGACATTTTCCAGGAAAAGGAAAAGAAGGGTATTTGCAAAATCTTTGTCTATGGATGCTTATCTAAATGCTATTAAGATTGAGAAAATGTACGAACTTGATGACGGAAGTTTAACAGCTTATTACTAGTTTCGTGTGCTCAATTTTCAAACTCTTATTATTGTGGATGACGTTACTCATTTCTATTTCCTTATGTTTGTAGATTAGAGGGCACGCATATCAGCTTAATCCTAATGCCCCTAAAGAAAGAGTTGATAATTAAGAGAGTACTATGAGCAAAAATTTGGGCAGGAGTGTAGCAAAAATTTCTTTATATTAAATCATATTATCTGCTTAGTTGAAAGTAAGATAAAATCCCAAATTCTTTTTATATACTCCCGGTTGCTTTTTATATACCTGTCTTATAACTTTTGTCGTCATAGCTTTCACCACCATTTCTTCTACTGTGCTTATATTGCTTATATTGGTATCACTTAAAATCTTCGATAAGCCTTGTTAACCCACTTTGGACCTTGATTGACTCATTGTGGCAGGTTCTTAGCCCAGAAATGTGGAAATCGAAATTGCAACATGGTGGTTAATTAAAATGTTGGGGTACTCTGCGAGAGCGTGCTGCCAGACTTTTTGTGCTTAAATCTACCCCATAGAGAAGATTCCAAAGAAGCTGCTGGCAAAGAAATGAGTACGTGATGTACTTCATTTAACCCTTTATAGAGCAAGTTTCTACTTCAATGTATGAATAGTGGCTGAATAGTGTAACTATATATTTGAATCTATAAGGTTCCTAGTTGTTGACTATGTTCTATTGTGTACCATTATCCTTCGTGGATAATGTTGATGGTTGTACAGTTTTTTGTTTTAACGTATAATGAATGCAATGCAGCCATTAGAACATATGCATTGCAATTAATACAACAAGGATTGACAGTGACATGACCAGTGACTTTGTCAGGAATTGACAGTGATTTGGTTAGAGATTGACAGTGACATGGTTAATGACATGGTAAGTGACATGTAACTTGTGTAGTGACATGGTCAGTGTTACTGTTAATTACATGTCACTAACCAAGTAACTGACAATGTCACTAACAAAGTAACTGTCAGTAGCCAAGTCACAAGTTAATAGCCAAGTCACTGTTAATCACATGTCACTAACCAAGTAACTGACCATGTCACTAACCAAGTAACTGTCAGTAGCCCAGTCACTGTTAATCACATGTCACTAACCAAGTAAATGACCATGTCACTAACCAAATACCTGTCAGTAGCCAAGTCACAAATTAATAGCCAAGCCACTGTTAATCACATGTCACTAACTATATAACTGACCATGTAACTAACCATGTCACTAACCAAGTAACTGTCAGTAGCCAAGTCACTATTAATTACATGTCACTAACCAAGTAACTGACCATGTCACTAACCAAGTAACTGTCAGTAGCCCAGTCACTGTTAATCACATGTCACTAACCAAGTAAATGACCATGTCACTAACCAAATAACTGTCAGTAGCCAAGTCACAAATTAATAGCCAAGCCACTGTTAATCACATGTCACTAACCAAGTAACTGACCATGTCACTAACCAAGTAACTGTCAGTAGACAAGTCACAAGTTAATAGCCAAATCACTGTTAATTACATGTCACTAACCAAGTAACTGTCAGTAGCCAAGTCACAAGTTAATAGCCAAATCACTATTAATCACATGTCACTAACCAAGTAACTGACCATGTCACTAATTAACCAAGTAACTGTCAGTAGCCAAGTCATTGTAATCACATGTCACTAACTATATAACTGACCATGTAACTAACCAAGTAACTGACCATGTCACTAACCAAGTAACTGTCAGTAGCCAAGTCACAAGTTAATAGCCAAGTCACTGTTAATCACATGTCACTAACTAAGTAACTGACCATGTCACTAACCAAGTAACTGACCATGTCACTAACCAAGTAACTATCAGTAGCCAAGTCACAGTTAATCACATGTCACTAACTAAGTAACTGACCATGTCACTAACCAAGTTATTGACCATGTCACTAACCAAGTAACTGTCAGTAGCCAAGTCACAAGTTAATAGTCAAATCACTGTTAATCATATGTCACTAACCAAGTAACTAACCTTGTCACTAACCAAGTAACTGTCAGTAGCCAAGTCACAAATTAATAGCCAAGTCACTGTTAATCACATAGCCAAGTCACTGTTAATGATATAGCCAATGACTTGAGGTTAACAATAACTTGGGCAGTGACCTCACTAACTAGGGACTTGATTTGGTCAGTGACTTGGCTAGAGATTAACAGTGACTTAGCCAATGACTTGGCCAGTAATTAACAGTGACATGGTCAGTGACTTGAGATTAACACTAATAGTGACATGCAATGTGACTTGGCTAGTAACTTAATCATTGATATATTCATGACTGTGACATGGATAGTAACTTGGCCAGTGACTTGGGCTTAAAAGTGACCTCATTAACTAGGAACCTGACCTGGCCAGTGACTTAGTCAGTGATATGAGTATAAGTATTTAACAGTGACATGGTCACTGATCAAGTTACTAGCCATTGACATGCAATGTGACTTGGCCAGTAACTTGGCATGTGTATTAAATGTATAACAGAACCTGGCCTAGATGTGATTTCATAATAAGAATACTAAATGTTATGAGCTATAGGAGCAATAATTTAACAAAACACTCAATCCCACAAGACCTTTTTTTTTTTTTTTTGGATAAAATAAGAAAACACCAGTAATTTGTTATTTGATACAAATTACCAAGGTTCTAAATCTCTGCGATATTTCTGATATATCCCCCGATATCTCCTTTTTCCGACTGACCGATATATCTAGGGGGTAAATATCTTATCTGTCACCGTTTCTGCGAAATTTCTCTGACATCGTCCAATATCCCTGATATATTAGATATTTGCAATATATCCTGATAAAGTGAAGAAATATCTATAAAATTTGAGGTAAAAATAAAAAAAAAACTCAGTAATTCTCTAAATGAAAATCTGTGTGAAGAGAGATTTCCTAAAGGCAAATTTGAGTAAGGAGAAACCCCCTCAAGGTGAATCTAGGTGAGTAGAAAATCCCCTCAAGGCGAATCTAGGTGAGGAAAAAAAAATCCCCTCAGGGCGAATCTAGGTGAGGAGAATTGGATAAATACCCTCAAGGCGATTTTGGGTGAGAAGTAATTCTCTAAAAGTCTTAATGCAAATCTGTGTGAGGAGAGATTTGGTACTGTGTAGTCTGTGACTATTTATGTAACTCTGTATGTAGTTTGTAACTCTGTACTTGAATAACAGAAAGAAGATAAAGCCATAAAGGTTCAATTATTCAAATGAGGCCAAATGACATTGCAAAAGGAAGTGAAGGAACCATATATGGATGCCATGATGAGAAGAGAGTGCAGGAGTATTAAATTTTGGCTATGCATCTTGAAAAAGTGAGAAATAACGAAGCTACTGTGTAGTCTGTGTCTTAAACCTGAATTTTTTTTTGGAAGTTGTCTCTTATTTTAGTGGATCAAGATAATTAAAAATAGAAAGTGATATATGATATGAAGCAAACTACATATGATATGTAGTTTTGAAGGTAATTTTGATCATGCCACCCAAGATGAAGACCATGGAGTGAGAACAGCTGTCATGGTGCTCAAGAGAAGACCCGATATGGGAGGAGGACTAGAGGTGCAACTGATGATCAAAGTACCCCATCTGATGTTTCTTCAATTGTCTTAAGTTTTGACTTCATCAGTTTAGGCACAGAGCGCAGTGGGATCTCAAATGAATCTCATGAAGACAACAATCAATTTGGTTATGATGCTTATGGATATAATCAATATGGAGAAGTATATGATCAGTCATCTAGTTGGGTCCATCCTTATTATCCCCTTATAAGAGAAACAGTCGACAGCTCTAAAGAGATCTATAACTATCATGTTCATCACTACAATTCGCACTATATGGGTCATATGTCTTGGTCTGATTATTGCATTTTCGTAGACCAGAGAGTGGCTTTTCAACCGCCAAGAGTCTCTTTTTGAATGTAGATGAACTTTAAATTCATATGTATTTATATGTAGTTCTAAATTTCTAATAAATTTACTTTTTTCAAAAACGATGTTTTCGTACACTGTATCCCCGATATATCCGATATCTCCCTTTTTCAAAGTACCGATAGATATGAAAATACCGATATTTAAAACCTGGTTGCTCCATCTGTGTTCAGTTTAATGAATGGTAGGGTGGGGGCCTCCTATTTTGAAGTAGGCCATGCTTGGAATTAGAGAGAAACTCTCAGACTTCAATAACTGCCATCTTTGAGATTGAAAACTGTTTTTATCCAAAACTCTAGCCAAACCATCTTCAATTGCCTGCAAGACCCGTCTATTTTATCCGCTGCGACCAATCACCATCTCCTAATCTGGTCATCGCCGTCACTTAACCACTTGAGAAGCCAGATCAAACACCACCTTTTCTCTGCCGGCTTGCCCGTTTCATAATACCTGCATTTGCCTGATCAAAGTATCTTCCCATATGTTATAGTGAATCATCAAAATGTAACTCAAATTTATATTGAAATTTTCATAGTGAAAAAAGTCATTTCATTTTTTTTAATGATATGAGTTACATGTTGATGATGTGAAAGTATACATAATGAATTATTACTCAAAGTTAACACACAAAGTGTTACTATCTAAATAATTTCACCTTCTAAAAAACCTAAACAATGTTAGGGTTGGGAACTTAAAGAAGTGAAAAAAACCCTAGAGAGAGAGAGAATGCCGATGTTCATCTGTGCACCTGTCCAGCTATCCCTCGGTGCTGGTATGGGCCGTTGGCCTTGCTGGTGCACGGTATGTAAGGCTGAACGGGTTGGTTGGCATATTTGGTGTCCAAAGATCGAGATGGGAAGGGGCTTTCTCTTATCGGACTCTTGGGAAGGCTGTGGCTGCATCTGTCTCTGGTCTGCGATATGGATGGAGGTAGGTTTGGATTCGATGGCTGGTTGGTTTGGATCGAAGGGTTATTGGGATGGATCACTGGTTTGTGGGTTGGCCGATGTTGGTGGTGCTTGGGTTTCTGTTTCATATCCTGACGCAGAGCAGCAGGTATGCAATGGGGACTATGACGGAGGATGTCGTCCGCTGGTGGTTGGTTGGCGAGGTGGACTTGAGACGGTAGTATTGGTGCAACCGCTGACTTGGGCCTGGAGGGATGGTTCCCTTGCTGACTTGGTCTTTTGGGCTTGGATATGGCTTGTGGGCATGATCTGGGCCGGAGGTTGGGTTTGGGCTCAATTCTTAGGCCTAGACCATGTTGTTTTTTCTTTATAGTTTTATTATTATTTATATTGTTTAATTCTGTTGAGCTTTTTACGAGTAATAAGTCCCTACATTATTTGTGTAGGCTAGTCGGGTTTTGGTGCCTATATGTGCACTCAAAGAGCCTTGTCTGCTTTAGGTAGGAGGCGAGTTCCTTGATTCGTCAA